>CM038794.1:108747639-108774951 GCA_021764765.1 Vicia sativa
AAATATGAAAATTAAGTTTCTTTTTCAAATAAGTTGATTTATATCTCTTAATGACCAAGAAAGCCTACCACTCAAGCCAAATCGATAACAGTATACAGGAAAACAAAGTTTTAAAAAATTTGATTTTATTTATGGGAAAATATTTGCACATTCAATTTTCAATCTTTTTTTCCTTGTTTTTTCTCTTCCAATCTCTTCTATAAATTAGCCAAGATTTGCAGCAACGGGACTAAACCCTAACTCTAAAACTATCCAAACTTTGGCAAATTTTCAAGAATCCAAAATCAATTTTGTTTTCGCAAGTTTCACCCAAACCATCCATTCCATTGTGCTCAAGAGGTCTTCAAAGAACTCAAACCACCTCATCAAGCCGATCGTCTCTAATCGCAAGAAGCTCACCGGTTCGTAAATCTTATAAATCAATTTCATTCATCATGCATTATTAATCGCTGTGTGTTTATTAGGATCAGAAGCTTCATTAGAATCCATTAGATGCCTTATACGTGAGCTTTAACGCCCGTAATGCCCGTGGCTATCGTTAAAGTGCATTTCATCTTTTCTTCAAACTCCCGATCCAACAAGCGAAGCCAAAACTGATGCTTCCATTGAGATCGCAGCCTCGATTTAGGGGTCCTTCTTGTTTATTTGTGTATTTTGGTAGTTGAAAACAAATTTTACTTATAGATGATCGCGTTAGGTTCCCGGTGGTGGACTTACACGACCTCTGACTGCATATGCGGGTGCACTTCATAGCTTCATCGATTGGCTTTAATATGACGGGGCCCGCTACCGATCGTGTTTTAATTTCAAATACTCATGACACGCTACCACTTATATTCATTTGATTTCACTTTTCAAACACCAAATGTATGATGGTGTAGTGGTTAAAACGTTTCAGGCATGATATTTCCATGGTTCGGGCTCAACCCCTCCTCAGACCGGTTCTTGTTTTCTTTCCAAACTTTTCCTATTTTCATATTTTTCTAATTTCTTTAATATTTGCATTATTTTAATTATTTTCATATTTTTATTTCGCATTTAAAAATTATCAAAATATGTTTCTTTTACATTATTTTCATAAATGTTTATTTAATTTAATAAATTAAAAATATCTTTTTGCATGCATATTTATTTTTATTTTTATTTTAGCATTTAAATTATTATAAATTAGTTTTAATAATAAAATGCATCCAAAATTCCAAAAATTATCTTTAGTTATTTATCTTATTTTCAAAGATGCATTAATTTTCTCATATAAAATTTGCATTTTTCTAACACTTTTCTCTTGTTCGATCTATATCATATTTTCCGATTTCTCGCTTGTTTCACTGTCAGTCCGATCTTAATTTATTCTTCCGCTTTTACTTTATTTTTCAATAACAAATGTACATGGGTGTGTAATAGCTTAATTTAGGACTTTACTGCACTTTAATTATGTATCCGCTTTCAGCCTTGTAATAGCGAGACCTTTACATTTCCGCTTATTTTCCGTAATTTATTTTCCGCACTCTATCAATCTAGTAATTAGGCGTGGTATGGCAAGATAATAATCAACATAGCCTACTAATTTTCAAGATAAAATATCTCAATTCACACTTTCACACACGCACTTGTGGTAATTCTCTCATGCCTTTCGATTAAATGGTCATGTCCTCGAACGAGGTATTCTAGCACCTTGTTTCAAACAAATCATCATAGTCCCTTCGATACAAAGATCATAAGACCCACGATGTCGCCCGAATACATGATCTTCAATCATGCCTTCCACGAAAATGATGATACCTTCGAATGTATAGGATACTTCCTACAAGTTGCCTTCATGACCATCCGATGTCCTTCGATTGTCCCCGCCACATCCAACGAATGGAGCTACCTACTAACTAATGGTGGTACGAAGCATTATTCTAAAGGAACGTAGAAGGCCAAACCACCAATTCTCGAGTGGGTAAATAAGTCTTTAGTTGCTCGCTTCACCAAATGCTTTTCACACCACACACTTTTCAAAGTTCAAAACTTTTCAAAACAAAACATTTCTCGAACACTTTGTATACATCTTACATGAATCATTACAAAGTCAAAGCTAAAATGCCTTTTCAAAATATTTTCAAACACATGTAAAGTATTAAAAGGTAAATCTAGGAAGAACCAAGAGCCTGTAGATAACTACGGATGGAAAGCGGTGCTAATACCTTCCTTTTCATAACCATTCTCCGAACTCGAATCTAACGAAGGTCTTTTTCCGTACTTTTACCTTCCCTTAATCGATAAAATAAAAGTCGTATGCATTTCGCTATCCGGCACATTTGGACATAAAAATCCTACAGTCGCCTTCACCGACATGTGTGATTCATGATCAGCTTGTTTTGTTTTAGAAACGTTTTGCAATGATTTTTGTACTTTGATTTGTTTCTGCTTTATATGTTATCATTGTAGATAAAGTGGTAAGTTTGTATTTGTCGTACATTTTTCGCTTGAACCATACATTTGTTTTCCGTTTAAAACTTATCATTTGTGATTCTTGATTATCATTCATTGTTTCCTTTTAGGTTTACTTGAATTTGTTCGAGGATAAACAATGTGTCAAGTCGAGACTTGATCACACAAATGTAGTTATTTTGTATATATACATTTTGTGGCACTTATCCGCTCTTTTGTTGATATTCTTCAATAAACCCTACTTTTTATATAAATGTACATAATAATAATTGAGTTTTTGTGTAAATATTGTATCATTTGATAGTTTTTCATCTCTTTATAGGTATTCATTCATAATCGAGCATTGAGTAATAAAGGCTAAAAGCCTAAGCTCCAAATGCCGATTCGGGCAACTAATCAACAAATAAAGCTCAAAATCAAAGAATAAAAATCATCAATAAAGCTTGAATTTATCCATGTTAGATGAGCATTGAATAAGCTTTCCAACGCTCAAATCGTGCTCAATTCCGAAATACGCTCAAGATATGGCAAAATAATGTGAATATCACAGACAAGCGCTAGCATGCACCACTCGCATTTCTTTAGGGGCTAAAAATACATTTTAGGTTATGGGTTGGGTATTTTTGAGTCCCAACAACATCACCTTCATATTTTTGATAGATTTGCATGGAAAACAACATCGAGCATGTATTTGAGGATCCCGAGTAATCTCTCGTCGATTGGTGTTGATAAACCAAGAAATGTTTGGTTCTTCTTCTTCTCTCTCTTTGTAATCTCTTTGTTGAGTTTTGTATGTATATCTACCATAACTCATGTATATTTATCGCCTTTTGCTAGTATAAAGCTTGTTTTACTTAATTTGTGCTCTGTGATTATCTTAGGTTTTACTTATGTTAGTGGATTCGAGCTTTGCTAGAGATAGATTGCTTAGATTCTTACCTAGGATGATTAATCATAGTTTATGAATGCTAGGAATAGGTTTAGATCTAACATTCACTATGTAGAGTACCCGAACTTATGCCTCTCAAGGCTGGGTGAAGTATGCTAGAATCATATGGAGGTGACGTACTGACCTCGTGTTGTCAGAGGTACGCCAGAATGGATATCGATGATTTAGGAGGATTCTCAAATTGGGTTAGAAATAGCTTAGGTTGTGAGAGGTATGTGATGACACCATGTATCGTGAGGTCGAGTATGACATGGTGGTAGATTTAAGTCTCGTGATTTGTAGTTTATATTCTGCTCCGATAAGTCAGTTTCATCTTTATACTTTTTGTTCATTTACTTTTGTCTTTTTATTTTCATTTCTTTTAATCTCAAACTCATTAATCGTAGAATTGTCGAACCACGAATCAATAACCAATTCTCAGGACACTATACGATATAACCTAACCGGATATATCACCCTTAAAGTAATACCAACTCTTTGTCATTAGCTATACCGCAAAGAATAAAATGGCGCCTGCTGTCGGGATTGGTTTTATTGTTCATTATGTATAATCTGTTGTTTTTGAGTTTTGTAATTAATGTATATGTTGTATAGACTTTGTATATGAACTTGTATATGTTACTTGTACATGTTATGTGTTTACATTCCATACTTGTACATATTTGTGATTTTCTAGTTTTTATGTGATGTTGTGAATTGTCTCGCATTGTAACGCTTGTTGTGTGGTTGTTAGACACTCTTTAGGTTCTGTGTGGAAATACCATGGCATGACGAGAGGAGGTTACTAGTGCTCGCACAATAAAGGCCCCGAGCTTACGACGTAAAAAGCATGTTTTTGTTTGTTTATGTTTATGTTGTTGTGGTTTATGTTTTAACTAGTTGAAATAGACTTGCTCTTAATTTCAAACTTTCACTTTTCAACTTGTTAATTGCTTTCACCAAGTTTATGTATTGTCATTTTCTTTTAGTTTTGTTATGTCATTTGTTATTTTCCACAAGTTTGGTGTTTTAGCTTGTGGAAGTGTATGTATTGTAAATATTTTCAGATGTGTAAATGAGATTGTATAGTGTGTAAAGGAGTCAGATAGTGCTTGCACCGCTGTCGCTATTTTTCAAGAATCGTAGCGCGCTTTTTAGCCTCGCTATCAACAATGTGAATTCTTTTAAAATTTCACTTGGTTTTCCTTTTTCCCACTTTCACCAAGGCTTTTTGTATTGAATAAATTAGTATTGTTTTTCTAATTCTTTGTTGTTGTTTGACTCAATTTTGGTTCGGTAACTTGAAGACTTTTGAGGTGATTTTCCGAGTTTGATCTGCTTCAACTCACGGATGTATGGTAATGATAGTTTTCAAAGTCGCCGTGTACTGCTTATCGCTTTCTATAGCATAACATGTTTAGGAAATTTATCATTTCTATAATTACCATGCCATTCATTCTTTTTCATTACTTGCTCATGAATTGAATCACTTTAGTCCCCTTTTTACCCATAAATGTGAGGAAGCTTCCATTGTTTACATACGAGAGTCCACATTCTTGTTTTAACTAGATTTTATTATGCTTAATCTTTAATTTGTATTGATTGTATGATTGCAAGAAAATGATCAAGGCATTTGTTTGATTTTGAGATAACTACCTTTGTCCAAATATTCAATTCACCTTGTATGTGTGAACCTTTGTTAACCCTTTGAACTTTTATCAATATCCATGTTTATTTGAACTTCATGTTTGTCTATAAGTGTCAATTCACCTTTTGTATGGATGTTGATTTTGTTTCTGAACCTCAACTATATGTTGTTGTATAGATTTTTACCTTGTCTTAGAAAGTAGGGAGTATTCACACATTAATGTTGGTTGAATTCAAGTGGGGAGAGGAATGTTTATGTGCTTATGTTGTGATTGATATGAGGTTGAGAAAAGAAAAGAAAAGAAAAAAAATGTGAAAGAAAGATTAGAAAAAGAAAGAAAAAGAGAAAAGTTTTGAGAAAAACAAAGAGTAGGAATAATGTTATGTTAATAATAGGTGTTTTGTGAAATTTGTGATGAAGAATAAGTTTGATTGAATTTATTGTTTGAAACTTTGTGAGTTGATCACCTTTAGGTTTAGGCAAGTTTTTGTTTCCATTAGCTTTTAGGACTTATCACTTGTTTGTTAACCAAGCCACATTACAACCTTGAAAAGCCCTTTGTGATTCTTGCATTTGTATTTTCACACGCTTTTTGGATGAATGATACTTTAGTCTATTGTTTGCGATTGTGGAGGAGTGTTTTTTATCTCGCCAGGTGTTCTTTTCATCTACCATGAATTTTTGCTAGGCGTGATTCATGATTGAGCTTGTTTTGTTTTAGAATGTTTTGCATGATTTTTACTTAGGATTTATTTCGCTTATATGTTGTTGTTGTAGTATAAAGTGGTAAGTTTGTATTTGCTGTACATTTTTTTTCGCTTGAACCATACATTTGTTTTTAAAACATGTTGATTCGTGATTCTTTGATTATCATTCATTGTTTCTTTAGGTTTACTTGAATTTGTTTGAGGACAAACAATGTGTCAAGTCAGAGATTGATAGTGCCAAAATGTAGTTATTTTGTATATACATTTTGTGGCACTTATCCGTTCTTTTGTTGATATTCTTCGAATAAATCCCCCGCTTTTTGTATAAATGTGTACATAATAGAATAATTGAGTTTTTGTGTAAATATTGTATCATTTGATAGTTTTTCATCTCTTTTATAGGTATTCATTCATAATTGAGCATTGAGTAATAAAGGCTCAAGGCTAAGCTCCAACACGCGATTGGGCAACCGATCAACAAAATAATGCTCAAAATCAAAGAATAAAATCATAAATAAAGCTTGATATTTATCCATGGTTAGATAGAGTATTGAATAAGCTTTTCCAACGCTTCAAACTGGCTCAATTCGGTTACGGTTCTCAAGATATGGCAAAATAAATATCAACATCGCTGCATCGCGCTAGAGCTAATACCGCGCTTAGCTACCGCGATTTCGTAATTCTTTTAAAGGGGCTAAACACATTTTTAGGTTATGGGTTGGGTATTTTTGAGTCCCAACAACATCACCTTCATATTTTTGATAGATTTGCTTGGAAAACAATATTGAGCTTGTATTTGATGATCCTAGTCCAATCTCTGCCGAGTGTCGATAAACCAAGAAATGTTTTCCTTCTTCACTTCTCTTTGTAATCTCTTTGTTGGGTTTTGTATGTATATCTACTCATAACTATGTATATTTATCGCTTTGGCGTTGTATAAAGCTTGTTTTACGAATTTGTGTTTGATTATCTTAGGTTTTACTTTATGTTAAGGATTGAGCTTGCTAGAGATAGATTGCTTAGATTCTTACCTAGGATGATTATCTGTTAGTTTTCAATGCTAGAATAGGTTTAGATCTAACATTCACTATAGAGTACCCGAACTTAATGCCTCTGCTGGTGAAGTATGCCAGAAGCTGGTATTGAGGTGACGCAGCTGACGTGTTGTCGAGGTATGCCAGAATGGATATCGAGATGACGGGAGGATTCTCAATTGGGTTAGAAATAGCTTAGTTGTGAGAGGTATGTGATGACACGTATAAGTATCGAGGCCGAGTATGACATGGGTGGTAGATTTAAGTCTGGACGGTAGTTTACATTCGCTCCCGATGTCGCTCATCTTTTATACTTTTTGTTCATTTACTTTTGTCTTTATTTTCATTTCTTTTAATCTCAAACTCATTAACGGTAGAATTGTCGAACGAATCAATAACCAATCGTGGACACGATATCGATATAACCTAACCCATATATCACCCTAAAAGTAATACCAACTCTTTGTCAGTCCGCTATACCACAAAGAATAAAATGGCGCCTGCTGTCGGGATGGTTTTATTGTTTTATCAAGCGATAATTCCGTTGTTTTTGAGTTTTGTAATTAATGTATATGTTGTATAGACTTTGTATATGAACTTGTATATACTTGTACATGTTATGTTTACTTTCCATACTTGTACATATTTGTGATTTTCTTAGTTTTATGTGATGTGTGAATTGTCTCTGCACTGTAACGTTTGTTGTGTGGTTGTTGGACATTTTCTTTAGGTTCATGGGCTGTGGCAATACCATGGCATGACGAGAGGAGGTTGTAGTCTCAGACAATAAAGGCCGAGCTTACGACGTAAAGCATGTTTTTGTTTGTTATGTTTATGTTGTTTGGTGGCTTATGTTTTAACAAGTTGAAATAGACTTGCTCTTAATTTGAAACTTACTTTCAACTTGTTAATTGCTTTCACCAAGTTTATGTATTGTTATTTGCTTTAGTTTTGTTATGTCAATTTGTTATTTTCCACAAGTTTGTAGTGTTTTAGTCAGGAAGTGTGTATGTATTGTAAATATTGTTTAGATGTGTAAATGAGATTGTATAGTGTGTGTAAGTGGAGCTTAGCAAGGGCTTGCACTCAAGGTCGCCATTTTTCCTCAAGAATCGGTGTAGCGTCATGCCATGCAGGAATTTTTAAAATTTCACTTGGTTTTCCTTTTTCCCACTTTCACCAAGGCTTTTGTATTGAATAAATTAGTATTGTTTTCCTAATTCTTTGTTGTTGTTAGACTCAAATTTGGGTTCGGTAACATGAAGACTTTTGAGGTGATTTTCCGAGTTTGATCGCTTAACTCATGGATGTATGGTAATGATAGTTTTCAAAGTTGGTACACGCTGTGTACTCGCTTATCGCTTTCTATAGCATAACATGTTTAGAAATTTATCATTTGTACAATTACCATGCCATTCATTCTTTTTTCATTACTTGCTCATGAATTGAATCACTTTAGTCCCTTTTACCCATAAATGTGAGGAAGCTTTCCATTGTTTACATACGAGAGTCCACATTCTTGTTTTACCTAGATTTTATTATGCTTAATCTTTAATTTTGTATTGATTGTATGATTGCAAGAAAATGATCAAGGCATTTTGTTTGATTTGAGCATAACTACCTTGTCCAAATATTCAATTACTTTTGTATGTGTGAACCTTTGTTAACCTTTGAACTTTTATCAATATCCATGTTTATTTGAACTTCATGCTTGTCTATGAGTGTCAATACCTTTTGTATGGATGTTGATTTCTTTGTTTTTGAACCTCAACTATATGTTGTTGTATAGATTTTTACCTTTAGAAAGTAGGAGTATTCACACATTAATGTTGGTTGAATTCAAGTTGGGGAGAGGAAATGTTTATGGCTTATGTTGTGATTGATATGAGGTTGAGAAAAGAAAAGAAAAGAAAAAATGTGAAAAAGAAAAGATTAAAAAGAAAGAAAAAGAGAAAAGTTTTGAAAAGAAAACAAAAGAGTAGGAATAATGTTATGTTAATAAGAAGGTGTTTGTGTGAAATTTGTGATGAAGAATAAGTTTGATTGAATTATATTGTTTGAAACTTTGTGAGTTGATCACTCCCCTTAGGTTTAGAGTTTTTGTTTCTATTAGCTTTAGGACTTATCACTTGTTTGTTAACCAGCTTTGCCATTACAACCTTGAAAAGCCCTTGTGATTCTTGCATTTGTATTTTCAACACGTTGGATGAATGCATACTTTAGTCTATTGTTTGCAAGATCAGGAGGAGTGTTTTTATCCTCGCCTTTTGTGTGTTCTTCATCTACCATGAATTTTGCTAGGCGTGATTCATGATTGAGCTTGTTTTGTTTTAGAATGTTTTGGATGATTTTTGTACTTAGGATTTGTTTCGCTTATATGTTATTGTTTAGTATAGTGGTAAGTTTGTATTTCGTGTATATTTTTCGCTTGAACCATACATTTGTTTTCCTGCTAAAATGTTGATTCGTGATTTTGATTATCATTCATTGTTTCTTAGGTTTACTTGAATTTGTTTGAGGACAAAAATGTGTCAAGTTGGGGAGACTTGATAAGTGCCAAAATATAGTTATTTTGTATATATTTGTGGCACTTATCCGCTTCTTTTGTTGATATTCTTCTAATAAATCCCCGCTTTTGTATAAATGTACATAATAGAATAATTGAGTTTTGTGTAAATATTGTATCATTTGATAGTTTTTCATCTCTTTTATAGGTATTCATTCATAATGGAGCATCGAGTAATAAAGGCCAGGCTAAGCTCCAAATGCGCGATTCAGCAACCGATCAACAAATAAAGCTCAAAATCAAAGAATAAAATCATCAATAAAGCTTGATATTTATCCATGGTTAGATAGAGCATTGAATAAGATTCCAACGCCTCAAACCGGCTCAATTCGGAAGTTACGGGCTCAAGATATGGCAAAATAAATGTTAAACATCATGCACGCGCTTTAGCCGCGCCTCGCGACTTCGTAATTCTTTAAAAGGAGCTAAAACACATTTTTAGGTTATGGGTTGTATTTTTGAGTCCCAACACCATCACCTTCATATTTTTTATAGATTTTCTTGGAAACAACATTGATGGAGCTTGTATTTGATGATCCGGAGTCTAATCTCTCGTCGATTGTGTTGACAAACCAAGAAATGTTTGTTTCTTCTTCTTCTTTGTAATCTCTTTGTTGGGTTTTGTATGTATATCTACTCATAACTCATGTATATTTATCGCCTGGTGTTGTATTGTTTTACTTAATTTGTGCTCTGATTATCTTAGGTTTTTTTATGTTAGGATTGAGCCACTAGAGATATTGCTAGATTCTTACCTAGGATGATTATCGTTAGTTTCTAATGCTAGGAATAGGTTTAGATCTAACATTCACTATAGAGTACCCGAACTTAATGCCTCTGGTGAAGTATGCTAGAAATGGTATGGAGGTGTGACTCCAATTTGTTTTGTCGAGGCATGAATGGATATCGATGATTTAGGAGGATTCTCATTTGGGTTAGAAATAGCTTAGGTCAGAGGTATGTGATGACACGGACAAGCATCGAGGTCGAGTATGACATGGGTGGTAGATTTAAGTCTCAGGACGGTAGTTTACATTCGCTTAAAGCTATCTATCTTTTATACTTTTGTTCATTTACTTTTTGTCTTTATTTTCATTTCTTTTAATCTCAAACTCATTAACGGTAGAATTTCGAACCACCTAATCAATAACCAATCTCAGGATACGATACGATATAACCTAAACTGTATATATCACCCAAGAAAATAATACCAACTCTTTGTTTGCCGCCATATTAACAAAATGACAACGATTCCAAATACATCGCTTGAATATTTGTTCATGTCAGGTCATGGTGAATGTGATACCAAAACTTTGGGGCATAAAAACTCAATCCTTGGGAACCTTAATTAAAATGGATGCGAGCTCATGCTCAAAGTTTGTAATGTTGTATATTGTTATCCTTCCAATAATTGGGGAACCTATTGATGAAGGAAATGAGTCTTATACTATTCTCCATCCAGACCCACCGATCTGAAGAACAAGAGATCATGGATTCAACTTAAAGAAGAAAGGGACACCTTTGAAGCTCATATGTGTGCTTTGGTGAAAAGAGTATTGAGTTGAATAAATTACTCACTTTAGGAATAGAGTCTTAATACCTACGCCAACACGTAGAGGAAGCGCCCACGTAGAGACTTAAGCACTAGAGCTTTACTTTATGTTGAACTTTCTTTTGTATTTATTAATTCACTAATAAAGAGTTTCTTCTTTTGGTTTACCACATTTAAATTTCCTAAGGTCCTGAAAACATTGCATATCATATCATATCATATCATAGCATATCATTTCATAATGTAATTCGATGATCGGGTTTTCTTATTCTCTCGCTATTTATTTCGCGTAAAATGGCTCTTAACATACTATCAAAGATCTTCGTGCCTGTAATGCTTACTTCCATGAAATGTTCATCAACCTAACCAAAGGATAGGAAGATATGAAAGAGCTCATCACCAAGAAAAAGAAGAAGAAGATATCTAGTATTCTCAACATGGGAAGAAGATTCAAAGGTCCAATCAAGACAACCAGACAACTTGAGTTCTTAGAAAAAGGAGTTGAAACTAAAGGAAGTGCCAACGACAATGAAGGAAGCAATCATGGGTCTGAAGAAGAGGAAGATGAATATTATCTGAGCGGGCAATATCCTCCTGGTGATGAGAAGTACAAACAACTTGAAGATCGTCCAAATGATGTGGAAAATCTGAAAATGTCAAGGTTAAACTTTGATGATTTAAGTCTCTGTTCTCGGAGGTGATCCCCGCAAGTTCAATGTTCCCGATTTTGCAAAGCATGATGGCATTTCTTTCCCGAAGCTTCACATGAAGTCCTATGTTTAGAAAATTCAACCACACACTTTGGATAGGAAATTGTGGATGCATTTCTTCCAAGAGAGTTTGTCTGGAGCATAGTTGGAGTGGTATTATCAGCTGGAAAATACCAATATTCATACCTAGAATGATTTGGTAGATGCTTTCTACAAAAAAGATCAATACAATCACTTAATCATAACCACCCGTATGCAGCTACAAAGTATGTATATGGGTCGTGATGAGAAGTTCAAGGAGTACGCCCAAAAATGGAGAGATCTAGCAGGAAAAGTTCAACCACCCATGTCTACTGTGGAACTCAGTCGATATGTTCATGGAACGCTCGACAGTCCATTCTTCAATCATCTGATGTGAAATTCTCCAGCTGGATTCATCGAACTGATATTGACAGGAGAACGTATTAAAGTTGGAATCAAGAGTGGGAAGATTCAAGTCTAGACATCTTCAAGTGTTGTGAAGAGGTCCTTTGGTGGGAATAAAGAAGCCAATTTTGTGTATATCCAG
The DNA here is from genome assembly GCA_021764765.1 of Vicia sativa. Lineage (NCBI taxonomy): Eukaryota > Viridiplantae > Streptophyta > Magnoliopsida > Fabales > Fabaceae > Vicia > Vicia sativa. The sequence goes on from CM038794.1 coordinate 108,759,789, forward strand.
AAGAGTACCGAAAGAAGTTGTTGAAGATGCCTCCAAGCATGGGGGGCAGTTCTGATCTCTAATCCAACGCCAATACAACCTTAACAAGAAAATACGCATAGACAAAACGCGCCAAGAAGACAATTCACAAAGATCAACATGCCATTGTCTCAAGAATTGCAACATATTTTTAAAGCATAGCTTATTACCTTAAGGGATCCGCCTTAGCATGTTAACATATCCTCTCTTAAATACAATCCCAATTCAAGGTGTGCATACCATTCCAATAGCCCTGGGCATGAAACGAATACGCTGGGCTCAAGAACAAAATCAGACATAATCAAGTTTAGAGATTGAATTTGACCCTCCTATCGAAACTCCAAATATGATTACCACACCAATGCTTAATCATGGCAAGAGTTCCAATGCCATTGATGATGACTCTTATGTCTTTGTTTTAAGTGAATCACCCACTGAAGGACCGCCAAGAAGAATCGATATGTTTCGCTTTATTTCGGATGTGTTAACAATTGTCGCTATTCAGCATCCGAATCCAATAGTCAGGTATGGTTTAAAAGAGGGATCGCCACCGATAGAAACCGAGAAGTGTTGTTGCTTAAAACTCCATCTGTAGAAGGTCTCGCGAAGATGTTTCTAGAGGTTTGAAGATTGAAGATGTGGAAGAATGAAGCATCGAAGAGATTCCACTAGAGACTGGGATACCTCGGGGCACCGAAAGGGAAATTGATTTTATGGTGAAATATACCCCTAAAAGCTCCAAGATTGAAATTTAAGATATTCACAACTAGACGGGGATATGACGGCCATCCCCAAGAACATGTTGATGTGAATGCGATAAGGATCACCCGCAGTCCCCGTGAAGATCGATCCCACACCCCGAGTGGCTCCTTTGATTATCACCGCCTGCACTACTTCCATATTCTTCTAACAAAGTTATACCTGGAATTATGGAGCCGAGGTTTACCACCAATACACAAGAAAGAGCCATGGCCATCAAACAAAGAATGTTGAACCTCGTTAATCCTGATGTCACCAATACATCGATCAAGCAAAAGTTGACTAACCTAAGAAATATCTCCATAGATCTCTCCTCCCAAAGATGCCGCTGCATCTGGCGCAGATCTGCTGGCCGAGCCAACTATCGAGGCTCGGGAAAAGAAAAAGTGACTCGCTCGCCCAACAGGAGTACCGAAAGAAGTTGTCAAGATGCTCCAAGCAAGAGATGGAGGAAATTTCGAGAATTATCAAGAAAAGCGATTATAATGTTGTCGAGCAAATTGGGAAAACCTCATTTAAGATATTTATGCTAGCTCCATTGTTGTGCTCGAGGCTCATGCTCAAGCCTTGGTGAAATTCCCAGAATGCTCAACGCGTCGCAAGTAAATTTTGCCGATCAATTTGAAAATTGTACCGCTAGCCGACCATGCACAATGGTTGGGTTTTTCAAAAGTTGATTTGACTCCTACGAGAAGGAAGCATAACAAAGCCTCGCACGCCTTGAGTGGGCACTACATTATCTCATGTGTTGGAGATCGGCGCTTTGAATGTCCCTAAAAGTGCTCTATGTGACTGATGTTAAAGAATGGTGATAAACCTAGTGACATAATCAGAGCTGATGGTTCGAGAAGAACGATGCTCGAGTGCTCGACTTACCAATCAAAGTGGGTTCCCAAACTTTGATTCTACTTTCATTGTGATGGATATCCTACCATTCTTCTTACTTGACGCCTATGGATACAATGGGACCGACGCTATTACCTATACCTTACATCGTAATCAAGTACCCAAGAAAGGGAAGACTCGTCACTATATGAAGAGAAGAAGAATATATAATGAGCCAACCCAATCCTTCCCGTATGTTGAAATGGAGGCTAATTCATTGAGACTCCTCAGCTTTTGAAGTAGTTCCTTGAGTGATTCCTATCGATGCTCCTATCACTCCCAAGATTACTAGAGTTCCATAAAGATAGCCTCACCAAGGATGTGCGGTTGTAGTCAAGAAGGAAGATGTACCATTTGGGGTCAATTGTCCGATTTCCCATTCAAATCGATAAGTTGGTCTAGGCATCACTTCCAAAGGTCATAAGATGATATGTCGCGAACGTGCTGGTGGACCTCTGCTCCACATCAACTGAGATGGAATTCATGCTATGTATAGATGACGATGGTGATCATGACATCAACAACTAGATATTCCCAACCATTGACAATAGACTCAACAATTGACGATTTACCGGACGTTATGTCAATCTCCTTTAGGCCTAGTTTCTTTTTCTGCTTTTATGCTTTTAAGTTTTATGTAATTCTCAATAAGACTTTAAGCCTAGTGCCTTACCCGGACACGATGGCTCATTCATGGGGTTGTTATTTGTCATTCGTATATTTTCATTCAATAAATCATTGACTTTTGCATTCAAATTTTGTGATCCCTGCCTTTTCTTTTCACTTTATCGCTTAAATATATATATATATATATATATATATATATATATATATATATATATATATATATATATATATATATATATAGTTTGTTCACACACACACAAACATAAATTGCAGATCCACATCGACTCTAGATCCCATTGCTAATAATTTTGCTATTGTCAAATATGATTTTGAAAACTGATCTACGGGTTGAGACTGAGGTGAGGAAGATTGTGAAGCTGTGAGAGCTTGCTAGATTGTTATAACAAGCGGAAAGATCTATACAAACGCATGAAGAATTGGTCGAGGATGTAAACTTGGCACCCAAGAGGATGTAAAAAGTCAAGATAGGAGTTGGTCTTGGGAACAATTTCAAAGAAAGGTCAATCCAGATGTTTAGATTACATTGTGATTTTTGCTTGGTCCATGAAGACATGCTGTATGGATATTGATATATGTGGTACACTAGCTACGCATTTAAAAAGGTTTTCTCCTATAGCGTTGTTCATCAGAGGCCCGAGATGTCCGAGAAGATCAAAGTCAAGTCATAAGCAAAGGCAACGCAGAATTTTGGTTGTTACTTCCTATCCGCAATGGGTCAAAATATGGTACCGGTTTCAAGAAGGATGGCAAAGCATGTGTGTGTGACTATCATCGAGATTTGAATAGGCGAGCCCGAAGATGATTTTCCGCCCACATATCGATGATGTTCGCCAATACCCAACATAAGGTATTTTTCATGGACTAAGCTCCGATTCTAACTCAAATCAAGATGGCTCCCAAGGATATGGAGAAAACAACTTTCACATGTCTTGGGGGCTTTTTACAAGGTTATGCCATTCGTCAAGAATGCAAAGCACGACGTACCATAGTAGCCTTATTCTAAGATATGATCCATGTAATAGGTGGGAGAACTAATTTTGATTGTTTTATGCGTTTGATCGCAAATGTCATGATAGAAAAGAGTCTCCACCGACTTTTCTTTATCCAATTAAGGGAAGGTGAAAACATAAAAGACCTTTGTTAGATTCTCGAGTAAGGAGAAGGTTATATAAAAGGAAAGGTATTAGCACCCTTTCCATCCGTAGTTATCTACGCTCTTAGTTGCTTTAGCTCCACTTTAAAATTGCTTTCGTGTGTGTGTTTGAAAATGTTTTGAAAAGGCATTTCGCTTTCTCGATCAGAATGATTCACTGGAATGTATACAAAGTGTTCGAAATGTTTCGCTTTTGAAAAAAGTGTTTTAACTTTGTAAAGTAGGAAAAGATGTTTTGATGGAGCAAGCAACTAAAAGTCTTATTACCTACTCAAAACGATCGCCTGTTGTTTTACTTTCCTTAGAATCAGCTTATCCACATACCATTGGTAGGTAACCCTATTCGTTGGATGAAGGGACATTCGATATTAATCGGATGTCATATGAAGGTAACTCAGAGTATCCTAGCATATTCAAGGGACGATCATCACTTTTTGTAGGCAACAATCGAGGACTAGATCATGTATTCGTACATCGAGGACCATGATCTTTGTATCGGGCGGACTATGATGATGTGTTTGTAGGCACGGTGCTAGGATACCTCAACATCTGAGGACTTGACCATATATTTGAAAGGCGTGAGAGAATAGCCTAGGGTACATGGTGAAGAGAGTGTGTCAAGTTCATATTTTATCTTGAAATTAGAATTGATCTACGCTCATTTTTATCTTTCCATACACGCCTAATTACTAGCAATTTATAAGGGTGCGAGTAAATTGCAGTAGGCTGGAAAGTAAATCCTACGCTATTACATGGCTTTCAGGCGCTACATAATATAGGAGTGCAGAAAGTAAATCCTAATTAAACTATTACATCCCATGAGAAGTTACATAATATTGGAAAGAAATGGAAAATTAACCTAACTATTACAACCTCGAAGGAAATACATAATAATTCCAAAAGGAAACGAATTGCAAATATGAGAAAATATGTTAGTGAAATAGATTTTGAGTTAGGAAAAAGTTTTAAGGTTAGTGTCCTAATTAGATGAGAAAATAATTTTTGGGAATTTTCTGGATTGATTTTAGTAAGGAAAAACAATTAAAAGTCAATTTTCTGATTAATTAACAATTAATTAAAATATGCATGCAAAATATAATTTTTTCATGTCAAAAATTAAATAAGTATTTTTCTGACCTAAATGCAAAAAGAAATAATTTTTTTGTGATTTTTTAATGAGTTAGAAAATTATTTGAAAAGAAATTAAATTAAATGGAAAAAATATGAAAAGAAATAGAAAATATGTTAGTTGGAAAAGTGTTTAAATGAAAGTGAGAAGCCAGGGATCGAACCCCTGACCTCCTGGATATACCAAGCACATGTTTACCAACTGAGTTGCGCGCATTTGTTGTCATAGGAATGCAACCATATGATTATATGTGATCCTTCGCTCCGTTTTTGAATTTTCAACGCAAGTCAAACTGTGGGCCCCAATTTTAAATGTTGAGCCAATCAGATCGTGACTTTGCGCCACACCAGCTTCGCCAGAGTTCCGATTAAGTCAACGACGCCGGAGCACCGCTCCGGTCGTCTTCTCCGGCTAGCCTGATCCCTGAACCTGCAAAATAAACGAAATAAAGAGTAAAGAGGGACCCTACCCCCTAATTCGAGGGCTTCGAGTCTAATGGTGATGGTCGTTTGGCTCAACGCCCGGATTGTCCGGCTCAAGCTCGTCTGCTTTAAACCCTAACAATGAGCAAATCATGCTCCGATCAGGAGCTTCATGTGATCGCCCGTATATGCTATATGATGTCTCAAGAACACATTGCAATGGTTAGTCGGACAAAACACAATAAATATTGAAACACGAATTCAAGAAAAGTATGCAAATGTATGTTCATGTATGGCACTATTCAGGCATGTTTGGCCATGGTTCTTGGCCTTGACTTACTCAATGATACCTCAGGAGCACGACGGAGTGCTTGGAATGAACCGAAACGGCCGGAAAAGGATCAATTTTGAAAGCCAGAAAAATTTGTGAACTTTAGGGTCTTGCTTGAGGCTGGGTTTCATTCCTTGTTCTTGTGAATGCATCATGTATTTATAGATATGAGATTTGATCAAAAATAATAGAGAAAATATACGCTTGAATGCAAAAATATCCCCTTGTAAATATTTATCAAATTTTTCCAAAATTGCATTTTTCCTTCCTTGTAGAATCTTGCACGAATTTGACATGTTATATGGGCTTCCTTGGTCCTCAAGATAGGTAGAAATCAAGCCCAACTTGTCTTATACCTTGCTTTTGTATTTTATTTAATTAAAATTGGATTTAAATGCTTTTAATTCCAAAATAAATCAAATAAATTGGGAAGGAGGCGTGGCAAGGTGTATAGAGACCATGGATAATGTTAAGATCCAGTTTGAACCATAAAATTATAAGCCCATTTGGAAAATATTTGCATTTGTCAAGTATTTCTCTTTGTGCACCTCCTCAAAAATGCTCAACTTGGACAAGGTGTATCTTGCTCAATTTTTAACATTTTTGGGTGTTCTTGGACTTTTTAGAAAGCTCAAGATGTATTCTAAACAGCCTTTTTGGTTTCATATTTATTGGAGTTTCCATGGTCATGAACACTTCTTTTCAAAAAGATGACTTTTTGTTGACTCTTAAATGGACCTGTAATGTTTTGATCCATAACTTCCAAATGAAGCATTTTCTGCCCCAAGCTGGAGACATGAAGTTGTAGTAGAATTGAATTCTCTTCAAAATGAGTGTGGTGGAAAAATTTCGAGAAGTATGTGAAAGTTATGTCCGGTCAAAGTTCGCTGACTTTGTTCAGAAAGCCCAATTTAGAAACTTTGACTTTGATTAATTCTTGACTTTTCTTGATGAATCATGATAAACCTTGATCAAATGATGAATATCACTTCAAAATATTGATGTTGACCAAAATTATGAAGTTTGACCGTATGTTGACCACAGCTGACTTTTATTCAATACAATTGATTTTCAACCATCCGAACAATCGCTCAAGAAAACTTGACTCTGAAGGCTGAAACTCGACATGGAGATTATTCGCATATGGTGAGAGCATGATGACCATCGGGTGTGTTAGAGGCCCACATTGATTTGAAAATGGCCAAACCTAGTTCGATTGATTGATTAGGGAGGGTTTGTCGTCAACCTCGCGGAAATCCTCGAGTATGGATACGTGAAATGCCTCGGTAGAAGAGGAGGGAAAATTTTGGGGTAAAACAATTGCCCCTATTCAATCTTATTGTACTAGAAGGGTTAGATTGGCATGTTTGCCTTCGTGACTCCAGAGGCGAAGATGATTGAACACCGAGTACACCCTAAAATTTGCACTCGTCTTAGTTACGATGCACCGAAAATCGGGCTTATATATGACATTTGGAGAAGTCGAGCCGATAAACAGCGTATGCTAGACTCGCGAACGCTATTTGAATGGAGAAACATCTAGACGGGCTTAAGACGCCATCAGAGAGACACGGGGAATGAGTCGTACGTTAGATCAGAGGTATTTTTGAAAATAGAAGGAAGCAGGAGACGGGCTTAAGATGCCATCTGGCGGCTGATGTCGAATGTGACGTTAGACTTCACGCTCATCTTTGAACGAGGTTATTGGTTTATATTGATTTTTAACCAAATACGCAGATCAAGGTGGAGAGCTATCACGAGCAAGTACTCTGAGACGGGCTTAAAGATGCCATCCGTGGCAATCGAATGTAGCCAGACCTGAATTGTTGTTGATAATAAGAGAGCCGTAATACACCTTCGCCTTGGTTATTCTCGAGGCGCATAATCGCGATTATGGATAGCTCTGGCCTTGCTTCGGGTGTTGATCCAATGTCCATTGCCCGGAGACAATTTGTATGATCTTCTTATCGGGTCTCTGCCTTGTTTCTTTGCATTAATCTTTGACCTTTCATTCAAAAATAGATTTTCATGGTCGCCCATACTCTGCCTTGCTTCTATTAATCTTTGACCTTCCGCTTGAAAATAGCTTTTACCCGCTAGGGAAATCAACTGATATGGTTAGTTCTATGCATTGTGGATGCATGCAAGCATATGACAATGTTCGTGGAGTGATATGCACATGTTATGATTTTATGAATAATGTAATGAATGTAGATGTCAGGGTATTTCAAACATATCCATCTTGAAGAAGATGAGAACGTCCCTCAATGGGATTTGACGTTTGCTTGGGAAAAGTACTGTCATGACCCCGAGATGTTTTTGATTCCTCCATGCACTATCCGACCAAGTTTCGAAAGCCTAGATATCAAATGTTGTTGGTTAATAACAACTAGAGGTACTTCTCGCGGGGATCTGTGTAGATCTTGGTTGGGGAGTCCCGAATACCGCTTGGAGACCCACGCAACGTAACGCGGGCGGGGCGAAGTACCCAAGGCTCAAGAATCCTTTGACCGGGAATAAGGGAGACGAGGTTCCTCCGATGCACTATCACCAAGTTCGAGTCTAGATATTGTCATGCTGTATCCATAATCATCAGACATTCTGTCAGGGGATAAACATCTCTGGTATAATGTAGATAAAATGTTACCACTTTAGGATCGAGGTAATGAGATGAAGTCGACACATCATTGCCCGGGGACTAATGATGATGAAGCTCAAGTGTCGAACACTCAGGAAGTTATATCAGTATGGGAGAAGGAGGTAATGGCCCGGGTTCGAGCTCTTGTGAAAGTATCTTCTATGAACGTATTGGTGACTTTAGTCATTATATATAAATTCCTAGAGTCCAGAAAAATTGCTTTTGTTCGGGTCTCGCTTTTGTATGTTCGTGAATGATGTTTATTGTCAAATGCATATAATCATTTAAAGCAAACATTGGACTTATGCAAGAAACGATAAAATTAACATCAGAAAAGAAAGACTCGTGATTCATTTTGAAAGAGTGGCGGCTGCCAGCTTGTATACAAGAGACTAATAAAAGTAAAAGCTATAGGAAATAATCTCGTTGAGTTCCAACAATGCTAGTGCTCATATATTTCGACTATCTCATCTCCTTGTTGTCGTAGGAAAGCAGAGTGAATTGATTTTTCCATTCGAACCTGAATGTTGATAATAGCAGAAATCAGAGGTAGATGATCCGACGACATAGTCGACGCTTAAACTAACTTTTCCTAAACCTCCCTTTCGCCTCACCGGGATACCCTTTTTGCCCAAGCCGCTTTTGCAGTTTCTGACTTACGGTGTAAATTTTTTATATATCCTTAACTTTGCCCGAACCCTTTTCAGGTTCGCCAGATGCTTTATTATTTTTGCCTAGTCACGACCTAAGGGTCTCGCTCATGTAGTTTTTTGACTATGTCTCGCATTCATGGTGGAAGTCTTCCATCCATGGGTAAGCAATATTCACCAAAATACTATTTTGACTATAAACGGTCCCTCGCAGTGGGAGTCCATTTGCCCTCGATCACCTTGTGAAGAATTGACTACTAGATCACCGACTGTGCCTTCGGCTTGACTTTCTGTTGAAATGCCCATCATTCATTTCTAGTAAACTGTCCACAAGATGGATGTTGTTTTCGTCGATCAAGTCGATCCGATCGGTGAGGCGTAGTCTCGATCCATTCGAGCCCGGCCAAGCTCACGTCCTAGAGGACTCGTCGAGGGTTGAACTTCGAATTACCTTCCATACCATATACAAGAGAGGCGGGGTTTCCGTAGACGTCTGCATCAGAAAAGCGGTAACCATGGAGAGAAATGGCAACATCTCGTGCCAATCCTTGTAAGTCACGCTCATCTTTATGATCTTCGATATTCTCGATTATGCTTCCACTACGCCATTCATTTTAGGCCGATATGGAGAAGAGTCAGCGATGCTTGATCTTGAATCAGGTGCGTAGTTCGGCATGATCATTTGTTGTTTAGATTGCATCATATTCCGTGATAATCCTTTCGGGAGTGCCACCGATGAGAAGATTATGCTTGATGAATCGAGCCACAACATTCTTGGTAATGTGACAAGCAACGAGGCGCTTCTACCCACTGGTGAAATAGCCGCCCACAAGGATGAAATGGTGTCCATTGAGGCGAGGGTTTGATTTCTCCGATCATGTCAATGCCCCACATTGCAAAAGGCCAAGGAGCGGTCAATATTCAATGGTACTAGAGGTAATGCGTGCACTTTGTCCGCATATATCCGCATTTGTGAGAAGACCGGCATAGCAAAGGATAATCACTTCCTTGGTGGACCAATACTAACTCGCTCTCGTAATCTTCCTAGCCATTGTATGTCCACCGGAGGGTACCGAATGCACCTTCGTAATTCTTCCATGATCCGTTATGCCGCTTTCTCGATCTCTACAGCTGAGTAAGCATAAGTCGATGGCGCTTTGTATAAGATGTCGCTATTTGAGAAAGAATTTGATGCAAATCAGTTAAGAACTTCTTGTCATTACAAATGCCCCGCAAGATATTCCCGAGCCTCGAGATACCTCTTCACTTCAGAGAACCAAGGTTTCTTTTTATCAGTTCTACAAGATATTGTTCGCCAAACCTTCGATGATGATTTGGGGAGCCTGTTGTCCCATCTGACTGAACATCGAGGACATAGTAGCCAATGCGTCTTAACCGATTCTTCTCGTGGAATATGATCAAAGGTGATCTCTTCAAGTAGGGATCGACTCAAAACATACTCGATACAGTAATGAGATTTTGATGTTTCGGTCCCACTCGCCTTTAACCTGATGATCACTAAGGCCGAGTCTCCATACACTTGCAAGAATTTGATTCTTAAGTCCAAAGCAGCTCTTTAATACCATGATGCACGCCAGATTCGATCGTGTTATTAGTGCAATGAAACATAATCTAGCGTGAAAGGAGTTGTTCGCCGTAGAGATGTAATGATGGCACCAATGTCATTGCTGGCGCGTTTGAGGCTCCATCAAAGACCATGGTCCATCGATCCCGTTCAGTCCTTCATTTGGTCCTCGGTTCTTCATAATCAGAATTAACAAAACATCTTCGTCCGAAACTGAACCATGTGATCGATAGTCATCACGGCTTAATGAGCCAAATGACGCTACTACACTTACTTTGATCGCTTCTCGAGTAGTGTATAATCGATGTCGATTCAATAAGATCATTTGCCATCTCGCTATTCTTCCGTAGAGAGGTGTTTCTAATATGTATTTTATCTGATCCATCTCGAGATCAACAAGTGTAGGTAGTCAAGATATATTGCCTTAGTCGAAAGTACCCATTAAAGCGCAGAAGTTTTCTCGAAATGTAGTATGTTGTTTCACAAATGGTAAACTTTTTGCTAAGGTAGTATATTGATACTCTTTTCGACTGCATCTGCCATGTTAACACACATTCCTATACGGCGTTTCTAATATTGTCAAGTACATGATAAGAGGTCTTCGGGTAAAGTGTATCGATAAGAGGATCGCAGATACTCCTTGATCTTGTCAAAAGCAACTAGAAATCGTTGCTCCATTCCACTACTTGATCTTTCTTCAAAGAATGAAGATTGGCTCAAGGCAGGACGTGCAACGAATCGCAATGTAGTTCAATCGTCCCAAGAAACCTCTCGACTTCTTTCTCTGTATGGCACCGCATTTCTTGGATAGCTTTAACCGTGGCGGGTCAACTTCAATACCTTACCATCGACAACAAACCCGTGAGTTTCATCGAATCGACTCCAAAGGTGCATTTGTTGGGATTAAGTCTTATCCGCATTCTTCGCCTATCAAAACGCTGCAAATGATCGAGATGTTCTTTCTTCGCCTGGGGATCGGGCCATCATGTCGCTGGTGTAGACCTCATCTCGTGATGAATCATGTCATGAAATAATGCCACCAACAATGCCATGGCCGTGGCAGTTCTTCAGCTGAATCTGCACGACCTTATAGCGTAAAGTACCCCACTGTAACAAAAGTAGTCTTTCCATGTCTTTAGGAGCCATTTTGATCTAATTGTAACCGGAGAAACCATCCATGAAGAGAAAACTTTATGTTCGGGCCGTGTTGTCGATTAGAACATCAATACGAGGCAAGGAAAATCGCTCTTTCTCGCTTCTGCTTCAAATCTTTGTAATCCACACACATTCGTATTTTTCCATCCTTTAGGCACGGCACCACGCTTGCAACCCACCGTGATAAGAAGTAACGGCTAGGAAATAGGTATTAAATCGCTCTTATAATCTCGACTTTGATTTTCTGCACATCTGTGATTTGATACGATGGACCTTCTGCTTCACAGGAGAAAACCTTCTAACATTCGGAATCTGGTACCACAATGTCATGTCTGACTCGCATGTCTCCGAGATGACCAAGCAAAAACCTCGATATAGTCTCGTAGTATCGGACCAATATTTCTTGATACTATTCTCAAGACCCGCCCTATCTTTGATTTTTTTCGTCTTCATACCCCTAGATTCTACAACCTCGATTGGCTCTTCGCGGTGGTTGTATAACCTGCTCCTCTTGTTGTAGCAATGACAAGTTCTCCGCACTTCAAATTTCACCTTCTGCCTTCGGCTTGCAGATTGGATTAACGGGTCATATTTAGTAACAAAGAAAAGTCATATCAATTAGATTCAGTGAGTGAATCAGTATCACGTGGGTGTGTAAGAACAATAGCTTTAAAGGGGTAGTAAAGTAAAAGAAAAGGAAGAAACAACACTTAAATGCAAAAGTCCAATTATTTTATTGAATGAAAATATGCAAACGATGATAATAACCCTCACAACGAGTCGTGATGCCCCGCAAAGCATTAAAGCTTTAAAGTTTTATTGTCCGAATATAAATAAAGAATGAAAAGCATAATAGAAACAAAAGCAATTACTCCCGCCTAAAGGAGATTCATGACGTCTTCGGTCTCCAATTGCCGTCCATTGTCGGGAGTCGAAGATCCAATCGCCATGTCAAGCTGTTGCCTTCATAGCATGGACTTCATTCACTACGCGAGGAAGTTTTCCTAACTCAGCGTGCGTATCATCTCCTCGAATTTTGGTGGTGAAGCCTAAACCACCTTTGTCGGATTGAAAGGAAGATCGTGAGTGACCCAAATAGTATTACCTCCTTCTTCAATCTGTGTTTCAGTATCCTTCAATGAGGCCATCTTAAAGGAACTGTGTAACTTCAGAGCGATTGAGAGTCACTGTATGACTCTTGGAATTGTTTCAAAGCTTGATGGAGTTTTGAAGAATTCAACTTCCATTTCGAGGTATCGAATGAATGCGATGGCTTACCATATATTCCTTCACCACATACCGTAACAATTTTCCCTTCACTGGGTACTCTTCCTCGGCGCAGAGGTAATACCTCACCCATGTATCCAAGGGAGTCCAAGTAGGTAAGAGTGTTTTGACGGATGTCCATGACAAAGAAAGTGGAGTCGAAAGTCTAGGAACCAACTTTAACTAGTAGAATGAGCTCTCTAGTAATCGCTCGCTTAGGAACCACCAAAGCCTTACAATTATGTCGTTGGGTCAAGACCAACCTTCAACATCAAGTTTGCCGAAGCACTCTTTGGTAGGATATTCAAGAGTGCAACCCAGATCTACCAAAACATGAGACAATGTAATGCCCTCGCATTCAACAAAGATGTGCAAGGCTTCATTGTTTCCATCCGGATAAGTCAAATCAACATCGAGAAACTCTAGACCGCCGGAAGCCGCTAGTAATACAAACTTCAAATTGATTAGTAGTAGTGTCTTGCAAGATGTGAGCATTCTTCTAAACTTCACTAAGGATTTAGCATGAGCCTCAGAGCACAATAGCAGAAAAGTACAGGAGATCTGGACTGAGTTTGTCCCAATTGTTCCACAGCCACTCTTCGATGATCTTCACTCTCCATTTCTTGCTTGAGGTATCTTCAAAGAACTTCCCTTCGTACTGCCTCGAGCGTGATGAGTTAATGTTCTTTCTCAAGGCCTCGTGAACTGGTTTGATAACGGAACCCAGCCGGTTTTGTTGTTCGAGGAGAGACTGGAGAAAACACCTTCCTGTTCAATTACTTTGCTTGATCCGTGATGTTGTCGTTGTCGATTAAGCTTCAAATTATGATGTCTTCGATTGTCAAAGGCCTTTTCGATGCCATGATAGTAAACTTCAAATAGTTCCACATGATAGCTTTGTTAGATGAATATGGAATCGCTTCAAGTAATGATGAGAGGCCACTCAGGTGATAGACAAAGGTAATCCTTATTGTGTTCACATCAAGATAGTCTTCGAAAATCATCCCCCATCCGGCTAAGGCTTAACATCTTCAAGGAATCTTGTAGCTTTCAGAACGGATACTTCACCATGAAATCAAACTTTCCACTTCATTGCCCCGGTATCCAGATTGCATCTTTTATGTTCGATCTTCAAATTTTAGAAATGTCCTCATTGCATTCTCCACAAGTGAAGGTTTTATAAATAGTATTTCTGCTATCCATCATGCATTGAATACGCCTTCTCAACCAAGCACATCCGCAAAGTGTATGGGCACCAACGACAATTCTCCGGCATCCCGAAAGACACCGCTTGCCGTAGATTCTTCTTAATAAATATGAGGAATAGTCAAGTTGTTCACATCATAAATATAAGAGTTCTTGCTAACAGCATTGGAACTTTGTCGTGGTTAGGCATTGCGCGTTGATCACATCTTGAGTTTGGCTGCGAGGATCAAACTCAATTTCTTTGGCTTCGATCATGTCTTGAATCTTGTTCTTGGAGCCCAACAGCTTGTCGCTGTCGTGCCTCTGGTCGTTGGATGATATGCACACTTGGCATTAGGATTGTACTTTGAGAGGAAGTGTTGATGTGTCGAGGAGGATCCTCAAGGCAATCAACTCGCTTTTAACATGTGCCGTAATGCTTGTGACAATGGCATGTTGATCTTCGTGAACAGCCTCGTGCTGCTCGTTACGCTTGTCTCAACAAGTTGTGTCAGATAGGATCGAGATCACAACCGCCTATATTGAGTACCACGCTTTGACACGGCTTTTCTCCGACCACACACAGATTGGCTTTTCTTACCAAAAGATCTCTTCACGATTCGAGGATGACTCCACCGAATCTTCCGCCTTGATTCCAACTCAATGCTCTCCTATCAATATCAACTCGATGAATCCGGTCAAGAGTTTCCAATCGATGATCAAGAAAGGCTTGTCAAACCCCATAAACATATCAACCAACTCCCTATCGAGGGTGGTGAACTCACCGCCAGATCTCCATTTCGAGAATATTCTTCGAATTTCTCGCCACGACCCATAGACATGCTGCTCTGTAGTAGTTGCGAGCAGTGCCAATTCAAGATTGCACCGGTACTACTTGTGAAAGCATCCGCTAAGTTATTCCAGTACAAATGGGCACTCTAGTTGATAATACCACCCAACTGAGCTCCAAATAAACTCTCGAAGGATCCACAACTCCCGCCATCGAGGATGGATCTTCCGAACATAGACTTCAAATGCAACTTCTGACAAGAGATGCCATCATATTTGGCAAAAGTAGGAACTTTGAACTAAGTGGGAATCACCACACCAGAACTAGGCTCACCATCAAAGTTCAGCCTGACATCTCTTTATTTCCCACAAAGATCTCGACGGTCTTCGTTGTTTGTATTTGTCATCCTCAAGAGAATATTGCTCTGCTCATAGTCTTTCTCCGCTTTCAACTGTAATCAGCTTCCTTTGTTGTTCTCGACACTCCACCGGGCACCGCCTTGTCGAGAACTATCCGGCTGACCACCCTCGGTCCGCGCCCTTATGACAT
>CM038794.1:108775051-108811011 GCA_021764765.1 Vicia sativa
TTTTATGGGTGAGTTTTGTCGTTCCGTGCATGAATATGCAATGGACATTCCATATAATCCACCTATGGAACTTTGACACATCTAACTCTCTCAATTTTTATCCAATGATTGCATGCCATACATTTTGGAGAGCTTGAAAAACATCCTACAGATTTCAATGTGTAAAATTTCTCAAAATACCACCATTTGAGAGATATTTGAGTTAGAACTTCATGCCTGAAATTTGACCAAAGTGAGCTTAAACATGCATGTTCTGGGCATTTTTGGGCATTTCTTTGAGTAATTTTCACAAGCAATTGGTGGGCATAATGTTGGGGCTTATATCTTTTGATTTAAATGGAATTTTGAAAACCACTTCATGCATTTTGAAGTATGCCATGAGAGCTTTAAATGGAACTTTGAATCACATCATTTGGTTCAAGATTGATCAAGATACTGAGCTCCTGAAGTTGAGGTCATGAAAGTGAATCCATGCAACCATGCAAGCCGAGGATCTTGTGGCGTATTGCCCGAAATTTTCCTTGCTTGTGCACAACTTTGAAGGATCATATCTCCTCATTTTGCTCCATTTTAGTGAACAGCTTGTTTGATCCTCGTACTAGAAACTATTGATGTGTATCAAGAGGCCAAGGAATACACGAGCCATTTGTGAGAAAGCGAAGAAGAAGAAAAAGTGGTACAAGGCTAAGTTTGGATAGTTGTGTTTTGTGTGCATTTTCAAGTTATTTTACAAGTTTGTTCAAGCAAGTATGCAGGGCTCAAAGCAAGCAAGTCGGCCACCTTCTTTGCCATAAAAGCTAAACACTTTTGAGCATATTTTGCTCACACCTTCCATGCATTTTCGATTTTATTATTTTGGCAAGGTTGAGGATTAAACCACGTGATAAGAACTTCACTAATGATCGACTCATAAAACGCATGGAAGCAAGCAGAAATAAACACAAGCATATTATATCAGTACCATTTTACCATTTTTTTGATCCAGCAGTTTTGATTGAAAGGACCAAGATACCTCTCTTTCACACACATTATAAGTAAGAGGTCACACTTGAGCCGAGGCTTCCTCTCTCTCATTTTCCGGATCAAATGCCTCTGCATTTTCTCAAATTTCTCACATGGAAGTAGTTACCAATCGGTTGTAAGTGGATTTTCTTCATCCTCAAGCTCCATTGAAGATCAAAAGAAAGATTGTGGTATTTTCTCTTCAAATCCAGGCATAATTGGATTTATTTCGAATCAAGAGGTAAGATTCAAACTTCAAATCTAAATTTCTAACTTGCATTTGATGAATTTGATGATATATGTCGTGGTTAGCTGGCCAAACACTAGGTTTGATGTATAATTTCATTTGTTTGTGAAGCATATTGCATACATGAAGTTCAAAATCAGGATTTTGGATGATTTTCTTGATTTTCTCACTCATTTCTTGATGTGTGATGGATCATTTGATGTTTCTAGGAGTTGTGTGTTGTAGCTTGCCATATGATCTTTATTTTGAGCTTTGAATCATTTAATTTGGTTGAGAATCGAGTGAGATACGATTGCTAGAGTTGCTTGCATGAAAGCTGGAAACGCGTGTATCGAGGTTTGCTAGAGGTTGAAAGATGATGTGTTGTACGATCAGTTGGTCCATACATTTTTTGAATTTTCATTTTATTATTTTATAATTAGCATTTTGCATCATTTAATTTTGCATTCAAAAATCAAAATTCAAAAAAAAATACCATAGGCTCAAAATGATTTTAAATATTTTGTGGAATTGTTTCAATTTTTTAAAATGTTTTGACCATTTAAATAAATTCGACTTTAATTAATTGCATTTTCAATTGAAAATTCCTAAAATACTTTCCAATGTTAAAAATTCCACAAAAATATTTTGAATCTTTCAGAGGATTAATTTTGAGTTTATGAATTTATTTGATAATTTTGCATAATTAAATAAATTCATGCATTATATTGCATTTCATGCATATTTAAATCCTTAAAAATACTTCCATGCATACAAAAATATATAAAAATATTTTGATCCATTTAAATCATGTCTCATGCCTTTTTTAATTTTATTTCAGATTTCTTGCATTTTTTTCTTCCATTTTAACAATTTCATGCATATTTAAATCATTAAAAAATACTTTCATACATATGAAAAATGAATAAAAATATTCTAGCTCATTTAAATCATACTTCATGCATTTCGATTTTATTTTGCAATTTGTCATTTTTGTATGATTAAGTCAATTTTGCATTAAATACATGATTTGCATTGTCCATTTTGCATTTATTTGTTTTTACCATTTCCTAAAAATAAAAATGCCAAAAATATTTTAATTATGCTTAGGATGTTGGTCACTATTTCCAATTTTTATAGATTTTTATTTCGACTTATACATTTTATACTAATTTTCTTGTTATTTGGTCATATGAGCATAAGCATTGATGGTGTTGCCTTTTGAATTTTATTTTGACCTTTCCATAGATTTTTGAATTGGGCAGGATATGTCCACGACTTGTAAGGGATTTGGGCTCCTTGTTTCATTTTCACTTGGATTTTATCTTTCATTTTTATATTTTTATGGAATTTCAAAAGTGAGCATACCTTTGCCTAGTGTAATTGGGTCTACCTTCAATTGTGAAGCTTGTGGACATGATTTAAGGCCAAGCTTAGGGTATGTAATGATCATTTGAGTGCTCTAGTGATATGTGACATGTTTTGATTCATTGGAAATCCTATGTTAGTCACTAAGTTTATACCTTGAGCACAAAGTTTTCTATGGTTCTTAAAACCCTCTTTTATTGATGTCTTGGTTCTTAGACCCTTCTTTTTGTATAGTTTATGTTTCTAATTGATGGTTAGGGGAATGATAACCTCAAGGATAGTCTTCTAATACTTGAGAGACATTTGACCTCAAAGGATCACTTTGATCTTTAGTTAGAAGTTTGATCTTCACTTTATTTGTTGCATCCTTGTGCATGGATAGTGAGGTGAGGAATGCATTCATGCAATTCTTTAAGAATCTACTTCTCACTCCCTTACTTCATCCTTATAGCATACCTAGGGCCTTGATTACAGTGTGATTGATTCATCTAAGCTAATTTGCTCAGCACATGCAACTTTTGTTGATTAGAACATTACCACTTATGCCTATGGTTGTACCACTTGTGTTGTGAGCATCATGCATGGTTTAGAAGTCCAATTCAATTGAATCTTTGATGTTTTACTTCTGACCTTGTACATTATGTAATCAATAACTTAATGCTCTTTGATTCATTGACTTGCATTCAATTGTAATGTCATCATGATGACCTAGAAGAGCTAGATTTTCTTTTCTTCTTATTGTTTGGTTGAAACATACCTTGAGGGATTATAGGTTCATGATTTTGAGGCATGTCACTTGATTGACATTACCTTGATCTCATGACAAGCATCTTGTGAGGGTTCTATCATCACCCCACGACACTAAGACATCTTTCCCTTCCTACAAATCTTAATCAAGTTTGTTTGACCTAAGATAGGTGGTATCTTGCTTTGGATGACTTTGTTCATTAAATAGGTGATTTGTTTGTGTATGGAAGCTTTACATACACATTTGGTTTCTCATGAATCATATCTTGAGTTAAACTTATGACCTGAGTCACACATGGTTTAATTTTCCAATAAAGCTACTTTGTTTAAATCTTTCTTAAGTGCAATGTTTAACTAGTTTATATGTTTCATTCAATGAACTTGTGTGTGTGAGCTTTTTATTTTGTTTGAATTGATTTTGTTTATAGTTTACTTAGGTCTTAAGCTACTGACCTTGTGTTACATTACATTTTATCTTGCCTCTTCTATGATTGACTCGTTCCTTGTTTGTTCGTTCTTGATTAATTCTAGGGTTTGAAGTCGTCCCTTTCTACTATTAACCTCTGCATTAGGATTGATTGTGGAGTATGATATTAGGTAATTGTTTGTGTTTATGTGAGCACCATGTTTACATCCTCATCATCCATTTCATTTGTCCACACACTTGACCTGAACATGTTAGGACACATTCATCGAACACATTTCATCACACACTTCTAGATGCATATTTAAACTTCTCTAGTTGCTTTTGTTTGTAAATGATGAACATGTATATGATGATCATGAATTCTTGCCATGCTATCTACTGAGTTCCACATCTTTGTATGCCATGAGTTTCATTCTTTTGCATTCATGCATCGACCATGCTCATTCCATCTTTGGATTGCCTAGGTCAAATCTTTAACTAGCTTTTGTGTAGGTGTTGTATGTACAATTTGGAAGCATCTCATGACTTGATAATGTGTGATTGAATAGATCTTCATAACTTGTCATCTGAGTCCCACCACTTGACCTTACATGTATACCTGGCCTTACCGCCGCATCTCGACACGTATCACCCGCACTTGCAGCGAATCGAATGCATTTCTCTTGAGTGTTTTGCTTTTGAATTCTTTATATGCATGTTTAAATGATTTTTTGATGAAATAACATATTCCTACTGTAACTTGTATTATACCATCTCTTGACTCATTTCTCTTCATCTTTGCCATTTCATGACTTCTTTTTGATTGTAAACACCTTTAGGGCTAAGCATTCCAACTAGTTTCGCTGATACTTTGTAATTGCATTTCATGACATTCATTTATGGTTTGATTACTAATTCATTAACATGATGTTTCTCATAGTCTCTTCATCTTGACACCTTCTTCTCATGTCATAAGCCTCACACACCTAGGTTCACTACGTTTGTTGCATGTTCACGCACTTTTGGTAGACTTTTGCTCTTGAATCTTTGTGGTTTGTATGATATGGGTAGACATTAACATGATTAGCTACTGACTTGTATGTCTTTTAATTCTTTAATTGTATACTAACTTAAGCCCACGGCTTACGCCTGATTAGTTCTTTGCATGCTTTTAAGGCTAGTTCTCGACCTAGTTTGTGAATTAACTTGTTTGTAAGTGTTTATAACGATGTTTGATGTTTGTTAAAAGTTTTGTATAACTTTTTAAAGTGAATGTTGTGTCTACGACCTCCATCACATGACACTGCATGAGCATAATTCACTCAAAATTTCATTACATCTTCATCTTTCTTCTTCTTCTTTCTTTTTCTAGCACTTGTTAGTGCTTGGTTTATGTGCCTTTGCCAAAGCCCTCTACTTGATTCTACCCCTCTTCTCACTTAGTTTACCAACCAAGATGATTGATTTTATAGGTTCCCCTTAGGTTTTCTCGATTAAGTTAGTTTTCGAGGTTTAGACATTAAGTTGAGCATCCATGATAACTTTGGGTAGATTCCTCCTTGTTTATATCCATAACTTAGAAGCAACTTTGCATGATAACATTAGGATTTAGAAGTAGGATAGTTTCCCTTAGCCATTTTACCTTTATCCTTTTGCATCCTTAAATTAAAATCTTGTTTTTGTCAGCGCATTAAAACATTCTAATACGAAACTTTTTCAAAGTAAAAGATACAAACCAATTAGTCTACAGGATGTTCGTCATCCTGTTTCTTTATTGATGTTTAAGCCATCTCATCCTGCAGTATTCTCCATCATCCTTTGATGTCTCGTCGTCTGTTTGCTGATGCTTCATCATCCGTCTAGATGTTTAGTCGTCCGATGCAGCAGATGTTTCGTCATCATGGAGTGTTTCGTCATCGTTTGTTGTTTCGTCACGCTAATTTTAAAACCACAAACCAACAAAACAAGTGAGCCAAACTGACGGCTCTCGACTTTCCCATTGCGAGGGAATCGTGGGCATCTGTAGAGGCTAGATCGAGCAAACTTTGTAAATATTTCCTTCTTTCCCGTGTTTCTTTTTCTTCTATTCTTTTCTTCATTTCTTTATTCTTCTTTTTCTTTTTGCATACATTATACCATGTACAGATATAGTTAGACCTTTACACCCATTAGATAGAAATTAAGCGGATACTGTAGAGTACTACAGGCACATGGGGTGCTAATCCTTTCCCTCGCGTAGCGGACTTCCTTGCGGAGTCTCTCGGTCATGACACGTGATTTCTTCGTTTCGGGTTTGCTCGATGTTTACCTTTCCCTCTTGGCGGGATAAAAAACGTTCGATGGCGACTTCATTGATATATAGTTATATCCATTGATTTTTCTGTCGGGTGTTTCGGATGCCATCTGAAAATAAGATTGTGCTTGATGAACCGAGCCCGCAGCGTTCTTAGTAACGAGAGTGTCTGAGCGCTCTGCCAGTTTGTAAAATAATCGATGGCGGCGATGATGACGATGCCCATTGGAAGCGGTGACTTAATCTCTCCAATCATATCAATGCCTTATTGAAAGAGGGCGAGGTCGTCGGGGCGTTCCATGGGCCAGGAGTACATGTACTTTGTCGGTGTAGATTTACACAGCGACAGGATTCGGAATAACGATAGCAATTAGCCTCCATGGTGGACCAATAGTAACATGCTCTTAGAATATTTATAGCCATTGTATATCCACTAGAGTGGGTACCAAAAGCACCCTCATGCATTTCTTTCATAATTTTTCATTGCCCTCTTGTCTACACAGGAGTAGGGAAAAATCATAGTCTTGTTATATAGAGCAGTACATTGCTTAGAAAGAACTTGGCGGAGAACCTCCTTAAATTTTTAATCGTTGATAGATGCCACAAGGTATTGAGCCTCAGGATATCTCTTTACTTCATGAATCCGAGTTTTCTTCTCCTTCAATATAGAGCTCGAGATAATATACCGGTTTACTAGCACAATGGTAATTTGAGGAGCTTATTTGTCCCTATGACTTTGAACATAGATGACAATGTAGCTAATGTATCCATGGTGATTCTCTTCTTGCGGCATATGCTCAAAAGTAATTTCTTGATAGAGAATCAAACTCGATACATGTTCTTGAGTGCAGATGAAAGTTTGGATGTTTAGTGTCGATCGCCCTTAATCGGCTAATCACCAAGGCGGGTCTCCATATACTGGAACTTGATCCTAAAATCAATAACAACTTTAATACCCATGATGCACGCCTCATATTCAGCCATATTATTGGTGCAATTGAAACATAGCCTGGCAGTGAAAGGTGTATAGCCACATTTGGGAGAGATAATTACTACACCAATCCCATTGCCAAGTGAGTTAGAAGCTCCATCAAAAACCATAGTCCATCGGGATCTTGGCTTAGGTCCTTCGTCCAGTCCTAGTTCTTCGTAATCGATAACTAGCATGATATTCTCGTCGGGGAACTAGAAATGCATAGATTGGTAGTCGTCTACAACTTGATGAGCCAAATAATCTACTACCACACTTCCTTTGATTGCTTTCGGAGTAGTGTATTGAATGTCGTACTCGGTCAAGATCATTTTCCATCTTGCTATTCTTTTGGAGAGAGCAGGCTTCTCAAATATGTATTTTATAGGATCCATCTTAGAGATCAATAGATTAGTATGAGTCAACATATACTATCTTAGTCGGCGATCATTGAGTAAGCGTAACAAGTTTTCTCGGCGGTAGTATCTTGTTTCCTGATCATAAACTTTTGCTAAGGTAGTATATTGCATGCTCTTTTCACCGGACTAGTCATGTTTGCTGATACACACCCATTGAATTCTCTAATATTGTTAAGTACATGATCAAAGATCTTCCTTCATTGGTGGCATCAAAAGGAGGTTCTTGGGTATTCTTTGATTTTGTCAAAGGCTATCGACAATCATCATTAGAAATGGCAACAAAACAGTACTTGGTACCACAAAACCCAGTTGTGAGGAAAACCCGCTTTGATTGGGTTTGGGTTAAGTTTGAATTTTCCACGATTACAAAATATAGGGATGGGTCGGGGTAATGGGGACACTAGTATCCACCCAGACCCCGCGTTTGTTTTATATATATTATTATTTATTTTTATAATTTAGAATATTAAATATGTAGACAATCTTTTGATAATTTGTTTTGTATTTATTATTTAAAATGTTTGAAATGTATGTATGTAATTCTATAATATTATTTTATTATATTATTTATTATATAATATGATTTTGGAAAAATAAATATTTTAATTAAAAAGTTGATTTTATTAAATGGGTGGTTCTTGGCGGGGATACAGAACCCATTTTAGAACGGGTTTGAGTTTTAATTCCCGTCCCGTTTGGGTTTGGGGTGGGAGCGAGGATAGTTAGAGAATTTGGGTATGGGTTTGCGGGGTAAAAACCATCACCGAGCTCGCCCATTGCCATATCTAATCATCGTTCCATTCGCTACTTGATCTTTCTTCAATAATTTGAAGATCGGCTCCAAATAGCGATCAAATGTGTGAAACTCGGCAATGCAATGCAATCGTCTAGAAACCTCGACTTCTTTCTCGGTCGAGGAGGCGACATTTCTTGAATGGCTTTAACCTTGGTAGGATCAACTTCAATACCTTTACCAGCAATGAAACCAAAACTTTCTAGATCTTACTCCAAAGGTACACTTGTTCGGATTCAATCTTAATTTGTACTTCTTCAATCTATCAAACAACTTATGCAAATGATCAAATGCTCTTATTAGGTCTAGATCGGGCTATCGTATAGATTGTAGACTTATCTCGTGAGGATTATTACCCCAAAATTTGTCCTCCTACTTACGAAGACATTTCACATATCCATTCTCAAGGATTTCACAAGGGTTGACCTGACAAACCCTCCCCTAAGCAATCAATCCAAACTAGGGTTTGGCCATTTTCCAATCAAGGTGGGCCTCTAACACTTCCAGTGGTCATCATGCCTCACCATATGCTTTAAATAATCTCCATGTCAAGTTTCAAGCCTTACAAGTCAAGTTTTCTCAGACAATTGTTCAGATGGTTGAAAATCAATTGTATTGAACAAAAAGTCAACTGTGGTCAACATACAGTCAAACTTCATAAATTTTGGTCAACATCAATATTTTGAAGTGATATTCATCATTTGATCAAGGGTTGATCATGATTCATCAAGAAAAGTCAAGAATTGATCAAAAGTCAAAGTTTCTAAATTGGGCTTTCTCAGACAAAACCAGGCATAACTTTCACATACTTTATCAGAAATTTTTCCACCATAGCTCATTTTGTAGAGAATTCAATTCTCTCCAACTTCATGTTTCACAAGCTTGGGCATAAAATGCTTCATTTGGAAGTTATGGATCAAAACATTCTGAGTCCTTTAAAGTCAACTTTTTGAAAAGAAGTGTTCATGCGCATGGAAACTCCAATGAAGATGAAACCAAAAAGGCTGTTTAGAATACATCTTGAGCTTTCTAAAAAGTCAAAGAACACCCAAAAATGTTAAAAATTGAGCAAGATACACCTTGTCCAAGTTGAGCATTTTTGAGGAGGTGCACAAAGAGAACTACTTGACAAATGCAAATATTTTCCAAATGGGCTTATAATTTTATGGTACAAACTGGATCTTAACATTATCCATGGTCTCTATGCACCTTGCCACGCCTCCTTCCCAATTTATTTGATTTATTTTGGAATTAAAAGCATTTAAATCCAATTTTAATTAAATAAAATACAAAAGCAAGGTATAAGACAAGTTGGGCTTGATTTCTACCTATCTTGAGGACCAAGGAAGCCCAAATAACATGCCAAATTCGTGCAAGATGCTACAAGGAAGGAAAAATGCAATTTTGGAAAGATTTGATAAATATTTGCAAGGGGATATTTTTGCATTCAAAGAAATATATTTTCTAATTATTTCTGATCAAATCTCATGCTCTATAAATACATGATGCATTCACAAGCACAAGGGGCGAAACCCTAGCCTCAAGCAACCCTAAAGTTCACAAATTTTCACAAACTTGCAAAATTCGAAATCCTTGTTCCAGCCGTTTTCAGTTCATTCCAAGCACTTCATCGTGCTCCTGAGGTATCATTGAGTAAGTTTAGGCCAAGAACCATGGCCAAACATGCCTGAATCGTGCCATACATGAACATACATTTGCATACTTTTCTTGAATTCGTGTTTCAATATTTATCGGTGGCGACTCTTGCTATCCATAACATTTGCGATCAAGCATAAAACAATCCAAATCGATTCTTCCGTATTCTGAGCTGGCGACTCGTTGAGGAGACACCTAAGAGAATACCTTAGGGATTTTAGATCACTTTACTACTTTCTGTTTGACTTGTGTGCTTTATCTTAAGGGTTGCTTGGGTATTATACTTGTGGGGGATCCTACACCCGTATCTAGGTTTCCTTAGGTAAGTAGCAATAAATCGTCGCGACCGTTAGGCGTATACCGAAACGGTCAACATGATGGCTACGTTAGCGCGACACTTTGGATGTCCCGATGCTCCTCATGTCTAGTTGAGGAAAGTATTTGGCGTCTGCGTGGTGTCATCAGCACTAACTCAACTTTTTAGAACCCTAATTGACCCATCTTGGCCATTAGAAGGTAGTGAGATGGCCGACTTTGGTGTAGACTAAGGTTGGTTGATACTCGATGCTACGCTCATTAAGATCAGACTTTTGGGATGTTTCGGTCGACCACTTGGTAGTCGTATTGAAATAAAGCCTACGAGAAAGATCAATGATATGAGATTCCTAGAACCAGTTACTATTATGGGGCCGAGATGAACCCGCTCGAACTTTGGTAGGGTAGACACACTATACCTCATTAGGCCTTAAACCTAGGGGCTATTGTGTGAATTATGCGGTACACTATTTGCTTAAACATGACATCATGACATCATAACATTGCATCATCATCATTTACAACCATTTGAGGACCTAGGAATTTATCTTTGCTCTGTTTTGTAGGAATCATGGCTTAGGAAGACTATCGAATCAACTTCATGGGTATACCTTCTCACTCAAGGAATTGGTTTGAAATTCGATCATACTCAATTCATCAAAGACATGGTTATCTACTTGATTTGGTTATCTCTGGTTTTGAAGAAGATATGATGCCGTCTTATTCGGTTCTTGATCGAAACACCATTGCTTTACATTCCAGTTATCGGTTGGTACCTCATTGGAAGAGTTCTCTAAGCTACTTGGGATACCTATCCTTGATTAGATACCATTAACCGGTTGAAAAAGCTACGGAATGCGAAGACATCGCATCGGTACATACGAAACACTCGGACATTGAAGATAATTGGGAAACAAGAAGGTCGAGGGTTTACTTGCCAAATTTTGATAAAGAAAGCGAGAATTCCTCAAGCTATGAGTTTCCATGCATTCGAAGACAACGTTGTGCCTTGCTAATCTATGGCTTGGTGCTATTTCCTAATCCGGATCGGTTCATAGGCGTGAGCGCCATCAAGATATTCCTCGCTCGTAATCACATGCCTACTTTACTTGGCGACATCACATTCTCTCCACACTCGTACCATCGGCGACAAGGAACTCTCATGTGTTGTATACCGTTACTTTCCGGTGGTTTATTTGCACCTTCCTCGATCGGTGGTTGTCATACCCCAATTTTGACCTAATACACCACCTTACATTTGCATCATTGCATCACTTAAGATTCGAACAACATTAATCGGTTGTAGCATTCATAGGTCAAAATTAGGGTTTCATCGATTTTCATCGATTCAGAGGCAAACAATTAGGGTTTGAGTTTTACTCACTTCATTTGACCTATCTTGATCAAATATCAACATCTAATCCTCGGATATCAATTTTCTCATTGATCAATCGAGGATCGACCAATTAGGGTTTTGATCAAGGATGAGTATTCTCTGATTTTTTGAACAATGAATGACTTTTTTGGCTAGAGATTGATCATTATATCTTAGATACAACATCTTGACCTAATTTCTGGATTCAAAACATCACAGGAGTTCACGGACTTCATCGATCGATTTACGAAACATCTAATGAATTTTCATCTGCACAGAAAAGTCAAACTTTGACTTTTGGTCAACTTTTTCAAGACAAAACCTTTTCCAACATCAAAATACTTCAAATAATCCATCATGATCATAAAAAATCAAAGAATTTGAAAAAGTCAACAAAAAGTCAAAATTTTCAACACTTAGAAAAATTTCTAAGTGTTAAAATTTTCTTTCCAAACTTCATGCCATTTTCACATAGTTCCATTTGAATTGGAAAAACTCAAAACATGAAAGTTGTAGCTCTTGAAACAAGCTTTCCAAAATGTCGAACTCTCAAATCCATGGAGTCTAGCTATACTTTTGAAATTGAAACATAAAGCTCCATAACCATGATTTTCAAAGTTCAAAACTACAAATTATAGGTCATTTTTTTTTTCTTCTTCTAGAACACTTGCCACCTTGCCAAATTGAAGATAGAACTGATAAATATCAGCTAGAGATAATTGTGAAAATAGGATCAAATTGAGATTTTAACACATGGTTAAA
Organism: Vicia sativa; assembly: GCA_021764765.1. Lineage (NCBI taxonomy): Eukaryota > Viridiplantae > Streptophyta > Magnoliopsida > Fabales > Fabaceae > Vicia > Vicia sativa. The sequence continues at coordinate 108,787,384 of CM038794.1, forward strand.
AAGGAAGCTTCCTTTCCTTTTGCAAATGTCTTTCTTGCCCTACAAGGCAACTTTGAATTACAAATGCCATGTACTTGTGCCTAACATTTGAACTTTTGACCTATAAATAGGTCTTGCTTGCCATTCAAATTACACCAAAGCCATGCAAAGTTATGCTTTCACTCTTCATCTTTAAAAATCAAGTAACTTATGTCAAATTGTGAAATCTTGCATTTTTGAAAATTTGTGAAAAACATTGAAATATTTGGTGTCTAACATGTTATAGGTATCACATGTAATTAGTTTGAAGCTTAAAATCAATCTAAAAACAACTGAAAATCAGAATTGCATTTCCAATTTCCAAAACTTGCAAAACTGCCTAAGCATTCGAATTCTTGGTTTGGCTCGAGCACTTTGTGTTTTGATCATCCAAACACCATCCATGAACATCATAGACATGATGCAGATCCTAAACAAACATCTGTAACAACTCTAACATCAATTTCCAGTTCCATTCAAAGCTACTGCGGTGGACTTGGTAGAGTGATCCGGGCATGCTCATGAAGTCGGACCACTCCACCCCCCTAGGGCTGGTGCTCAAATCCTGAAACAACAAGCGACACTTAAATCCGAATCGATTCCGACTTCAGGTAGAACACGAAACTCAATCTCATGATTCTTTGATTCATTTGAAAAAACTCTTGGCCGTTTGTTTACGCACCTCTCGATCATTAACCCTCGATCGATTGGAAAAATCATCAATATACGATTTCAATTAGGTTTTCGGTTCTAGGGTTCATCGTGTTCATCGAAATTTAACCATGTTAGACCAAAAAATAAATGAAATTAACAACCACCATCATGTTCCTTGTTAAAATTGAGCAACTTTCATGTTTACAACTTTCAAAATCATTGAGAAACAAAGTTACAAAATCAAAGGATTGAAGAGGATGAAGAACATGTTCCGCGTGTTCTTGTTATTTTCAAATTCAAATTTTCAATATAATATAAAACACGTGTTTTGTTTCAATACGAATGCTCTTGCCCCAGCGGTTTCCACTAGCTCGTGAGTCACTTTACCACGTATACCCACAGTCTGGGTTGAACCTCCGTGGACCATTTTTTTCAAACTTTTCATATTTTCTTCATTTTTCTTACAAACTTCAACATTTTTTTAACCAATCAAAATTCCTCATTTTGAGGTGATTTTTTGTACACTTGTCAATAAATGTATCTATTTTATGATAGTGGAAAAATTTTCAGAAAAAACTTTCATCTGATTATGTTTTAATCGGGCGAAAGCGACACTTTGGCACTTTTCAAAACCACTTTAAAGGTGAATTTTTCAAACTTTCGAATTCCGATTCTTTTCAAAACTTCTCATAAATGAATTTTACATTTCAAAAACACTTTCAAAATCATTTCTTCAAAACTTTTCATCAAACTTACATCTTTTACCATGATCGATCCGATTTAAACGATAAAACTGATTCGTTTTCTCTCGAATTTCTCAATCGATCATGGGCCTCCCTCACGGTGTAAGTCCCAAAACATTCTTTTTATGTACATATATTTCTCCGTACATATCTATTTCTTTTATGTACATATCTTTTTACCTGTACATAATACAGATATTTTTACTCAAACACAGAAAAACTTCGATCGCTCGTTTCCGTTTCATCTGTGCATACAAACCAACATTCTTTTATGTACATAATCATTTCCTTGTACATATCAAATTCTTTTCAAATACATACAAATATTTATCATACATATCGGATACTTTTCGAGACAAACTTGATTGTTCGTTTCCGTTTAAATGCGTACATATACCTCGAATACCATTGGTATTAAAGGAGCATTATTCGGTGAAGCGCTTTTAAATCAATGGGCCACCCTTATGGTGTAAGTCCCACCCTCTATGTACATCCATATTTATGCATACATAAATAACTCGTTAAATGTACATAGTCATTTCCTTGTACACAATTCAAACTTTAAATAATCAAGTTCGCTTTCGTTTTGAGCGTTCGTTTCACGGACACTTGTTTATATTTCATAAACTCTTGTAAATAAACATCATGCATTGTTTATATTTCCTTCATAAACTCTTGTGAATACATATCACACACACACACATTGCATTGTTTATACAATGTCTAATTATAACATAACAATTAGTCTAACGATAGGTTCCCCACGGTTGTAGCCTCCTCTTGGGCTTTATGCAAGATAACTCTCCCCGAGTTAGCCTCCTCTTGGGCTTTGTACAAAGTAACTCATTCATCGAGTTTAGCCTCCGCTTAGGCTTCATATAAGACAGTGTACTCCCCGTTGGTCGACCTCCTCTTGGGCTTCATTCAAAAGAACTCCTCATTGAGTTTAGCCTTCTCTTGGGCATCATACAATGAAAGAGACGAGGAAATCTCTTATGACCTCTATTGGGCTTCCAATACAAAGAATCACCGGCTAGGATAGAACCCAAAGTATAATTTCTCGGTGAAATTGCTCTAAATTCCAAAAGGATGGTTTCGGTGAAATCCCTTTTAAGCCAAAGCCGCCATACCACTATAGCTTCCTATTGAGCTTCATACAAAGGACCCTCGATGACCTCGATGACCCTCAAATGCCTCCTCTTGGGCTAACAATACAAGGACCCATGGGCTTATTAAAAGCATCCCCACTAATCGATCAAATTCTCCTCGAGATTTAACATCTATCATCTCTATGGAAGAAGTATCTCATCTATACCATCATCTGATCAAAACTTTTCAAACTCTTTTCAAACAAAAACATCTCTTAATTGTAAGTGGTAGCGCTTGTACTCAAGCAAAACACCCATGCTTCATTAAAAGATTCAATCATCTTTTCAAAACATCTTTCTTAAACATGTAAGTGGTAGCGGCTTGTACACTCGAGCAAAACACCAATAACTTACGATGAAAGATTTTAATCAGTCAAACTTTTCAAAATGTATGTGATGAAATAGATTAGATACATTTGTCATTAAGATGACATTTATCATCTCTTACTAACATCCGTTGCTTTCCACTAGCATAAGTGGGAACTACGATTGCTCGACTTTCTCGACATCCTTTTGAGAATACGTGAGCCTGAGTCTCATCCTTGCCGAGCAAATTTCTTTCTCTCTCGGACCAAACAAACTATAGATCCCTGTAGATCCGAGCTACAAATGCTCTGATTCCCACTAGGGGATATGTATGCAGAAGATCCAAAGATCTTTGTGAGCACAATAATAACAAACACTAGGATTCCACATAATCTATCCTTCTTAAAATCCCAAAGGAGAAACTTTCCCAATCATAGAAATAGCAATTAAAACACACAAACATATCAAACATATTCATATATAAAGCTATAGATAACTATATATATTTAGGGTGCTCCATCTATTCCCTTTATATAACAAACCCCCTTACCCGGAATACTCCCCAATGCGTTACGTCTAGTTTACGCTAGTCGTTACGCATATCAAAATCAATTGAGGATATTAACAGCTTTCCCCTTTTTCATAATCATTAAATCATCTTTTCTTGTGTTGAAAATAATAAAGCTTGATGCTCATGGCATCTTTATAAACAAATCAAAAGAGTCGTTTCGAGCAGAGAATCGAATTCACATTCAAATCCTCTAGCGCGTCACCTTTTTGACGGGGAAAAATGGCGACTCTGCTGCAGATACGTCAAAATTTTGATTTTCAAAAAAATGTGACTACGCTCAAAGCACCAAGCTTTTGTTTTCAAAAAGAAGAAAAAAGGGGTTAAGATTTCATATTGTGCATATGTTTGTTTTTCTTTATTGTGTGTTTTCACGATTTCATCTGATGGAAAGAAATCCTAACCCGGATTTAAGAAACATTTTAAGATATAGGTGGGGTATTAACTTTGTGAAGTCTCGGTGCTTACAAAGTTAATATCCCTCTCTCGATGGAGGTTGTCTTGAGGGTATTTATGTTTAGCAAGTATTTGCGAACACATTTTTCTTTCAAGGGAACTTGCGAAGGTGAGTGGTTATGAAACACATAACCCATCACGGCCATTTAGGATGTAGTGCGGAGATTATTCGGGTGTAAGCCTAGAATAATTTTCATGCGAGATTACGATCGGTGAGTTTCTCTTGAAAATATTATTGGACCATCGGTATTCAACAAATCCGATAATATTTCAAAGAGGAGTGTTGAGCTGTATTATCGATAGAACCGTTTCACGGATGAATAAGCCCTTAGAACTTACCGCGTTTGATTCTTACCGTTGGCCTCGTGCTCGTGACTTGAGAGCTTGACCGTGTGTATAACTATTAACCATGTTTGCCGCATTCATGCATTCATTCATTCAAAAAACTTCATTTCTCTTCCATTTCCAAAATTTAGAGATTTTTCTTTGTAAAATATTTTACGTTAGAGTGATGGACGTCGGAGGAAGATTCACCAAGAATCAGTTTAGAATTCTGATGTAGGAAAGTTAAAAGAGTTGGCATCCTTGGTAGAAGATCCTCGGTTTGAAAATGCTATGGAACTCTTTAACTATTCTAAACGCTAATGTTGATGAAGGACTTCTCAAAACTTTCGTTCGGTTCTACGATCCGATCTACCACTGTTTCACTTTCCACGATTATCGATTGATGCCTACTTTGGAAAATGCGTATCCTAGGTATCTCAATCGGACAAAGTGCCTTTCAATGGTTTGGAAGCCATTCCCAAGTCACCGATCATTACAGCGATGACTCATTTAAAAATACGAGATAGACAAAACCTAACTACGAGAGGAAAACTCTTAGGACTAACTTCAAGTTCCTAATGGAGAAGGCTCTTAAATTCTCGAAGCCAGGTAGTATGGTAGCCTTTGAAGCTATTTTAGCTTTACTCCTCTATGGATTGGTGTTGTTTCCCAACGTCCCAAATTTCGTTGATATTAACGCATATAGGATCTTTACGATTGGAAATCCGTTCCCACTCACTTGGTGATACGTACTTTTCCATTCATCATAGGAATCGTCGAGGCGGAACTATCGTGTGTTGTGTACCTCTGTTTTTTAAATGGATTGTATCACATTTGCCTAAATCTCTATCTTCCGCGAAAACAAAACGAGTGGCATTGGTCCGAAGACTCATATCTCTTACAAATGGCGATATCCATTGGTATACCTTGGCGAACAATGAGATAGAAATCATTGAGTGTGGAGAATTTGCCAGCGTACCTCTCATCGATGACGAAAGGAGGAATCAACTACAACCCATTCTTGGCGAGGCGTCAACTCGGATCATAAACTCTAGTAAACCTCTTGGTTTTACGGTGGAACTACTTCTATCATGAAGGAGAGGATTCCCGGATTGAAGGCGGGATGATCAAAGCTTGTCACATCCGAAGGAAAGAAAAGGTAAGGCAAAGAATTGTGTGGCGGTGGAAACCTACTTCTTGGGTAAAGAAAAGCAAAAAATTTGAATGCCTTACGCATGAGGATCCATGTTCTCGATCACTTCCAAATCAACAATTTTCCCATTGAAGCTGTGGAGAGAATACCAAGAAGCCTTGACCAAGATAAGGCTTGAGAAGAAGCTTTGGAAAAAAATTCCTTAAGACTAATCTTGAAAATGAAAGCTCGAGAAGCAAGTCAAAGATCATGAAAAACGCTTTACTTCCGGGATGAATGGCTCATGGAGAAGATGAGAAGATTCGCGAAGATAACGATCAAAAGATACATCAAAGAAAGAAAAAGCTTGAAATGACAACGGTGATCCCGCTCCGGCAGATGGAAGAGCGTCGCCAAGCTAAAAGGCGAAAAATTTGAAAGCTCACTATGGAAAGGAAATCCTGAAGATGAAGCTGCATCAAGCGTTTGGATCTTCATCCGACGAAGACACTTAAATTAGTTTATTTTGTAATTTTTATTATTTATTTTATCATTTGTGTGAGCAATGCTCTAAAAAACAATTGTTGTAATCTTCTTTCAATAATCAATAAAATGTGTGTTTTCCATCCAAATATTTGCCAGAAATTTCTCTTTTAGCGTAAATTCTTTGGAAATCTTTCTTTACAATCATAATCATGCATCATACTTTGCATTTAAGTCTATTGTCTAGAGTCTGATCTTTCAACATGTTTCAACAGATAGGAAAAGATCGTCAAGCTGTCGCGTCTTAGAGTTTCTCGACCGTGTCCACAGCCAACTCGAACATACGATACACGTTCAAAAAGAAGGAAAGTAATGGAAGGATTTGAGCAAGAAAATGTTGAGCTTCGTAGCACGATTTGCAAGATGAAAGTGGAGAGACTCACGTCAACTTTGGCAACAGCGCCAAAGTCAACAAGACATCGAGCAATCAAAATCAAGCGATTTGAGGTTACTACTACTCGTTTCAACGCCGCGACTAGTAGCTCACTCTTGATATGCGAGGCTATCCATGGGGCATGCCTTTCAACTGGCATCGGAATAACCGACTTCTCAATACAACCACACTTGAAATACCTGCTTTGCTGACAAAACTCAACACTTACTCCATAGCGTGGAAGTAATTCTTCCTCAATAACAATGGCGGTTTCTCAATCATGGCGAACTCGACACGTAGTGCACACTACCATAGAAAGAGTTCACCATATTCAGGCAATAACACGAATTCACGTGGTTCGATGGAAATCTCCGAACAACTCCTCAAAATGCGACTTGAAATTAAAGCGATCCGTGGAAAAAAGCATTTGGGAAAACGCCGGGATATGGCTTAGTTCCTCGCGTGAGGATACTACCAAATTCAAAGTCACGACTTTGAAAAATACAAAAACTCACATCACGAAGTCATCTCACGATGTATGCGGAAAAATATCTACATACAATGATGATCACGTTGTTAATCCATTACTTCAAAAGTCTTCTTGGTGCCTTGAAAGTAGTACATGGGTTAGACGGTATGATATCAAACATTCAATGACTTAGGTGAAACCTTACATACAACAATATTAATTCAATTTGGATATAGCTCCCGATCGGGATCAACTCCGCTCCATGTCTCAAAGGAAGAGACATTCAAAGAATCAACTCAGCGATGGAGAATGCTGCCAAGTCAATCCGCCCTTAGAAGAAAGAGATGACTAGGTATTCTTAAACACCTTGGCTCGTTCTACTACGAAGATGATCGCTAAGCGCTCACGGAGATTTCACAGATGGTAAGCATGGAATGCGGTTAGAAAGGTTCGGTGGGACGCAACAAAGTAAGATCTTCTAGTGGAACAAAGAAGGTTGGAACGATTTTCCAAGAAACATGACATAGAATGGTATCAGAAACCATGAAAAATGTCGATCAACAACAATTAGCTGCCATAACACCCTTTGACTTACACCTCAAACACGGTGCTCCGCAATTCGCAAACAACAAACTCAACAGCCTCGTCAGCGAGCCGAGTTTAACAATCAAGCGTGTGCCTCGGGTCTAATTCGACCCATCGATAGTACGCTAACTATACCTTGCATTGATAGAAAAAAATCAGTACAAACAAAGTCACCACCTCGATTCCAAAAATTACCATGGTGGTACAGCGGACGTATACGTGCCCTTCACAAGGCACCGAGGCATGACAGAGCATTGCATAACGTTGGCAAGTGCGAGATTAGTGAAATCTAATCTTCTTTCCTTTAAATACAAATCCGAGCGTGCAGCCAATCCACTTCCGATCACGGTGGACATACGGTGGTTTGATACTAAAATACGGATGGTATCTTGTCACGATGTAGAATCTAATCGAGAAAACTTGGTGCATCTTGTCTCGATACCACCGCCTTCACTAACACCGAACGCGCACACATACGCTTCAAGAATCTTCAGGATGTCCCACCATAAGGCGGACATTCAGCGATTGCTGAACATTGGTGACCTCAATCTGAAGAGAGATGACCATAGCGTAAATCTGTTGGGCATTTCCGCGAGCTTTAGTCCGAATATCAACTGGAAATCCCAAGTAGCGTTGTTATCCTCTTTTAATATACCCAACATGTGGAGATTGAATATAGCGGTTCGACATTCCGAAGTCTCCTTTGGTGTTTGCTTACACGGTCTGTTTCATATAGTTCTAGCAAAGCAATTCCTATCAATACAATGCAAGCTGTGATAGAAAATGGGAAGAAGAAACCCATACCGACTCTTCGCTAATGTCAACATAAGCGAGATAGGCGAGTAACAAAGTGGGCATACATACTCCTTTACCACCAAGAACGCCTACAATTCCTGTTATTAGACAAAATCCATTAACATTTCTCACGAGAATCCCAAATTCCATTATTAATCAAACACGAATATTGGTCCTCTGATAGACCAACGTCGCCACGATTTTGATGAAATATTGAAGTTAATCAAAGATAAGAGTCGTAGATCGGATAAGACTCCCTCAAAAATTCAATCATCTCTACTATTGAACTCGAAAGCTCACCGAAGCTTTAATGAAGGTACTAGACCAAGCCTATAGACCATGATGTGACTATAGACCGGTTTGGAATTATTGTCGTAACATATGACTTGTAATAATCTAAGTTTCGTGATGAGAACTTCCGGAGGAAGGAAAGGATCCTGACTTGGTTTACATATCTCGATGATTTGTCAATCATTCTGTCCAATGTATTAGTGATCTTAGGTTCATCTTTGAGCGTAATGCCAAAAGCGACTCTGCTCAGTTAGCTTCTGAAAGGACACCATAAATTCATGACATCTAATAGTAAGGGCCTTTGCGGATCGAAAGTCATTATTGGGAAGTCGATCTCCGATGACAATTGGTCGCATACTTTCCAAATCACTTTCCCGTCATGGGCATGCCACCATACGGTTGTCTACTAGGAAGACCATGGATTCACAAGCGGGCGGTGACATCCACTCTCACGAAACTAAAATTCACGGTAAATGGGAAGTTGGTAACATCCTCGGTGAACAACTTTGCTCATAAGCCATTTGTCGATTTTCTTTCATCACATTGCGTTGAAGGACACGTCTCACTGAACATCCGTTAGAAGATGAATTACCGGCAAAAAGGATCATCTATTTCTTCATATAAAGCGGCGCGAGATAGTAAAGATAGCATCTTTGAAGGTTGGGGACAAGTAATCAACACGTCCAGCAAAAACAAAAGCGGACTCGGGTTTGTCAGTATTTTCAAAAACAAGCAAAAGGATGAAACACGCCCGATCAAGAAGTATTTCATGAGTAGGGTTTCTTAAACCACATTCATGAGGTTAACGTTGTCACCATTAGATATGATGAAGATGATCTCTCAGATACGAAGAGTGGAGCACTTATTTAACGCCCAATATGTGTCTCAAGAAGGTTATGCATGGCGATCAATTCAAAGACATGTCCTGCAAAGGCATGACAATCCACACATCCTGGCTGAAGTTTGGGATACCTTGGGAGAACCAAGTGGCAAATATGATTACATGGTGAAACACTTTGACTCAAAATCGGGATCGAAGATATCCACCCATTGGATGGGGTGATTCTTTGAGTTTCCTAGTCAATCGAGAGAAGAGAATATCGTCTTCTCGACCTTATCAACAAATCGAGATCCCAATGAAGATCTACGCTTTAACACGCTTTGTGGAATTCGCAAACCTGGATTATACCACATCAACATGATCCATGAAGATCGGTGCGATTAGGATACGATTTGGAAAGTGTCGTGACAAGCGAGTCTCTTCACTCGGAAGATTGGAAGGTACATCCCGAATTCAACGTCGGTCAAGTACATATACTTCGATCATTAATCAAGTGAAGAAGATCGCTTAGCGGCACAAAGAGCGGGCCATCGTCGAGTCTTCAAAGCTTTCGACCAGCGACCAAAAGTTTACTCAAAGGGTTAAACAAGCGGAAAATTACAGGTACCTCGACTTCGAGGTTCGCCACTATTGGAAACACAGTTGAAGTTTGGACTAATGCTCCTAGTTCTAAGTAGTTTATATTTGCTTTTGTTTTGAACTCTCGCCTCCTTTAAGCGAAGATGTTTATAAGGCTTAGCTTTTAAATAATTTCTCTTTGTCTTGCCAAGAGACAAATGAGTTTATATTTAAGACCTGTTTCATATCGTGAATCATAAATAAAGCAGCGTTGTTTTGATTCCACCTGTGTTTATTTTCATTTTACCCTTTTAAATGATAATCTAAAAACACAATAAAAAAATAATAAAAAATTAATCTACATACACTTTCACATTAACTTTCTTCAAAAAAAAAATGATAAGGAGTTAATTAATCGAGATATAAATCAAATATGCAGTTAACGGATGGACAAATCCATTGAAAGCAATAATTCTATGCTCTACCACTTTGAAATCCCACAGCAAGTCAGGGAAGAAGTTGAAGATGAGATCAGATGAGATTTCTAAACTACTTAAGCGAGAAAGGATCATTCGACCTCCGAAAGAACCTCTAGAAGCGATCAACTTGGGTTCTAAAGAGATAAAAAGTAAATATCTTCATACGACAACAACGTCAGACGGTGATAAATCTTCTCAAAAATATGTTGATGTGTTACTTGGTCCCTATCGAGACATGCGGGTTTAATACCGACATCGTGGAGCATCATTTAGTTAAAACAGTGTCCGCCATCAAGCATGAGAAGAGTTCACCACAAATGAGAAAATCAAAAGGAAGTTCAATACTCGGCCGGTTTCTAGTCACTCTGAATATCCTCATGGCTAGCCAACATAGTACTGTCTCAAGAAGATGGAAAATTCGAAATGTGTGTTGACTACGGATTTGAACAAAGCAAGTCAAAGATGATTTTCCGCTACCGCGTATCAACATAGTGGATATACGACAAAAATTCAACGTCTTTTCCTTCATTGATGGTTTCTCCTTTCAATCGGATCGAGAATGGCTCCAGAAGACATGGAAAATACATCCTTCATCACGCCATAGGCTTTACGCTACAAAGTAATGCCATTTGGATTAAAGAATACGGTACAACATCAAGGCAATGACTACTCTCTTTCATGACATGATGCATAAAGAGATCGAAGTCGTAGATGACATGATAGCAAACTACGACCTTTGAAGAAGGCGTATAGACTATCTCTTGGTTGTTTCAACAACTAAAAATTAACAGCACGAATCCTAACAAATGCACCTTTGGGGTAAGATCAGGAAAACTCCTAGGTTTTATCGTCGGGTCAAAAGGAATTGAAGTGGACCACGACAAAGTGAGGCTATTCAAAAATGCCTCGCCCACGCGGAAAAGCAAGTAAGAGGATTTCTCGGACGTTTGAATTACATCTCAGTTTATCTCTCAAATAGCGCTACACAGCGGGCCAATATTCAAACTTCTCATAAAAATCAAGAGGTTGTGTGGAGAAGATTGCCAAAAGCATTGTGATATCAAGGAATACTTATCGGAACCACAATCTGATCCCTCGGTGGAAGGAAGACCGTTAATCATATACCTTACCGTGCTAGAAGATTACATGGGTTGCGTGCTTGGGCGCAGATGACAAAATGAAGGGCGTGCTATTTATTACTTGAGTAAAACGTTCCTGGTATGAAACTTCGTTACTCATATCGAAAACTGTTGTGCTTTGGTATGGGCTTCAAAACGCCTCCATGATGCATGATCAATCACACGACTTGGTTAATCTCCAAAATGGACCCATCAATGCGTCTTGAGCACTGCGTGCGGGAAGAATTGCATGATGGCAAATCTTTGCTCGAATATGACATCAATACCGCGCTCAAAAAGCGGTCAAAGCGCATTCTTGCCATCCACTTGGTTTGTCGACCGCTCAGCGATACCTACCAATCTCTCAATTCGACTTCCACGCGAAGATGTTATGTACTTAAAGATGAAAGATCTTTGGCGAACCACTACGCGGAGAAGGACGGATCAGGAATCCGGATGGGGTTTAGTCTTGATGGAAGCGATTAAGGTTTTGGCAATGGAATTGGGGAAGTCATCATTACTCCAGGGGTTCACATCCGTTTTCCGCTGATTGCTATTTGATTGCACAACAACATCGAGAATATGAAGCATGCATTATGAGTATCGAAGAAGCCATCGATCTAAGGATCAAGATCCTTGACATATATGGAGATTCACCCTTGTAATCAATCAAATCAAAGACAAGTATGAAACTCATCACTTTGGTTTGATCCCTACGAGAGATTATGCAAGGCGTTTGTTGACTTTCTTCACAAAGTGGAATTGCATCATATCCCTCGAGTCGAGTCGAATGGTAGGCGCCTTAGCTACTCTCTTCCATGTTCAAAGTCAACCATTGGAGCGATATGCCGAATCCGTATCGAGATGCCTTGAAGACACTGCGTATGTATTTGCCCTTTGAAGCGGTCTTGACGATAAATCGTGGTTCTCGACATCAAGCGTTTCCTTCAAACACGAGTACCGCTCGAGACATCGTGCAAGATAAGAAAACTCTAAGGAAGCTTTCTAGGAATTTCTTCTGAGCGAGGATGTGCTATACAAAAGAAACTTGACATGGATTACGCTTTCGGATGCATCGACAGACGAAGCGGAACACAATCATCCATGAAGTACATGAAGGGTCCTTTGGACCCATTCAAATGGGCATGCAATGTCGAAAATTTTGAAGGCGGGATACTATTGGATACGATGGAATCCGTTAACTTTGTAAACACGTCAAAAGATGTCACAAGTGCGGATCTACCGGATAAGATCCATGTGCCAAGCTCTACTCAACGTTCTCTCTTCTCGTGGCGTTCTCCATGTGGGGTATCGACATGATTGGAATGATTGAACCAAAAGCGTCCAGCGGACATCGCTTCGATACGGTAGCCATTGATTACTTCACCAATGGGTCGAGCGGCATCTTCGCCAGCGTTACAAGACAAGTGGTTGTGAGGTTCATCAGAACAACCTCATTTGCCGATATGGAGTTCAGCAAGATCATTCACGGACAATGGATCGAACTTGAACAATAAAATGATGAAAGAAGCGTGAGGGATTCAAGATCGAGCATCATAATTCATCTCATTACCGAGCCAAAGATGAGCAGGCCGTTGAAGCTGCAGCCAAGAACATCAAAAAGATCGTCAAGAATATGGTCATCACTTACAAAGGCTGACGAAATCTGCCATTTGCTGCATGGGTATCGTGCCGATGCTTAACTAGAGGCAACTCCTTTTCTCTAGTATCACGGAATGGGCGGTGCTCCCGTAGAAGTTGAGATCCCATCAATGAGAATTCTCATGGAAACCAAGCTATCGAGGGCGAATGGTGCCAGCGGTCTGATCGTTGAACTTAATTGAAGAAAAGCGCTGACCGCTGTATCATGGACAAGCGTATCAAGAAAAACGAAGAAGCTTTCAACAAAAGGTCCGACCTCGTGAATTGAGCGACCTCGTGCTTAAAAAGATTACATCTTTTCAACTGATTCTAGGGGCAAATGGACTCCTAATTACGAGGCCCGTACATCGTCAAAGAAGCTTTTCCGGCGGTGCTATGACTCTCACAACCATGGATGGTGATGAACTCCGCATCACGTGAATCTTGATCGGTCAAGAAATACTTTGTCTAAAAAACATTTCGGTAAGTCGAAAACCGAAAAGGCGGCAGGCAAAAGGAGCATCTCGGTGGATTGAAAACCTGAAAAGGCGATCCAGGCAAAAATTAGAGACAATAAACAGAAATTATCCTGATAGATTGAAAACCTGAGAAGGCGATCCAGGCAAAAACAAGGATACAAAAAAAATATGACAAAGTAACTGCAGTCAGTCCGTACTTCGTCACTCTAAAGAATCTTCCATCAATGGATCTTCAATCGAATCTTCTGAAGCAACAAGCACAGTGGGAATTCAAAGTTGTTAGGGATAGTAGTGGTTATTTGCTTTCAATGTAGCCTTTTCCTAATAAATTATCATTTCCAACTTTTGTAAATAGTTCATCGAATCACGCCTTTGGCTGATTACCATTCTGTCAATAAAATTTGAGCCTTGTGCCTTTTGTTTGCAATCCTTGCTTTATTCTGTTTTGCAAAATAACGCTTTTATTGTGAAAATCACTTTTTGAAACTATATGTTTTAAATGAATTTTTACTTCAAAATCTTGAAACAAAAGCAAAATTTTCCTTTGAACTATGGACACAGAAAGAACTTCAACAATTTTCTCCATAAGTGTTTCGATCTCCGAAGGATAGAATGACTGCTACAGAAGTCTTTTCCTCAGCAAAAATATCAAAGGACGGTATTCTTATCCAAAAAAGAATTCCCAACAAAGTTGCCAATGAAATGCCTTTTTTCGGAAAGTTCAAAGCGTGCAACTCAGATTCTTCATTAGTAAACGTCTACGCCATCGCTACAGATTTCACTGGATATTTGTTCGAACTGTGACGTGGTCCTTTTCCCCAAATACCCCTTTGTTGTCTTTGTCAAGTATTGTTAGCATGCATATAACATTCATGACATTCATACATAATAGCATCATTCATGCATTTTTGCATTCCTCGAAATGTTTGCTTCCATATCACTGGTTTAAATCACACTTACTCATTATGATACGATTATATTCCGATGAATTATCCCAAGCAGAATACATCTTTTCTCTACCATATTCCCCAGCTGAGATCATTCCTCATTGGGAACAAAGTCTTGATTGACTGTTTCTTTCCAGTTCATTCCTGGATAGAACCCTGTCTATAATCAACAAAGCAAATAAGCAATAGCCTCATCATTTGAGCGCTTATTTTCTTTTCATTCTAAACTTGTCATGAAAGTTTGTTCTTCTCGACAAAGGTCGAATCACACTGTGAAATTCCCATTTGTCTTTCGTCTAAAAGAAAATCTGTGTCTTTCAATCAAAATGCCGCATCTTCTCAAAGAGATCCTCGACAAGATTGTATCTTTTAAAATAGAAACTCATTTGAGATCTTTTTCCATCATTTATACATTATTCACATGAGTGAATACTCGATAACATTTTCAAAGATTTACCTTGTTATAGTCATCACTTGAATAATTGGTAATATCTTGAACTCATTACCATAAAGTATCCTGAGGTGATAATTGGTAATATCATTTTCACTTACCTTAAACATTGTCCAAGGGTGACGAGGTAACCTCTTTTCCCAATGACAGATATTCACATGTGTTGTGAATCTTTTTCCCAGTGGAACATATTGCTTGTTTCCGACAAACGGATCTTCTCTTTTCTTAAGCGATCGAGTCATCCTCACAAATTTTCCCCACCATGTCATTTTCTTTGATATCATCGGGTAAAACTTTTCAATCACTTTGCATCCTCGCATTTTTGGTATCTTGGGTCCAAATTTGTGTATTACGATATTTAAGTCTCTTTACACCTATCAAAACAAAGATATTCATCTTCATCTCTCGGGTTAAAGAAACTTAAATAGGAGACATCTGTCCCGATTTTGACCTAATACACACTTACATTTGCATCATTGCATCACTAACGATTCGAACATCATTAAGGATAGCATTCACAGGTCAAAATTAGGGTTTCATCAGATTCAAGAGGCAAGCAATTAGGGTTTGAGTTTTACTCACTTCATTTGACCTATCTTGATAAAAATATCAACATCTAATCCTCAGATATCCAATTTTCTCATTGATCGATGAGGATCGACCAATTAGGGTTTGATCGAGGATGAGTATTCTCTGATTTTTTGAACAATGAATGACTTTTTTGGCTAGAGATTGATCATTATATCTTAAATACAACATCTTGACCTAATTTCTGGATTCAAAACATCACAGAAGTTCACAGACTTCATCGATCGATTTAAAACATCGATGAATTTTCATACACGCAGAAAAGTCAAACTTTGACTTTTGGTCAACTTTCAAGACAAAACCTTTTCCAACATCAAAATACTTCAAATAATCCATCATGATCATAAAAAATCAAAGAATTTGAAAAAGTCAACAAAAAGTCAAAACTTTCAACACTTAGAAAAATTTCTAAGTGTTAAAATTTCTTTTCAAACTTCATGCCATTTTTCACATAGTTCCATTTGAATTGGAAAAACTCAAAACATGAAAGTTTTAGCTCTTGAAACAAGCTTTCCAAAATGTCCGAGAACTCTCAAATCCATGGAGTCTAGCTATACTTTTGAAATTGAAACATAAAGCTCCATAACCATGATTTTCAAAGTTCAAAACTTCAAATTATAGGTCATTTTTTTGATTTCTTCTTCTAGAACACTTGCCACCTTGCCAAATTGAAGATAGAACTAATAAATATCAGCTAGAGATAATTGTGAAAATAGGATCAACTTGAGATTTTCACATGGTTAAAAAGGCTTCCTTTTCCTGCAAATGTCTTTCTTGCCTACAAAAGCAACTTTGAATTACAAATGCCATGTACTTGTGCCTAACATTTCAGAACTTTTGACCTATAAATAGAGTCTTGCTTGCCATTCAAATTACACCAAATCCATGCAAAGTTATGCTTTCCTCTTCATCTTTGAAAAATCAAGTAACTTATGTCAATTGTGAAATCTTGCATTTTGAAAATTTGTGAAGAAACATTGAAATATTTATTGTCTAACATGTTATAGGTATCACATGTAATTAGTTTGAAACTTAAATCAATCTAAAACAACTGAAAATCAAATTACATTTCCAATTTTCAAAACTTGCCAAAGCGCTAAGCATTCAAATTCTTGGTTTGGCTCGAGCACTTTGTGTTTTGATCATCAAACACCATCCATGAACATCATAGACATCACGCGATCCTAAACAAACATACGTAACAACTCTAACATCAATTTCAGTTCCATTCAAAGCTCATGCAGGTGGACTTGAGTAAGTGATCCGAGGCATGCTCATGAAGTGCGGACCACTCCAGCGCCTTCCCACAGGGCGGTGCTCGAGTAATCCTGAACCTTATTTGAAACACCGTCCAGTCGATTCCGCTTCAACGGTGGGAACACGAAACTCAATCTCATGATTCTTTGATTCATTTGAAAAAAACTCTTGGCCGTTTTGTTTGCACCTCTCACGATCATTAACCCTCAATCAATTGGAAAAATCATCAACCATATACGATTTCAATTAGGTTTTTCAGTTCTAGGGTTCATCGTGTTCATCAGAAATTTAACCAAGTTAGACCAAAAATAAATGAAATTAACAACCACCATCATGTTCCTTGTTAAAATTCGAGCAACTTTCATGTTTACAACTTTCAAAATCATTGAAACGAAAGTTACAAAATCGAAAGGATTGAAGAGGATGAAGAAACATGTTCAGCGTGTGTTCTTGTTATTTTCAAATTTAAATTTTCCAATATAATATAAACACGTGTTTTTGTTTCAATACACGAATGCACTCTTGCCCCAGTGGTTGCTAGCTCTCTCGTAGTTCACTTTGCCACGTATGCCACCCACGGTCACAGGTTGAACCTCCATGGACCATTTTTTTCAAAATTTTCATATTTTCTTCATTTTTCTTACAAACTTCAACATTTTTTTAACCAATCAAAACTCCTCATTTTGAGGTGATTTTTTGTACACTTGTCAATAAATGTATCTATTTTATGATAGTGCAAAATTTTCAGAAAAAACTTTCATCGATTATGTTTAATTGGGCGAAAACAACACTTTTGCCTTTTCAAAACCACTTTAAAGGTGAATTTTCAAACTTTCGAATTCCGATTCTTTTCAAAACTTCTCATAAATGAATTTTACATGTCAAAAACACTTTCAAAATCATTTCTTCAAAGCTTTTCATCAAACTTACATCTTTTACCATGATCGATCCAATTTAAACGATAAAACCGATTCATTTTCTCTCGAATTTCTCAATTGATCATGGGCCTCCCTCACGGTGTAATTCCCAAAACATTCTTTTTATGTACATATATTTCTCCGTACATATCTATTTCTTTTATGTACACATCTTTTTACCTGTACATAATATAGATATTTTTACTCAAACACAGAATAACTTCGATCGCTCGTTTCCGTTTCATCTGTGCATACAAACCAACATTCTTTTATGTACATAATCATTTCCTTGTACATATCAAATTCTTTTCAAATACATACAAATCTTTATCTGTACATAATACAGATACTTTTCACAGACAAACTTCGATTGTTCATTTCGTTTAAATACTTGTACATATACAACGAATACCATTGGTATTAAAAGGAGCATTATTCCGGTGAAAGCTGCTTTTTAAATCAATGGGCCACCCATATAATGTAAGTCGACCCTCCCATGTACATCCATCTTTATGCGTACATAAATAGCTGGTTCGTGTACATATTCATTTCCTTGTACACAATTCAAACTTATAAATAATCAAATTCGCTTCGTTTTGACCGTTCGTTTCACGAGACACTTGTTTATATTTCATAAACTCTTGTAAATAAACATCATGCATTGTTTATATTTCCTTCATAAACTCCTATGAATACATGTCACACACACACACACTTGTTTATACAAGCATCTAATTATAACATAACAATTAGTCTAACCAATAGGTTCCCCACGGTTGTAGCCTCCTCTTGGGCTTTATGCAAGATAACTCTCCCCGAGAGTTAGCCTCCTCTTGGGCTTTGTACAAAGTAACTCATTCATCGAGTTCGACCTCCGCTTAGGCTTCATATAAGACAACACTCCCCGTTGGTCGCCTCCTCTTGGGCTTCATTCAAAGAACTCCTCATTGAGTTTAGCCTTCTCTTGGGCATCGTACAATGAAAGAGACGGAAATCTCTTAACCTCCTATTGGGCTTCAATACAAAGAATCACCAGCTAGGATAGAACCCAAAGAGTATAATTTCTCGGTGAAATTGCTCTAAATTCAAAGGATGGTTTCGGTGAAATCCCTTTTAGCGAAAGCCGACCATACCCTATAGCTTCCTCTTGAGCTTCATACAAGGACCCTCGATGACCCTCGGAATGCCTCCTCTTGGGCTAACAATACAAGGACCCGGGCTAAAAGCATCCCTAATCCAATCAAATTCTCGAGATTTAGACATCTATCATCTCTATGGAAGAAGTATCTCATCTATCACATCACATACTGTCAAAAACTTTTCAAACTCTTTTCAAACAAAAACATCTCTTAATTGTAAGTGGTGGCTTGTACACTCACAAAACACAATACTTCAGTTAAAAGATTCAATCATCTTTTCAAAACATCTTTCTTAAACATGTAAGTGGTAACCTTGTACACTCGAGCAAAACACCAATAACTTCGATGAATGATTTTAATCGATCAAACTTTTCAAAATGTATGTGATGAAATAGATTAGATACATTTGTCATTAAGATGACATTTATGCACTCTCTTAACATCCGTTGCTTTCCACTAGCATAAGTGAGACTACGATTGCTCGACTTTCTCAACATCCTTTTGAGAATCGTAGGCCTGGGTCTCGTCCTTGCCGAGCAAATTTCTTTCTCTCTCGGACCAAACAAACCATAGATCCACTGGATCCGAGGCTACAAATGCTCGGATTCCCACTAGGGGATATGTATGCGAGAAGATCAAAAGATCTTTGCGAGCACAATAATAACAAACACTAGGATTCCACATAATCATCCTTCTTAAAATCCCAAAGGAGAAACTTTCCAATCATAGAAATAGAAATTAAAACAATCAAACATATCAAACATATTCATATATAAAGCTATAGATAACTATATATATTTAGGGTGCTCCATCTATTCCTTTATATAACAAACCCCATTACGGAATACTCCCCATCGTTACATCTAGTTTACGCTAGTAAATTCGCATATCAAAATCAATTGAGGGTATTATGACTTTTCCCTTTTCATAATCATTAAATCATCTTTCTTGTGTTGAAAATAATAAAGCTTGATGCTCATGGCATCTTTATAAACAAATCAAAAAGTAAATCGTTTGAGCGAGATGCGAATTCACATTCAAATCCTCTGGCGCGTCACCTTTCGTGAACAATAGTGAAAGCGACCAAAGATTGAAGTGGTCTCAAAGGCGATGTCACTCTCTCGTTCGGATATTCGTTGGTGTCTTTTCTCTCAAAAGGACTTCGCTTTCATTGAGCGTTGTGGAAATTCCTAATATACCTCCTTGGCATAAGGGAGGAATCACTACAACCCTTCTCTAGCTCTCATTGGTTTAGTTACACTCGTGAGATGGTCCTCATGATATGCTTCTCATAGACATCGTGTTCGACTACAACCACGATCTCCAGAACTACCGCCGAAGATTTATGCACGCTTAGGGTATGGTAAAGAAGACAGATACCAAGACCTTGGGACACAAAAAATCCATTCCTTGGGATCCTTACCTCACATGGGTGCGAGCTCGAGCTCAAAACCTCATGATGCCATTCCCGTCTGTTCTACAAATGATCATGGAACCTGTTGCTATAGGTGATGAACCCTACACTATTCTCTATCCCGAAATGCCTGTTGATTTTGAAGAGTTGAAGAGATCTGGATTCAACAAGAAGAAAGGATACATTCAAAGCTCAATGCTATGTCACGGTGAGAAAAAGGTACTAGAGTTGACAAAGCTACTTCCGAGAAGAAACATCAACACCTACTTCAACACCAAGAGGAAGCGCCCATGGGAGACTTAAGTTCTAGGAATTTGTTCTTTTGTTTTCCAAACTATCTTTTGTACTTAAAGAAAAAGAAAAAGAGAGAAACTAATAAAAGTTTGTTCGTTCTTGTTTAACAAATTTAAATTCCTAAGGTCCTTGAAAACATTGCATTGCATTGCATAAACATCGCATATCATGGCATGACATTTCATACAGGTACATTGAATATCGGTTTCTTATTTTCTCGCTATTTATTTTAGTAAAGAAATAGCTCTTGACGGTGTCGAACATTCGGAGCTCAGAATGCTCGGTTCGAAATGTTCACCGACTTGGTCAGGCGAGAAAAGACTTGAAGAAGCTCATCACGGAAAGAAGAAGGTCATCGATGTCCTCAACATGGGAAGATGTCATAAGGGACCGAGGGTGGTCAGCCGAGATAGAACTCTCGAGACAAGCGGGGTGGCGGTGGAAGTGTCAAGAACAACAAAGGAAGCCGACATGATTGAAAGCAGAGAAAGAAGACTGAAACGAGCAATATTCTCTTGAGGATGACAAATACAAACAACGAAGACCGTCGAATCTTTGTGGAAATCTGAAGATGTCCGCTGAACTTTGATGAAATGAGCCTAGTTCTGGTGTAGTGATTCCCAGCAGTTCAAGGTTCCTACTTTTGCCAAATATGATGGCATCTCTTGTCGAAGTTGCATTTGAAGTCCTATGTTCGGAAGATCCATCCTCACTGATGGCGGAAGTTGTGGATCCCTACTTCGAGAGAGTTTATTTGGAGCTCGGTTAGGTGGTATTATCAACTAGAGGTGCCCATACATACTGGAATAACTTAGGATGCTTTCTACAAGTAGTACCGATACAATCTTGAATTGGCACGCTCGCATCTGACTATAGAGCATGTCTATGGGTCGTGTGAGAAATTCAAAGATATTCTCGAAATGGAGAGATCTGCGAGCGAGTTCAACCACCCTTGTCGATAGGGAGTTGGTTGATATGTTTATGGGAACATTGACAAGCCCTTTCTTCAATCATCGATTGGAAACTCTTGACCGGATTCATCGAGTTGATATTGATAGGAGAGCGCGTTGAAGTTGGAATCAAGGCGGAAAGATTGGTTGAGTCATCCTCGAATCTTTGTGAAGAGATCTTTTGGTAAGAAGAAGCCAATCTGTGTGTGGTCGGAAAAAGCGTGTCAAAGCGATCGTACTCGATCATAGGCGAGTTGTGATCTCGATCCTATACCAACCAACTTGTGAGGACAACGGCAATAACGAGCAGCATACGAGGCGTGATTCTGAATCAACATGCCATTGTCCTGACATTACGGCACATGTTAAAGCGAGTTGATTGCCTTGAGGATCCTCCTCGACATCGACACTTCCTCTCAAATACAATCCTAATGCCAAGTGTGCATATCACTCCAACGGCCAGACACGACAACGACAATGTTGGGCTCTAAAGAACAAGATTGAGACATGATCGAAGCCAAAGAAATGGTTTGATCCTCCTGTGAAACTCCGAATGTCAATCGCAAATGCCTAACCGACAAAGGTTCCAATACTGTGCCAAGAACTCTTATATTTATGATGTGAACAACTTGACTATTCCTCGATGTTGTTAAGAAGAATCACGTGAAGGGTGTCTTTCAGGATGCCGGAGAATTGTCGTTGGTGCCCGTCACTTTTGACGGATGTTCTTGGTTGAGAAGGCGTATTCAATGCATGATGGATAACAGGAAGTGCTATTTATAAAACCTTCACTTGTGGAGAATGCATGCGAGGACATTTCTAAATTTGGGATCGAAGACATAAGCGACCGTGCAGTCACGGGATACCTTGGGGACAGCCAAGTGGAAAGTTTGATTTCATGGTGAAGTATACCGTTCTGGCTACAAGATTCTATTGAAGATGTTAAAAGCAGACCGGATGGGGGATGATTTTCCAGGAAGACTATGCGATGTGAACCTGATAAGGATTACCTTTGTCTATCCACGCCTAGAGTGGCGCCTCTCATCATTACTTCTCCCGGCGCATTCCATATTCATCTAACAAAGCTATCACGAGTGGAACTATTGGTACGAAGTTTCTATAGCATCGAAAGAGCCTTTGACAATCGAAGACATCATAGTTGAAGCAATCGACAGCACGACAACATCAGGATCAAGCAAAGTAATTGAACCAGGAAGAGTGTTTTCTCCAGTCTCTCCTCGAAAGACACTGCGACTCCAGCTCGCATTCCGGTGTCGAACCCGATTCTGGCCGAGGAAAAGAACCCGTAACTCATCACCTTTCGAACGAAGTACCAAAGGAAGTTCGCGAAGATACCTCAAGCGAAATGGAGAAGTGCGAGATCATCGAGAAAGTGACTACAATATTGTGGAACAATTGGGACAAACTCAGTCCAGGAATCTCCATGCTTGCTGCTGTTGTGCTATACAGGGCTCATACTAAATCCTTAGTGAAGTTTAAGAAGAATGCTCACATCTTGAAAAACACTACTAATCAATTTAAGTTTGTATTACTAGCACGGCTTCCGGCAGCGGTCACAGAGTTTCTACGATGTTGATTTGACTTATATGGGATGGAAACAACAAAGCCTTGCACATCTTTGTTGAATGCAAGGGCATTACATTGTCTCATGTTTTGGTAGATACAGGTTACTGCTCTGAATATCCTACCAAAGTGCTTTCGGCCAACTTGATGTTGAAAGATTGGTCTGAAATGACGACATAATTATAGGCTTTTGATGGTTCAACGAAGCATTACTAGAAGCTCATTCTACTAGTTAAAGTTGGTTCCTAGACTTTCGACTCCACTTTCTTTGTCATGGACATCCGTCGACTTACTCTTGCCTACTTGGACTCCTTGGATACGTAGGTATTTACGTACCTCTGCCTTGCATCGGAATTTGAAGTACCCAATGAAGGGAAAATTGTTACGGTATGTGGTGAAGAGGAATATATGGTAAGCCATACTGCATTCATTCCGATACCTAAAATGGAGTTGAATTCTTCAAAACTCCACTGTCAAGCTTTGAAACAATTCAAGAAGTCATACATTGACTCTCACGTCGCTCTGATTACACAAGTTAGCCTAAGATGGCCTGTGAAGGATGCTTT
>CM038794.1:108811111-108911601 GCA_021764765.1 Vicia sativa
AAACAAAGAAATCAAGGATTGATTGGTAGAGTTGGCATCCACCTTAGCGTTTTCTTCTAATGGTGGTCTCGCTATCATCTTCATCAACCTCCACCAGCTTCCCATCAACAATAGTCTTAAAGAAGTCAACCTCCGAGATGTTCATCGTAAAGGCAACTCGACTTGAGCTTTAGCTTTGCCAAAAGCTATGTCCTCGCATCTAACATACCCATCTGGGAGTTCTTCAATGCTTCCCGTAGCTCGGAGCATGATTTTTCGTAATCTCGGAGCTTGTGGACATTTACAGCTCATCTTCCAAAGTCTTTATCCGCTTGCTTGCCTCCGAATTCTTCTCTTCAAGACTTATAATGTTGCCACCGCTTCGGAGAGTTTATTTTCTGAATACATCATTGGCGCTTGAGAAGGAATTGCTCGTTGTCGTTAACCTCTTGACCCGGCCTCTAACTCGCTTTTTCCACATGATCACCGTGATTCAAACAGACGGTGAGTACAAAGACACCCTCATAAGGTATGAGCTCACCATTGGTGATTTGTTGAAACCCGTAGGGGTCAGCTTGTTCACGCTGGTTGTATGCGTTGAGATGGTCATACAAAACTTAAGGTCGTCAAGTCGGCAGCCCGTAACCGATTCTCGAAGAAGCTCGACCAGAGCTATCACCAACTTCCTTCAAAGCAGATTGAGATGGCCCATCACGAGTTGGTTTCTGCCCCCATAACGGTCTTTAGCTTTTGGGGATAGACTCCGGCTGGTTCAGTTCACTGGGCGCTTCAGAGGAGAAGGTAATGGCGCGGTCTCGAGCAGATCACGGATCGTGGCGTTTTTTTCTTCTTCTGGATCGCGCACTTCCACCGCCAAATTGACTTGGTCTCGAGGGACCGCTTGCCCTATCTGGGCAGCACGGGCTTCACCATTAGCTTCTCCTCGCTCCTTTACTTGATATATCACCATCTTATCTGGGAAAATAAAATGAAGAAAGGAAGTTAAACATACAAATAAGTATAGAATAGTAAAGATAGTCGAGAAGTTCTTACCTAGGAAGTGGGACTTCCTTGGAGACAGGCAACTTGACCGAATCGGTCCGGAAGAGTCCAATTTCTAAAGAGAGGATCTCGGTATCACCAAGCCGTCGTAATCAAACCGGGAGTGGATCACAAGTCCAAAGACAAGGAACTCACGATGCCCGCGAGCATATAATAACATAGGGCACCGAGACCCACATCTCACTTGGATAAAGCGCTCTTGTAGCCCTTAAAATTGGAGGTATAGGCTTGGAGGAAACTTTTCGATGCCACTGATGGCAACCCCGCCCGGCTCGGCTTTTTATTTCGAAAAGAGAAGAACAAACCAATGGTGGGGGTTATAGTGTGGCTCGATAAATTATTTCAAGGTCTGATGAAACCCTCACTGTTGGACGAAGTTGGGAGGAGCTAGGTTGATGGTACGAGGATATCAGTCGAAGTCGGAGAGTGGGAATTGAATGCCAAATTCCCATCACTCCTCAGAGTAAAGTAAACCACTCCGCTTCAACTCCCCGGGACGGATCATACGTACACTCTCTCCAGACCACAGATTCTAAAATCACATCATCTTCGTCTCCTGTTGACGAGACACTGTAGAAACGAAGTGCAGCGATTTCTTCATCTTGTATCAGCCGCTTTAAAGCCACGCCTTCCCTTTGATCGACGGTTGGTTTCATTATTAGCTCCACCAACCCAAGAGTCGTATTTAATCACTTCGTAAGTAAAACTTCAAGACAAACCCTGTCCACAACTCTTTAGGTCATGTCCTTCGACATTCCTCACCTCACGCATGCATTCCTCGAATGGGTTTTTCGCTCTCATCTCCTAAATGGATTTTTGCATCAAGTCATCGCATTCCCTAATAATGACCATGTTTAGGATTGAAACAAAATAGTATAAAGAAAAGAGGGTACCGAAGTCGATGATCAATCGATTGCGTGAAGGTTTTTGCCGCCCGACGACAAGGATTCAAGTAGGTTCGAGAATATGTAGAGGAGGAATTCGTGGAAGGCAAATAAATGAAATATAATGAGTCGAGGAAAAGAGGCATAAAATCGTTTTTCCACTTATAGAAAGCATCAGCGAAGCCCAAGCGACCATATTGGTGTCACGCACGTGTCGCTGCTTCTAAGAAAAATCAAAATATAACACATCTCGCTAAGGATTATGGTTCAACTGGTTGGTCGACACGGATTCAAGAAGCTTAAAACCGAGCACCAAGGGGCTTATGATCATACACAAAATCCTCACCGAGATGGATGCCCTGATGCAAGGATCCGGATAGGTCTCCACCATCAAAGAGGAGATCTATGTCCGACTTGGATCTCGGGAGAGACACGAGGACGTTTCGGCTCAAGTGTAGCTCAGCTATCTGGGAACGATTGAATAGACGCGCATGAAGATGAAGAGTTCCTTGAGTCTTTATGAGACGTTATCGTGAATGATTACAAGTCAGAATACCTAACCCTTGCCTTCAAAGCCATGGTTAATGGGTCGAGGCAGCTACGGAAGGAAAGAAATAGCTTCAAGGAAGGAATGATATAATAGGGTTTCCGCCAGTGGATAAGCAAGACACTCACAAGCTTTGAACTTGAGTTACGACACTTAAGCTTCCAAATCCCTAAAATCATTCTAAGGTTTTTCCGCAAGAATGTAATCAATTGAAACGAGCTAAATCCCTGTGTCGCTAGTAGCTTGTATAGCACGGATTTTTGAATTAGGTTAGGTTCCTCAAGCCAATTTTTTCGCTCAATCATGTGCTATGCATTGTGTATTTATATTGATGGAATTGAGCCGATTTGAGGAAGAAATCATCATCAATCAATGTAAAACATATTTGATTTTGTACAAAATCAAATTTTCTTTTGATCAATTTCAATCAATTCTGCTATATGCAATCAAATTTCGAAATTTGTCACTCATCCTTTAGTTTGAGAACAACAAGTGCTCGAGAAACATGCGCCTCATCACTTTGGGTCGAGTTTTGTCTCTTCATTGCATGAAATCCATTGTTGTTCGTACTCATCTTGTTTGTTTTATCCAACTAGCCTTCATGAGTCTAGTCTTATCTCGCTTTTGTTTCTTACTCCCGGATTTTTCGCCCATCATATCGCTTATCTCAGTTGAAACCTTTCCCTGCTATCTGTGAGATTCAATCAATTTCGTCATTGTCTATCTTCGGCTGGGATGGTCTGCTATAACCATCGTGTTCAATCGCCCGCTTCACTGCTCATCCTTTAGTTTGAGAACAACAAGTGCTCCGAGAAATATGCACTCTCATCACTTTGCTATGGGTCGAGTTTTGTCTCGTTTCCCGTGCATGAATATGCAATGAGACATTCCATATGTCCACCCTATGGAACTTTGACACATCATAACTCTCTCAATTTTTATCCAATGATTGCATGCCATACATTTCTGGAAAGCTTGAAAAACATCCTACAAGATTTCCAATGTGTAAAATTTCTCAAAAATGCACCATTTGAGAGATATTTGAGTTAGAAGCTTCATGCACAAAATTTGACCAAGGCTGGGCAAGCATGCATGTTTCTGGGCATTTTTTGGGCATTTCTTTGAGTAATTTTCACAAACAGGTGGTGGGCATAATGTTGGGGCTTATATCTTTTGATTTAAATGGAATTTTTGAAAACCACTTCATGCATTTTGAAGTATGCCATGAGAGCTTTAAATGGAACTTTGAATCACATCATTTGGTTCAAGATTGATCAAGATACAAGGCTCACAAGTTGAGGTCATGAAGCTGAATCCATGCACAACCATGCAAGCCAGGATGCGCGCGTGACTGCCCAGAATTTTCCTTGCTTGTGCACAACTTTGAAGGATCATATCTCACTCATTTTTGCTCCATTTTTAGTGAACCAAAGCTTGTTTTGATCCTCATGCTAGAAACTATTGATGTGTATCAAGAGGCCAAGGAATGCACGAGCCATTTGTGAGAAAACTGAAGAAGAAAAAGGTGGTACAAGGCTAAGTTTGGATAGTTGTGTTTTTGTGCATTTTTCAAGTTATTTTACAAGTTTGTTCCAAGCAAGTATGCCAGGGCTCAAAGCAAGCAAGTCAGCACACCTTCTTTGCCATAAAAAGCTAAACACTTTTGAGCATATTTTGCTCACACACCTTCCATGCATTTTCTGATTTTTGTATTATTTTGGCAAGGTTGAGGATTAAACCACGTGATAAGAACTTCCACTAATGATCCAACTCATCAAAACGCATGGAAGCAAGCAAGAATGAGCACAAAACGCAAGCTATATCCAACATGCCATTTTTACCATTTTTTTTGATCCAACGGATTTTGATTGAAAGGACCAAGATACCCTCTCTATTTCACACACATTATAAGTAAGAGGTCACACTTGAGCCAAGGAGCTTCCTCTCTCTCATTTTTCCAGATCCAAATGCCTCTGCATTTTCTCAAATTTTCTCACATGGAAGTAGTTGCAAATCGGTTGTAAAGTGGATTTTCTTCATCACTCAAGCTCCATTGAAGATCAAAGAGCAAGATTGTGGTATTTTCTCTTCAAATCCAGAGGCATAATTGGATTTATTTTCCGAATCAAGAGGTAAGATTCAAACTTCAAATCTAAATTTCTAGCTTGCATTTGATGAATTTGATGATATGTATGCGTGGTTAGCTGGCCAAACACTAGGTTTGATGTATAATTTCAGCTGTTTGTGAAGCATATTGCATAGCATGAAGTTCTGAAAATCCGGATTTTGGATGATTTTCTTGATTTTCTCACTCAGATTTCTTGATGTGTGATGGATCATTTGATGTTTTACAAGTTGTGTGTTGTAGCTTGCCATATGATCTTTATTTTGAGCTTTGAATCATTTAATTTGGTTGAGAATCGAGTGAGATACGATTGCTAGAAGTTGCTTGCATGAAACTGGAAAAAACGCGTGTATCAGGGTTTGCTAGAGGTTGAAGATGATGTGTTGGCACGATCTGATTGGTCCATGCATTTTTTTTGAATTTTCATTTTATTATTTTATAATTAGCATTTTGCATCATTTAATTTTGCATTCAAAAATCATCCAAAAATTCCAAAAAAAATACCATAGGCTCAAAATGATTTTAAATATTTTGTGGAATTGTTTCCAATTTTTTTAAAATGTTTTGACCATTTAAATAAATTCTGACTTTAATTAATTGCATTTCAATTGAAAAATTCCTAAAAAATACTTTCCAATGTTAAAAAATTCCACAAAAATATTTTGAATCTTTCAGAGGATTAATTTTGAGTTTATGAATTTATTTGATAATTTTTGCATAATTAAATAAATTCATGCATTATATTGCATTTCATGCATATTTAAATCCTTAAAAAATACTTCCATGCATACAAAAAATATATAAAAAATATTTTGATCCATTTAAATCATGTCTCATGCCTTTTTTTAATTTTATTTCAGATTTCTTGCATTTTTTTTCTTCCATTTTTTAACAATTTCATGCATATTTAAATCATTAAAAAATACTTTCATGCATATGAAAAATGAATAAAAAATATTCTAGCTCATTTAAATCATACTTCATGCATTTCTGATTTTTATTTTGCAATTTTGTCATTTTTGTATGATTAAGTCAATTTTTGCATTAAATACATGATTTGCATTGTCCATTTTGCATTTTATTTGTTTTTTTTACCATTTCCCTTAAAAATAAAAAATGCCAAAAATATTTTTAATTATGCTTAGGATGTTGAGTCACTATTTCCAATTTTTATAGATTTTTATTTCTGACTTATACATTTTTATACTAATTTTTCTTGTTATTTGGTCATATGAGCATAAGCATTGATGGTGTTGCCCTTTTTGAATTTTATTTTGACCTTTCCATAGATTTTTGAATTGGGCAAGGATATGTCCCTGACTTGTAAGGGATTTGAGCTCCTTGTTTCATTTTCACTTGGATTTTATCTTTCATTTTTATATTTTTATGGAATTTCAAAAGTGAGCATACCTTTGCCTAGTGTAATTGGGTCTACCTTCAATTGTGAAGCTTGTGGACATGATTTAAGGCCAAGCTTAGGGTATGTAATGATCATTTGAGTGCTCTAGTGATATGTGACATGTTTTGATTCATTGGAAATCCTATGTTAGTCACTAAGTTTATACCTTGAGCACAAAGTTTTCTATGGTTCTTAAAACCCTCTTTTATTGATGTCTTGGTTCTTAGACCCTTCTTTTTGTATAGTTTATGTTTCTAATTGATGGTTAGGGGAATGATAACCTCAAGGATAGTCTTCTAATACTTGAGAGACATTTGACCTCAAAGGATCACTTTGATCTTTAGTTAGAAGTTTGATCTTCACTTTATTTGTTGCATCCTTGTGCATGGATAGTGAGGTGAGGAATGCATTCATGCAATTCTTTAAGAATCTACTTCTCACTCCCTTACTTCATCCTTATAGCATACCTAGGGCCTTGATTACAGTGTGATTGATTCATCTAAGCCCCTAATTTGCTCAAGCACATGCAACTTTTGTTGATTAGAACATTACCAACTTATGCCTATGGTTGTACCACTTGTGTTGTGAGCATCATGCATGGTTTAGAAGTCCAATTCCAATTGAATCTTTGATGTTTACTTCTGACCTTGTACATTATGTAATCAATAACTTAATGCTCTTTGATTCATTGACTTGCATTCAATTGTAATGTCATCATGATGACCTAGAAGAGCTAGATTTTCTTTTTCTTCTTCTATTGTTTGGTTGAAACATACCTTGAGGGATTATAGGTTCATGATTTTTGAGGCATGTCACTTCAATTGACATTACCTTGATCTCATGACAAGCATCTTGTGAGGGTTCTATCATCACCCCACGACATACAAGACATCTTTCCCTTCCTACAAATCTTAATCAAGTTTGTTTGACCTAAGATAGGTGGTATCTTGCTTTGGATGACTTTGTTCATTAAATAGGTGATTTGTTTGTGTATGGAAGCTTTACCTTCTACATTTGGTTTCTCATGAATCATATCTTGAGTTAAACTTATGACACAAGTCACACATGGTTTTAATTTTCCAATAAAGCTACTTTGTTTAAATCTTTCTTAAGTGCAATGTTTAACTAGTTTATATGTTTCATTCAATGAACTTGTGTGTGTGAGCTTTTTATTTTGTTTGAATTGATTTTGTTTATAGTTTACTTAGGTCTTAAGCTACTGACCTTGTGTGTTACATTACATTTTTATCTTGCCTCTTCACCATGATTGACTCATTCACTTGTTTGTTCATTAACGATTAATTCTAGGGTTTAGAGTCGTCCCTTTCTACTATTAACCTCTGCATTAGGATTGATTGTGGAGTATGATATTAGGTAATTGTTTGTGTTTATGTGAGCACCATGTTTACATCCTCATCATCCATTTCATTTGTCCACAACACTTGACACAAACATGTTAGGACACATTCATCCAAGCACATTTCATCACACACTTCTAGATGCATATTTAAACTTCTCCTAGTTGCTTTTGTTTGTAAATGATGAACATGTATATGATGATCATGAATTCTTGCCATGCTATCTACTGAGTTCCACATCTTTGTATGCCATGAGTTTCATTCTTTTGCATTCATGCATCAACCATGCTCCATTCCATCTTTAGTTGCATTCTAGGTCAAATCTTTAACTAGCTTTTGTGTAGGTGTTGTATGTGTACAA
Organism: Vicia sativa; assembly: GCA_021764765.1. Taxonomy (NCBI): domain Eukaryota; kingdom Viridiplantae; phylum Streptophyta; class Magnoliopsida; order Fabales; family Fabaceae; genus Vicia; species Vicia sativa. The sequence continues at coordinate 108,818,827 of CM038794.1, forward strand.
TTTGAAGCATCTCATGACTTGATAATGTGTGATTTGAATAGATCTTCATAACCTGTCATCTCTGATCCCACCACCACTTGACACTTAGCACATGTATGCACAAGCGCGCACACACACATACAACACATGTCTACCCGCACTTGCGCGAATCGAATGCATTTCTCTTGAGTGTTTTGCTTTTGAATTCTTTATATGCATGTTTAAATGATTTTTTTGATGAAATAACATGTTCACTACTGTAACTTGTGTATTATACCATCTCTTGACTCATTTCTCTTCATCTTTGCCATTTCATGACTTCTTTTAGATTGTAAACACCTTTAGGGCTAAGCATTCCAACTAGTTTTCGCATCAATGCTGTAATTGCATTTTCATGACATTCATTTTATGGTTTGATTACTAATTCATTAACATGATGTTTCTACTGTAGTCTCTTCATCTTGACACCTTCTTCTCATGTCATAAGCCTCACACACCTAGGTGCACTTCACTACACACGTTTGTTGCATGTTTACGCACTTTTGGTAGACTTTTGCTCTTGAATCTTTGTGGTTTGTATGATATAGGTAGACATTAACATGATTAGCTACTGACTTGTATGTCTTTTAATTCTTTAATTGTATACTAACTTCATCAAAGCCCACCGCTTCGCACAATTAGTTCTTTGCATGCTTTTAAGGCTAGTTCTCGACCTAGTTTGTGAATTAACTTGTTTGTAAGTGTTTATAACGATGTTTGATGTTTGTTAAAGTTTTGTATAACTTTTTAAAGTGAATGTTGTGTCTACTGACCTCACTTCACATGACACTTTGCATGAGCATAATTCACTCAAAATTTCATTACATCTTCATCTTTCTTCTTCTTCTTTCTTTTTCTAGCACTTGTTAGTGCTTGGTTTATGTGCTTTTGCCAAAGCCCTCTACTTGATTCTACCCCTCTTCTCACTTAGTTTACCAACCAAGATGATTGATTTTATAGGTTCCCCTTAGGTTTTTCTCGATTAAGTTAGTTTTCGAGTTTAGACATTAAGTTAGGCATCCATGTATGATAACTTTAGGTAGATTCCTCCCCTTGTTTATATCCATAACTTAGAAGCAACTTTGCATGATAACATTAGGATTTAGAAGTAGGATAGTTTCCCTTAGCCATTTTACCTTTATCCTTTTGCATCCTTAAAATTAAAATCTTGTTTTTTGTCAAGCGCATTAAAACATTCTAATAATCTGAAACTTTTTCCAAAGTAAAAGATACAAACCAATTAGTCTAGGATGTTTCGTCATCCTGTTTGCTGTTGATGTTTCGCCATCTCATCCTCTGATATTTCTCCATCTCATCCTTTGATGTCTCGTCATCCTGTTTGCTGATGCTTCATCATCCCGTCTACCGATGTTTCGTCATCCCGTCTGTAGATGTTTCGTCATCATGGAGGTGTTTCGTCATCGTTTGTTGTTTCGTCTGCTAATTTTAAAAAAAACACAAACCAACCAAAACAAGTGAGCCAAACTACGACGCTCTGACTTTCCCATTGCACGAGGGAATACGTAGGCATCCTGTCGAGGGGCTAGATCAAGCAAACTTTGTAAATATTTCCTTCTTTTCCCCGTGTTTTCTTTTTCTTCTATTCTTTTCTTCATTTCTTTATTCTTCTTTTTCTTTTTGCATACATTATACCATGTACAGATATAGTTAGACCTTTACACCCATTAGATAGAAATTAAAAGCGGATACCGTAGAGTACTACGGGCACATGGGGTGCTAATCCTTTCCCCTCGCGTAACAGACTTCCTTACCCGATCTCTCGGTCGCAACACCGTGATTTCTTCGTTTCAGGTTTACTCGATGTTTACCTTTCCCTCTTGGCGGGATAAAAAACGTTCGATGGCGACTTCATTGATATATAGTTATATCCATTGATTTTTCTGTCGGGTGTTTCAGGATGCCATACCGAAAAATAAGATTGTGCTTGATGAACCGAGCCACAACGTTCTTGGTAACAGAAGTGTACGAAGCTGCCTCTACCCAATTTGTAAAATAATCGATGGCGACGATGATGAAGCGATGCCCATTGGAAACGGTCGACTTAATCTCTCCAATCATATCAATGCCCCTTATTGAAAAGGGCCAAGGAGTCGTCAGGACGTTCCATGGAACCGGAGGTACATGTACTTTGTCGGTGTAGATTTTACACCTGTGACAAGTTCGGGAATAACGATAGCAATTAGCCTCCATAGTGGACCAATAGTAACATGCTCTTAGAATATTTATAGCCATTGTATATCCACTAGAGTGGGTACCAAAAGCACCCTCATGCATTTCTTTCATAATTTTTTCAGCTGCCCTCTTGTCTACACACCGGAGTAGGGAAAAATCATGGTGCGCTTATATAGAACGCTGTTACTTAGAAAGAACTTGGCAGAGAACCTCCTTAGAATTTTTTTAATCGTTGATAGATGCCCCTGCAAGGTATTCTTGAGCCTCGAGATATCTCTTTACTTCATGAATCCAGGGATTTTCTTCTACTCCTTCAATATAGAGCTCAAGATAATATACCAGTTTGCCTAGCCTTTCAATGGTAATTTGAGGAGCTTCGCTGTCCCATATGACTTTGAACATAGATGACAATGTAGCTAATGTATCCGCCAACTGATTCTCTTCTTGCGGCATATGCTCAAAAGTAATTTCTTCGAAGTAGGGAATCAAACTCAATACATGTTCTTGGTACGGAATGAGATTTGGATGTTTCGTGTCCCAATCGCCCTTAATCTGGCTAATCACCAAAGCTGAGTCTCCATATACTTGCTGGAACTTGATCCTAAAATCAATAACAACTTTAATACCCATGATGCACGCCTCATATTCAGCCATATTATTGGTGCAATTGAAACATAGCCTGGCAGTGAAAGGTGTATAGCCACATTTGGGAGAGATAATTACTACACCAATCCCATTGCCAAGTGAGTTAGAAGCTCCATCAAAAACCATAGTCCATCGGGATCTTGGCTTAGGTCCTTCGTCCAGTCCTAGTTCTTCGTAATCGATAACTAGCATGATATTCTCGTCGGGGAACTAGAAATGCATAGATTGGTAGTCGTCTACAACTTGATGAGCCAAATAATCTACTACCACACTTTGATTGCTTTCGGAGTAGTGTATTGAATGTCGTACTCGGTCAAGATCATTTTCCATCTTGCTATTCTTTTGGAGAGAGCAGGCTTCTCAAATATGTATTTTATAGGATCCATCTTAGAGATCAATAGATTAGTATGAGTCAACATATACTATCTTAGTCGGCGATCAGCCCAAGCCAAAGCGTAACAAGTTTTCTCGAGCAGTGAGTATCTTGTTTCACAATCAATAAACTTTTTGCTAAGGTAGTATATTGCATGCTCTTTTCGACCAGACTAGTCATGTTGCCCCAATACACACCCCATTGAATTCTCTAATATTGTTAAGTACATGATCAAAGATCTTCCTTCAACTGGTGGCATCAAAATAGGAGGTTCTTGGAGGTATTCTTTGATTTTGTCAAAGGCTATCTGACAATCATCATTAGAAATGGCAACAAAACCTGTACCCACGGGTACCCACCCAAACCCACCCCGAAGTTGACGGGGAAAACCCGCTTTGATTGGGTTTGGGTTCGGGTTTGGATTTTCCCTGATTACAAAATATAGGGATGGGTCGGGTAATGGGGACACTAGTATCCACCCCGAACCCGCCCCGTTTGTTTTATATGTATATTATTATTTATTTTTTATAATTTAGAATATTAAATATGTAGACAATCTTTTGATAATTTGTTTTGTATTTATTATTTAAAATGTTTGAAATGTATGTATGTAATTCTATAATATTATTTTATTATATTATTTATTATGTAATATGATTTTGGAAAAAATAAATATTTTAATTAAAAAAGTTGATTTTATTAAATGGGTGGTTGCGGGGCGGGGATACCCGAACCCATTTGGGACGGGTTTGAGTTTTAATTCCCCATCCCCGTTTGGGTTTGGGGTGGGGAACGAGGATAGTTAGAGAATTTGGGTATGGGTTTGCGGAGGTAAAAACCATCACCGACTCGCCCCATTGCCATGTCTAATCATCGTTCCATTCTGCTACTTGATCTTTCTTCAATAATTTGAAGATCGGCTCACAAGTAGCAGTCAAATGTGAAATAAATCTGGCAATGCAATGCAATCGTCCTAGGAAACCTCTGACTTCTTTCTCGGTGCGAGGAGGCGACATTTCTTGAATGGCTTTAACCTTGGTAGGATCAACTTCAATACCTTTACCACTGACGACGAAACCAAAAACTTTTCTAGATCTTACTCCAAAGGTACACTTGTTCGGATTCAATCTTAATTTGTACTTCTTCAATCTATCAAACAACTTATGCAAATGATCAAGATGCTCTTATTCAGTCTAAGATCGGGCTATCATGTCGTTGACATAGACTTCTATCTCGTGAGGGATTGTTATACCCCAAAATTTGTCCTCCTACTTCTGAAGACATTTCACATATCCATTCTCAAGGATTTCACAAGGGTTGACCTGACAAACCCTCCCCTAAGCAATCAATCCAAACTAGGGTTTGGCCATTTTCCAATCAAGGTGGGCCTCTAACACTTCCAGTGGTCATCATGCCTCACCATATGCTTTAAATAATCTCCATGTCAAGTTTCAAGCCTTACAAGTCAAGTTTTCTCAGACAATTGTTCAGATGGTTGAAAATCAATTGTATTGAACAAAAAGTCAACTGTGGTCAACATACAGTCAAACTTCATAAATTTTGGTCAACATCAATATTTTGAAGTGATATTCATCATTTGATCAAGGGTTGATCATGATTCATCAAGAAAAGTCAAGAATTGATCAAAAGTCAAAGTTTCTAAATTGGGCTTTCTCAGACAAAACCAGGCATAACTTTCACATACTTTATCAGAAATTTTTCCACCATAGCTCATTTTGTAGAGAATTCAATTCTCTCCAACTTCATGTTTCACAAGCTTGGGCATAAAATGCTTCATTTGGAAGTTATGGATCAAAACATTACAGGTCCCTTTAAAAGTCAACTTTTTGAAAAGAAGTGTTCATGCGCATGGAAACTCCAATGAAGATGAAACCAAAAAGGCTGTTTAGAATACATCTTGAGCTTTCTAAAAAGTCAAAGAACACCCAAAAATGTTAAAAATTGAGCAAGATACACCTTGTCCAAGTTGAGCATTTTTGAGGAGGTGCACAAAGAGAACTACTTGACAAATGCAAATATTTTCCAAATGGGCTTATAATTTTATGGTACAAACTGGATCTTAACATTATCCATGGTCTCTATGCACCTTGCCACGCCTCCTTCCCAATTTATTTGATTTATTTTGGAATTAAAAGCATTTAAATCCAATTTTAATTAAATAAAATACAAAAGCAAGGTATAAGACAAGTTGGGCTTGATTTCTACCTATCTTGAGGACCAAGGAAGCCCAAATAACATGCCAAATTCGTCGTGCAAGATGCTACAAGGAAGGAAAAAATGCAATTTTGGAAAGATTTGATAAATATTTGCAAGGGGATATTTTTGCATTCAAAGAAATATATTTTCTAATTATTTCTGATCAAATCTCATGCTCTATAAATACATGATGCATTCACAAGCACAAGGGACGAAACCCTAGCCTCAAACAGCAACCCTAAAGTTCACAAATTTTTCACAAACTTGCAAAATTCGAAATCCTTGTTCCAGCCGTTTTCAGTTCATTCCAAGCACTTCATCGTGCTCCTGAGGTATCATTGAGTAAGTTTAGGCCAAGAACCATGGCCAAACATGCCTGAATCGTGCCATACATGAACATACATTTGCATACTTTTCTTGAATTCGTGTTTCAATATTTATCGGTGGCGACTCTTGCTATCCGCAACATTTGCGATCAAACGCAAAACAATCCAAAGTCAGTTCTTCCACCAGACATGTAATCATGACTGATTGGGGAGACACCCTAAGAGAGAATACCTAGGGATTTTAGATCACTTTACTACTGCTTGACTTGTGTGCTTTATCTTAGGGTTGCTTGGGTATTATACTTGTGGGGATCCTACACCCGTATCTAGGTTTCCTTAGGTAAGCAATAAATCGTCATGACTGCTAGGCGATACCAAACGGTCAACATGATGGCTACGCTAGCGACACTTGGATGTCCCGATGCTCCTCATGTCTAGTTGAGGAAAGTATTTGGCGCTCGTGGTGTCATCAAGACTAACTCAACTTTTAGAACCCTAATTGACCCATCTTGGCCATTGAAGGTAGTGAGATGGCCGACTTGTGTAGACTAAGGTTGGTTGATACCGATGCTACGCTCATTAAGATCGACTTTGGGATGTTTCCGACCACTGGTAGTCGTATTGAAATAAAGCCTACGAGAAAGATCAATGATATGAGATTCCTAGAACCCATATTATTATAGGACAGATGAACCCGCTCAAACTTTGGTAGGGTAGAACCTATACCTCATGCAAGCCTTTAAACCTAGGGCTATTGTGTGAATTGTCTGTGGTTACTATTTGCTTAAACATGACATCATGACATCATAACATTGCATCATCATCATTTCTAACCATTTCAAGGACCTAGGAATTTATCTTTGCTCGTTTTGTAGGAATCATGGCTTTAAAGACTATCCGAATCAACTTCATGGGTATACCTTCTCACCAAGGAATTGGTTTCGAATTCCGATCATGCTCAATTCATCAAAAGACATGGTTATCACTTGATTTGGTTATCTCTTTGAAGAAGATATGATGCACGCCTTATTCAGCTTCTTCGATCCGAAACACCATTGCTTTACATTCCCGCATTATCGCTTGGTACCTACATTGGAAGAGTTCTCTAAGCTACTTGGGATACCTATCCTGATTAGATACCATTAACCGGTTTAAAAGCTCAAGTACGAAGACATCGCGATCGCGCACATCCAAACACTGACATGAAGATAATTGGGAAACAAGAAGCGAGTCAAGGGTTTACTTGCCAAATTTTGATAAAGAAAGCGAGAATTCCTCAAAGCTATGAGTTTCATGCATTCAAGACACCGGCCTTTGCTAATCTATGGCTTGGTGCTATTTCCTAATCCGATCGCCATAGACGTGAACGCCATCAAGATATTCCTCACTCGTAATCCTGTGCCTACTTTACTTGGCGACATCCTACATTCTCTCCACACTCGTACCATCAAGCGACAAGGAACTCTCATGTGTTGTATACCGTTACTTTCCAGGTGGTTTATTTCGCACCTTCCTCAATCGGTAGTTGTCATACCCCAATTTTTGACCTAATACACCACCTTACATTTGCATCATTGCATCACTAACAGTTCAGAACAACATTAATCGGGTGTAGCATTCATAGGTCAAAATTAGGGTTTCATCAGATTTTCATCTGATTCAAGAGGCAAGCAATTAGGGTTTGAGTTTTACTCACTTCATTTGACCTATCTTGATAAAAATATCAACATCTAATCCTCAGATATCCAATTTTTCTCATTGATCAATCGAGGATCGACCAATTAGGGTTTTGATCAAGGATGAGTATTCTCTGATTTTTTGAACAATGAATGACTTTTTTGGCTAGAGATTGATCATTATATCTTAAATACAACATCTTGACCTAATTTCTGGATTCAAAACATCACAGAAGTTCACAGACTTCATCAGTCAATTTCTGAAACATCTGATGAATTTTCATCTGCACAGAAAAGTCAAACTTTGACTTTTGGTCAACTTTTTCAAGACAAAACCTTTTCCAACATCAAAATACTTCAAATAATCCATCATGATCATAAAAAATCAAAGAATTTGAAAAAGTCAACAAAAAGTCAAAATTTTCAACACTTAGAAAAATTTCTAAGTGTTAAAATTTTGTACTTTTTCCAAACTTCATGCCATTTTTTCACATAGTTCCATTTTGAATTGGAAAAAACTCAAAACATGAAAGTTGTAGCTCTTGAAACAAGCTTTCCAAAATGTCTGAGAACTCTCAAATCCATGGAGTCTAGCTATACTTTTGAAATTGAAACATAAAGCTCCATAACCATGATTTTCAAAGTTCAAAACTACAAATTATAGGTCATTTTTTTTTATTTCTTCTTCTAGAACACTTGCCACCTTGCCAAATTGAAGATAGAACTGATAAATATCAGCTAGAGATAATTGTGAAAAGATAGGATCAAATTGAGATTTTAACACATGGTTAAAAAAGGAAGCTTCCTTTTCCTTTTGCAAATGTCTTTCTTGCCCTCTAAGGCAACTTTGAATTACAAATGCCATGTACTTGTGCCTAACATTTCAGAACTTTTGACCTATAAATAGAGGTCTTGCTTGCCATTCAAATTACACCAAAGCCATGCAAAGTTATGCTTTCACTCTTCATCTTTAAAAAATCAAGTAACTTATGTCAAATTGTGAAATCTTGCATTTTGAAAATTTGTGAAGAAACATTGAAATATTTGGTGTCTAACATGTTATAGGTATCACATGTAATTAGTTTGAAGCTTAAAATCAATCTAAAAACAACTGAAAATCAGAATTGCATTTCCAATTTCCAAAACTTGCAAAACTGCCTAAGCATTCGAATTCTTGGTTTGGCTCGAGCACTTTGTGTTTTGATCATCCAAACACCATCCATGAACATCATAGACATGATGCATCCTAAACAAACATCTCAGAATAACTCTAACATCAATTTCCGCCCATTCAAAGCTCGTGCAGGTGGACTTGAGTAGAGTGATCCAGCATGCTCATGAAGTGCACCACTCCCACACCTTCCCTAGAGGTCCGGTGCTCAAGTAATCCACAAACAACAATCGAAACACTTAAATCCGTAATCGATTCCACTTCAACAGTAAGAACACAAACTCAATCTCATGATTCTTTGATTCATTTTGAAAAAACTCTTGGCCGTTTTGTTTCTGCACCTCTCACGATCATTAACCCTCAATCAATTGGAAAAATCATCAACCATACACGATTTCAATTAGGTTTTTCAGTTCTAGGGTTCATCGTGTTCATCAGAAATTTAACCATGTTAGACCAAAAATAAATGAAATTAACAACCACCATCATGTTCCTTGTTAAAATTCGAGCAACTTTCATGTTTACAACTTTCAAAATCATTGAGAAACAAGAAAGTTACAAAATCAAAGGATTGAAGAGGATGAAGAACATGTTCGCGCGTGTTCTTGTTATTTTCAAATTCAAATTTTCCAATATAATATAAACACGTGTTTTTGTTTCAATACACGAATGCACTCTTGCCCCAGCGGTTTCCAGCTAGCTCGTAGGTCACTTTGCCACGTATGCCACCCACAGGTCCTGGGTTCAAACCTCCCATGGACCATTTTTTTTCAAACTTTTCATATTTTCTTCATTTTTCTTACAAACTTCAACATTTTTTTAACCAATCAAAATTCCTCATTTTGAGGTGATTTTTTGTACACTTGTCAATAAATGTATCTATTTTATGATAGTGGAAAAATTTTCAGAAAAAACTTTCATCTGATTATGTTTTAATCAGGCCGAAAACGACACTTTTGGCACTTTTCAAAACCACTTTAAAAGGTGAATTTTTCAAACTTTCGAATTCCGATTCTTTTCAAAACTTCTCATAAATGAATTTTACATTTCAAAAACACTTTCAAAATCATTTCTTCAAAACTTTTCATCAAACTTACATCTTTTACCATGATCGATCCGATTTAAACGATAAACCGATTCGCTTTCCTCGAATTTTCAATCGATCATGGGCCTCTCACGTGTAAGTCCCAAAACATTCTTTTATGTACATATATTCCATATCTATTTCTTTTATGTACATATCTTTTACCCGTACATAATACGTATATTTTACTCAAACACGTAAAACTCGATCGCCGCTTCCGCTTCATATCCTGCATATACAAACCAACATTCTTTATGTACATAATCATTTCTTGTACATATCAAATTTTTTCAAATACATACAAATATTTATCTGACATAATACGATACTTTTCACGTATAAACTTCGATTGTTCGCTCGCTTGCCTGCATATACACCTGAATACCATTGGTATTAAAAGGAGCATTATTCTGTGAAACTGCTTTTAAATCAATGGGCCACCCTTATGGTGTAAGTCCCAACCCTCCTATGTACATCCATATTTGTCTCGTATAAATAACTCGCTCGTACATAGTCATTTTGTACACAATTCAAACTTTAAATAATCAAGTTACGCTGCTTTTGAACGCTCGTTTACGTACACTTGTTTATATTTCATAAACTCTTGTAAATAAACATCATGCATTGTTTATATTTCCTTCATAAACTCTTGTGAATACATATCACACACACACACACACACTTGTTTATACAACTGCCTAATTATAACATAACAATTAGTCTAACCAATAGGTTCCCAGCTTGTAGCCTCCTCGGGCTTTATGCAAGATAACTCTCCCACGAGTTAGCCTCCTTGGGCTTTGTACAAAGTAACTCATTCATCCGAGTTTAGCCTCCGCTTAGGCTTCATATAAGACAAGATTCTCTGAGTCGCCTCTTGGGCTTCATTCAAAAGAACTCCTCATTGAGTTTAGCCTTCTTGGGCATCATACAATGAAAGAGACCAGAAATCTCTTAAGCCTCCTATTGGGCTTCCAATACAAAGAATCACCCGCGCTAGGATAGAACCCAAAGAGTATAATTTCTCGGTGAAATTGCTCTAAATTCCAAAAGGATGGTTTCCCGGTGAAATCCCTTTTAAGCCAAAGCCAGCCATACCCTATAGCTTCCTATTGAGCTTCATACAAGGACCCTCGATGACCCTCGATGACCCTCGAAATGCCTCCTCTTGGGCTAACAATACAAGGACCCATGGGCTTATTAAAAGCATCCCCCCTAATCCAATCAAATTCTCCTCGAGATTTAGACATCTATCATCTCTATGGAAGAAGTATCTCATCTATACCATCACATACAGTCAAAAACTTTTCAAACTCTTTTCAAACAAAAACATCTCTTAATTGTAAGTGGTAACGCTTGTACACTCAAGCAAAACACCCAATGCTTAGCTAAAAGATTCAATCATCTTTTCAAAACATCTTTCTTAAACATGTAAGTGGTAACGCTTGTACACTCAAGCAAAACACCAATAACTTACGATGAAAGATTTTAATCATCAAACTTTTCAAAATGTATGTGATGAAATAGATTAGATACATTTTCATTAAGATGACATTTGTCCTGCCTTACTAACATCCCGCTGCTTTCCACTAGCATAAGTGGAACTACGATTGCTCGACTTTCTCAACATCCTTTGAGAATACGTAGGCACAAGGTCTCATCCTTGCCGAGCAAATTTCTCTCTCGCACTAAACAAACTATAGATCCCCTGTAGATCCGAGCTACAAATGCTCGATTCCCACTAGGATATGTATGTAAGATCCAAAGATCTTTGTGAGCACAATAATAACAAACACTAGGATTCCACATAATCTATCCTTCTTAAAATCCCAAAGGAGAAACTTTCCCAATCATAGAAATAGCAATTAAAACACACAAACATATCAAACATATTCATATATAAAGCTATAGATAACTATATATATTTAGGTGCTCCATCTATTCCCTTTATATAACAAACCCCTTACCCGAATACCCCAATGCGTTACGCCTAGTTTACGCTAGTCGTTACGCATATCAAAATCAATTGAGGTATTACAGCTTTCCCTTTTTCATAATCATTAAATCATCTTTTCTGTGTTGAAAATAATAAAGCTTGATGCTCGCGCATCTTTATAAACAAATCAAAAGAGTAAATCGTTTGAGCCGCAGAATCAATTCAATCTCTAGCGCCACCTTTAACGCGAACAGAAAATGGCGACTCTCATGGAGTACGTAAAATTTTGATTTTTCAAAAAATGTGACTCGCCAAGAGCACCAAGCTTTTTGTTTTCAAAAGAAGAAAAAGGGGTTAAGATTTCATATTGTGCATATGTTTGTTTTTCTTTATTGGTGTTTTCACGATTTCATCGATGGAAAGAAATCCTAACCCGGATTTAAGAAACATTTTAAGATATAGGTGGGGTATTAACCTCGTGAGAAGTCTCAAGATTTAAAGTTAATATCCCTCTCTGGAGGTTGTCTTGAGGGTATTTATGTTTAGCAAGTATTTGCGAACACATTTTCTTTCAAGGAACTTCAAGTCGAGTGGTCAGAGACATAACCCATCCCGCCATTTAGGATGTAGTGGAGATTATTCGTGTAAGCCTAGAATAATTTTCATGCGAGATTACGATCAAAGTAGTCTCTTGAAAAATATTATTGGACCATCGAGTATTCAACAAACCGATAATATTTCAAAGAGGAGTGTTGAGCCTCAGATATCAAGAGAACCCGCTTCACGTATGAATAAGCCCTTAGAACTTACCCACGCTTGATTCTTACCGCTGGCCTCATGCTCGTGACTTCAACGCTGACCGTGTATAACTATTAACCATGTTTGCCGATTCATGCATTCATTCATTCAAAAAACTTCATTTTCTTCCCATTTCCAAAGAATTTAGAGATTTTTCTTTGTAAAATATTTTACGTTAGAGTGATGGACGCAGAGGAAGATTCACCAAGAGATACTTTTAGAATTTCGATGTAGGAAAGTTAAAAGAGTTGGCATCCTTGGTAGAAGATCCCTGATTTCGTAAAATGCTATGGAACTCTTTTAACTATTCTAAACGCTAATGTTGATGAAGGACTCTCAAAACTTTCGCTCGCCACGATCCGCCACCATCGCTTCACTTTCCCGATTATCGCTGATGCCTACTTTGGAAGAGTACGCGATATCCTAGGTATCTCAAGATCGTAAAGTGCCTTTCAATGGTTTGAAGCCATTCCCAAGTCACCACATTGCAACGATGACTCATTTAAAGAAATCGAGATAGACAAAACCTAACTACCGTGAGGAAAACTCTTAGGACTAACTTCAAAGTTCCTAATGGAGAAGGCTCTTAAATTCTCCGCCGTAGTATGGTAGCCTGAAGCTATTTTAGCTTTACTCCTCTATGGATTGGTGTTGTTTCCCAACGTCCCAAATTTCGCTGATATCAACGCCATAAGGATCTTTCTCGATTGGAAACCTGCTCCCACTCGCTTGGACACGATTTTCCATTCATCATAGGAATCGCCAAGGAGACGGAACTATCGTGTCAGGTGTACTGCTTTTTAAATGGATTGTATCACATTTGCCTAAATCTCCTATCTTCCGCGAAACAAAGACGAGTGGCATTGGTCCGAAGACTCATGTCTCTTACAAATGATTTATATCCATTGGTATACCTTGGCGCATAATGAGATAGAAATCATTGAGAGTCATGGAGAATTTGCCAACGACTCTCATCAGTACGAAAGGAGGAATCAACTACAACCCATTCTTGGCGAGACGTCAACTCGGATACGCAAACTCTAGTAAACCTCTTGGTTTTACGGTGGAAAGCTACTTCTATCATGAAGGAGAGGATTCCTGTGGATCAAGGCCGGATGATCAAAGCTTGGCATCACATCCGAAGGAAAGAAAAAGGCAAAGAATTGTGTAGCCGTGGAAACCTACACTTCTTGGGTAAAGAAAAGAGCAAAAGAATTTCGAATGCCTTACGCTTATGAGGATCCCATGTTCTCAATCACTTCCAAATCAACAATTTTTCCCATTGAAACTGTGGGAGAATACCAAGAAGCCTTGACCAAGATAAGGCTTGAGAAAGAAGCTTTGGAAAAAAAATTCCTTAAGACTAATCTTGAAAATGAGAAGCTCAAGAAGCAAGTCAAAGATCATGAAAAGACGCTTTACTTCCAGGATGAATGGCTCATGGAGAAAGATGAGAAGATTCGCCAGAAAGATAACGCGATCAAAAGATACATCAAAGAAAGAAAAAGAAAGCTTGAGGAAATGACAACCAGTGATCCCGCTCCCGACGAATGGAAGAACGTCATCAGCAAGCTAAAAGTCGAGAAAGTCGAATCGAAGCTCACTATGGAAAGGAAATCAAGATGAAGTCGCATCAAGCGCTTTGATCTTCATCCGACGAAGACACTTAAATTAGTTTATTTTGTAATTTTTATTATTTATTTTATCATTTGTGTGAGCAATGCTCTAAAAAACAATTGTTGTAATCTTCTTTCAATAATCAATAAAATGTGTGTTTTCCATCCAAATATTTGCCAGAAATTTCTCTTTTAGCGTAAATTCTTTGGAAATCTTTCTTTACAATCATAATCATGCATCATACTTTGCATTTAAGTCTATTGTCTAGAGTCTGATCTTTCAACATGTTTCAACAGATAGGAAAAGATCGCTGTCATGCCTTAGAGTTTCTAATCGTGTCCACACCAACTCGAATACACGACACGCTCAAAAGAAGGAAAGTAATGGAAGGATTTGAGCAAGAAAATGTTGAGCTTCGTAGCACAGTAACAACACTGCAAGAAGAAGTGGAGAGACTCACGTCTTTGGTCAACTCATTGGCAGCAACGCAAAGTCAACAAGCGACATCGAGCAATCAAAATCAAGCAGCGATTTCAGAGGTTACTACTACTCCAGTTTCAACTGTCGCAGCTAGTAGCTCACTCTTCAAGATGAAGGCTATCCATGGGCATGCCTTTCAACTTTGGCATCGAACCGCCAACCGACTTCTCAAGTACAAACAACCACACTTGAAATACCTACTTTGCAAAGAAAACTCAACACTTACTCCGCAACGTGGAGTAATTCTTCCCAAGTAACAATGACGGTTTTCAACCAATCATGACGAACTCACCAGAGTACACTACCATAGACGAAGAAGTTCACCATATTCGGCAATAACACGATTCACGTGGTTCGATGGAGAATCTCCAGAACAACTCCTCAAAATGCATGAAATTAAAACGATCCGTGGAAAGAACTGTTGGGAAAAACGATATGTGCTTAGTTCCTCGCGAAGGATACTCAAAAATTCAAAGTCCCCGACTTTGAAAAATACAAAGGAAACTCCCCGTCCACGAGTCATCTCACGATGTATGCCGAAAATGTCTACATACAATGATGATCACCATTGTTAATCCATTACTTCCAAGATGTTTACCGTGCAGAAGTGGTATACGGGTTAGACATAAGTATCCAAACATTCAATGACTTAGGTGAAGCCTTCGACAACAATATTAATTCAACTTGATATAGCTCCCGATCGATCAACTCCGCCCATGTCTCAAAAGGAAAGAGAGACATTCAAAGAATACGCCAACGATGGAAATTGCTGCCCAAGTCAATCCACCTTAGAAGAGAAAGAGATGACTAAGGTATTCTTAAACACCCTTGGCTCGCTCTATCATTTAACTAATGATCGCTAGCCCCGGAGATTTCACCGAGATGGTAAGCATGGAATGCGGTTAGAGGAAGGAGTTCGAATCGACGCTTAACCAAAGAAGTAGGATCTTCTAGTGGAACAAAGAAGGTTGGAACCAGCTTTTCCAAGGAAAAGGAACATGACATAGGAATGGTATCCCGAGGAAACCATGAAAGAATGTCACCAACAAGAATGTGTAGCTGCCATAACACCCGCCGTTAACACACCTCTGAACATGTGAATTGCCCGCAATTCCAAAGAAACCCAACAAACTCAAATTCCAATGCTCTCTAGCTTAACAATCAAATCTGTGCCTCGGTCTCGCACTGACCCAATCCCAATGACGCACACCGAACTATACCTTGCATTGATAGAAAGAAGTCCGTACAAACAAGGTCACCACCGATTCCAAAAATTACCATGGTGGTATAAAGCGGACGATCGTGCCCTTTTCACCAAGGGCACCAGCCATGACCTTGAGCATTGCATAACGTTGAAAGCGTATGCGTAGATTAGTGAAATCTAATCTCTTCCTTTAGAAATACAACCGAACGCAAGCCAATCCACTTCCCACCACAAGGACATACAAAGGAGTTTGATACTAAGAAATACAGATAGGTATCTTGTCACGTATG
The DNA here is from genome assembly GCA_021764765.1 of Vicia sativa. Lineage (NCBI taxonomy): Eukaryota > Viridiplantae > Streptophyta > Magnoliopsida > Fabales > Fabaceae > Vicia > Vicia sativa. Next base: position 108,834,855 of record CM038794.1, read on the forward strand.
TGAATCTAATCGAGGAAACTTGTGCATCTTCATGAAACATACAAGCATCTATGAGCTTTCACTAACACGACGCAGCTTGCAACATCGCTTCAAGAATCTTCAAGGATGTCCCACCATAAGAGCGCACATTCAACGATTGCTAGACATTGGTGACCCATGATCTACGTAAATGTAGATGACCATGACGTAAATACAGTAGGGCATTTTCCGCATGAGCTTTTAGTCTCAGATATCAACTCGGGAAATCCCGAAGTAAACGTTGTTATCCTCTGTTTTAATATACCCAAGCATGTGGAGATTGAATATAACGGTTCCAGCATTCCAGAGTCTCCTTTGGTGATTTGCTTACCCGGTCCTGTTTCATATAGTTCTAGCAAAGCAATTCCCTATCAATACAATGCAACTGTGATAGAGAATGGGAAGAAGAAACCCATGCCAACTCTTCCCGCTAATGTCAACATAACTGAGATAGGACGAGTAACACGAAGTGGACGAGTACATACTCCTTTGCCACCAAGACCGCCTACAATTCCTGTTATTAGACAAAATCCAGTTAACATTTCTCCTGAGAATCCCGCAATGATTCCCGCTGTTAATCCAAACACGAATGTTGGTCCTCCTGATAGAGCCAACGTCAACACAGATTTTGATGAAATATTGAAGTTAATCAAGAAAAGCGAGTATAGAGTCGTAGATCAGCTGATGCAGACTCCCTCCAAAATTTCAATACTGTCTCTACTATTGAACTCCGAAGCTCACCGAGAAGCTTTAATGAAGGTACTAGACCAAGCCTATGTAGACCATGATGTGACTATAGACCAGTTTGGAGGTATTGTCGCCAACATAACAGCTTGTAATAATCTAAGTTTCAGTGATGAGGAACTTCCAGAGGAAGGAAAGGATCACAACTTGGGTTTACATATCTCGATGATTTGTCAATCAGATTCCCTGTCCAATGTATTGGTAGATACCGGTTCATCTTTGAACGTAATGCCAAAAACGACTCTCGCTCATTTAGCTTACAAAGGGACACCAATGAAATTCAATGACATAGTAGTAAGGGCCTTTGACGGATCCCGAAAGTCAGTTATTGGGGAAGTCGATCTCCCGATGACAATTGGTCCGCATACTTTCCAAATCACTTTCCAGGTCATGGACGTGCCAGCTGCTTACAGTTGTCTACTAGGAAGACCATGGATTCACGAAGCAGGAGCGGTGACATCCACTCTCCACCAGAAACTAAAATTCACAGTAAATGGGAAGTTGGTAACCATCCTCGGTGAACAAGCTTTGCTCATAAGCCATTTGTCCAGTTTTTCTTTCATCACAGCTAACGACGTTGAAGGGACACGTCTCCCTGAACATCCGTTAGAAGATGAATTTACCAGCAAAAACAGATCATCTATTTCTTCGTATAAAGAAGCAGCGCAGATAGTAAAGGATGGCAATGCTGAAGGTTGGGGACAAGTAATCAAACCTGTCAACAACGAAACAAAAGCCGGACTCGGGTTTGCATCCGTATTTTCCAAAGACAAGCAAAAGGATGAAGCACTTCGCCCGATCAAGGAAGTATTTCATAGTGGGGGTTTCTTAAACCCTGTTCCGCAAGAGGTTAACGTTGTCACCATTAGATATGATGAAGATGATCTCTCTGAATCTGAAGAGTGGAGCACTTATTTAAACAGCCCTGAATATGTGTCTCAAGAAGAGTTGTACGCACCGACTGATCAATTCAAAGACATGTCCCTGCAAAGGCATGACAATCCACCTGTCCCTGCTGAAGTTTGGGATACCTTGGGAGAACCAAGTGGCAAATATGATTACATGGTGAAAATACACTGCACCAGAAAGCTCAAAAATCAGGATCGAAGATATCCAGCCCATTGGATGGGGTGATTCTTTTGAGTTTCCTAGTCAATCAGAAGAGGAATATACGTCTTCTCAACCTTATCAACAAATCGAGATCCCAAATGAAGATCTCTGCTTTAACACGCCTGTGGAATTCGCTAAACCAGATCTGGATTACCACTACATCAACATGATCACTGAAGATCAGGAGTACGATTCGGGATACGATTTGGAAAGTGTCGCTGACAACGAGTCTCTTCACTCAGAAGATTGGAAGGTACATCCCCAGAATTCAACACAGAGGTCAACAGGAAGTACATATACTTCCCGATCTGTTAATCAAGCTGAAGAAGATCGCTTTAGCAGCACAAAAGGCAAGGGCCATCGTCCAGAGTCTTCAAAGCCTGCTCGGCCAACGACCAAAGTTTACTCAAGGGTTAAACCAAGCGGAAAATTACCTGAGTACCTCGACTTCCAAGGAGTTCGCCACTATTGGAAACCTGTTGAAGTTTGGACTAATGCTCCTAGTTCTAAGTAGTTTATATTTGCTTTTGTTTTGAACTCTCGCCTCGCCCAAAGCGAAGAGATGTTTTATAGGGCTTAGCTTTTAAATAATTTCTCTTTGTCTTGCCCAAGACAAATGAGTTTGTATTTTAGGGCCCTGTTTCATATCGTGAATCATAAATAAAACGCGTTGTTTTGATTCCACACTGTGTTTATTTTCATTTTTACCCTTTTCTGGAAATGATAATCCTAAAAAACACAATAAAAAAAAATAATAAAAAAATTAATCTACATACACTTTCACATTAACTTTCTTCAAAAAAAAAATGATAAGGAGTTAATTAATCAGATATAAATCAAATATGCAGATTAACAGATGGACAAATCCATTGAAAGCAATAATTCTATGCTCTCTACCAACTTTGAAATCCCCTGTGAAGTCACCGAGGAAGAAGTTGAAGATGAGATCCCAGATGAGATTTCTCGACTACTTAAGCACGAGGAAAGGATCATTCAGCCTCACAAAGAACCTCTAGAAGCGATCAACTTGGGTTCTAAAGAGGATAAAAAAGAAGTAAATATCGGAGCTTCACTCGACAACAACGTCAAGGGCAACGATAAATCTTCTCAAAAATATGTTGATGTTCGCTGGTCCTATCAGACATGCCGTTTAGATACCAAAGATCGTGAGCATCATTTTCCGTTAAAACCAGAGTGTCCGCCGCTAACAAAATCGAGAAGAGTTCACCCGAAATGGCCGAAAATCAAAAAGGAAGTTCAAAAGCACAATCACCGGTTTCCTAGTCACCGAATATCCTCAATGGCTAGCCAACATAGTACCTGCCTCCAAGAAAGATGGAAAGGTCGAATGTGTTGACTACCGGATTTGAACAAAGCAAGTCCAAAGATGATTTTCCGCCATCGCGACATCGACATGCTAGTGGATAGCACGACAAAATTCAACGTCTTTTCCTTCATTGATGGTTTCTCCGGCTACAATCAGATCAGAATGGCTCCCGAAGACATGGAAAATACATCCTTCATCACGCCATGGGGCACTTTCTGCTACAAAGTAATGCCATTTGGATTAAAGAATGCAGGCGCAACTTATCAAAGGGCAATGACTACTCTCTTTCATGACATGATGCATAAAGAGATCGAAGTCTACGTAGATGACATGATAGCAAACTCTGACACTGAAGAAGAGCATATAGACTATCTCTTGAAGTTGTTTCAACAACTAAGGAAATTTCAGCTTCGCCTGAATCCTAACAAATGCACCTTTGGGGTAAGATCCGGAAAACTCCTAGGTTTTATCGTCAGTCAAAAAGGAATTGAAGTGGACCCTGACAAAGTCAAGGCTATTCAAGAAATGCCTACGCCACATACGGAAAAGCAAGTAAGAGGATTTCTCGGACGTTTGAATTACATCTCCAGATTTATCTCTCAAATGACTGCTACCTGTGGGCCAATATTCAAACTTCTCCGCAAAAATCAAGAGGTTGTTGTGTGGACAGAAGATTGCCAAAAAGCATTTGACAGTATCAAGGAATACTTGTCAGAACCACCAATACTGATCCCTCCAGTGGAAGGAAGACCGTTAATCATATACCTTACCGTGCTAGAAGATTACATGGGTTGCGTGCTTGGACAGCAAGATGACACCGATAAGAAGGAGCGTGCTATTTATTACTTGAGTAAAACGTTCACAGACTGTGAAACTCGTTACTCCATGCTCGAGAAAACCTGTTGTGCTTTGGTATGGGCTTCAAAACGCCTCCGCCAGTACATGATCAATCACACGACTTGGTTAATCTCCAAAATGGACCCAATCAAGTACGTCTTCAAGAAGCCTGCATTAACAGGAAGAATTGCATGATGGCAAATGCTGTTATCTGAATATGACATCCAATACCGCGCTCAAAAAGCGGTCAAAGGAAGCATTCTTGCCGATCACTTGGTTTGTCAGCCGCTCAACGAATACCAATCTCTCAAGTTCGACTTCCCTGACGAAGATGTTATGTACTTAAAGATGAAAGATGCTGACGAACCACTACCCGGAGAAGGACCAGATCCGGAATCCAGATGGGGTTTAGTCTTCGATGGAGCAGTTAAGGTTTTTGGCAATGGAATTGGGGAAGTCATCATTACTCCCGAGGGTTCTCACATCCCGTTTTCCGCCAGATTGCTATTTGATTGCACCAACAACATCGCAGAATATGAAGCATGCATTATGAGTATCGAAGAAGCCATCGATCTAAGGATCAAGATCCTTGACATATATGGAGATTCAGCCCTTGTAATCAATCAAATCAAAGACAAGTATGAAACTCATCACTTTGGTTTGATCCCCTACAGAGATTATGCAAGACGTTTGTTGACTTTCTTCAACAAAGTGGAATTGCATCATATCCCTCGAGATCAGAATCGAATGGTAGACGCCTTAGCTACTCTATCTTCCATGTTCAAAGTCAACCATTGGAACGATATGCCCAGAATCCGTATCAGATGCCTTGAAAGACCTGCATATGTATTTGCCACTGAAGCAGTCTTCGACGATAAATCGTGGTTCTACGACATCAAACGTTTCCTTCAAACACGAGAGTACCCGCTCGGAGCATCGTACAAAGATAAGAAAACTCTAAGGAGGCTTTCTAGGAATTTCTTCCTGAACGAGGATGTGCTATACAAAAGAAACTTCGACATGGTTCTCGCCGATGCATCGATGCACAAGAAGCGTATACAATCATCCATGAAGTACATGAAGGGTCCTTGAACCCATTCAAATGGGCATGCAATGTCCGTAAAATTTTTGAGAGCAGGATACTATGGATAACGATGGAACCGATTGTCAAACACGCCAAAAGATGTCACAAGTGCCGATCTACACAGATAAGATCCATGTGCCACCGACTCTACTCAACGCTCTCTCTCCGTGGCCGCTCTCCATGTGGGGTATCGATATGATTGGAATGATTGAACCAAAAGCGCCCAACGGACATCGCTCATTCCGGTAGCTATTGATTACTTCACCAAATGGGTCGGCAAGATTCACGCCAACGCTATAAGACAAGTGGTCAGAGGTTCATCAAGAACAACCTCATTTGCCGATATGGAGTTCCAAGCAAGATCATTACAGACAATGGATCGAACTTGAACAATAAAATGATGAAAGAACTGTGTGAGGGATTCAAGATCGAGCATCATAATTCATCTCCTTACCGACCAAAGATGAACGGCGCCGTTGAAGCTGCCAACAAGAACATCAAAAAGATCGTCAAGAATATGGTCATCACTTACAAAGACCGCACGAATGTCGCCATTTGCTCGCATGGGTATCGATTCAAGACGCACTTCAACAGGGGCAACTCCTTTTTCTCTAGTATACGGAATGGAAGCAGTGCTCCCCGTAGAAGTTGAGATCCCATCAATGAGAATTCTCATGGAAACCAAGCTATCTGAGGCCGAATGGTGCCAAAGCAGATACGATCAGCTGAACTTAATTGAAGAAAAGCGCCTGACCGCTCTGTGTCATGGACAACTGTATCAAAGAAGAACGAAGAAAGCTTTCAACAAAAAGGTCCACTCGTGAATTCGAGAAGGCGACTCGTGCTTTAAAAAGATTCGCCTTTTCAACCGATTCTAGGGCAAATGGACTCCTAATTACGAAGGCCCATACATCGTCAAAGAAGCTTTTCCACGGTGCTATGACTCTCACAACCATGGATGGTGATGAACTCCGCGATCCCGTGAATGCCGATACCAAGAAATACTTTGTCTAAAAAAAAAGAATGCTAAGTCGAAACCCGAAAAGGGCGGCTTAGGCAAAAGGAGCATCTCGGTGGATTGAAAACCCTAAAAGGCGATCCAGCAAAAATTAGAGACAATAAATGTAAATTATCCCGATAGATTGAAACCCGAGAAGGCGATCCTGCAAAAACAAGGATACAAAAAAATATGACAAAGTAATCAGTAACCAGATTCATTACTCTAAAGAATCTTCCATCAATGGATCTTCAATCGAATCTTCTGAAGCAACAAGCAAAGTGGGAATTCAAAGTTGTTAGGGATAGTAGTGGTTATTTGCTTTCAATGTAGCCTTTTCCTAATAAATTATCATTTCCAACTTTTGTAAATAGTTCATCGAATCACGCCTTTGGCTGATTACCATTCAGTCAATAAAATTTGAGCCTTGTGCCTTTTGTTTGCAATCCTTGCTTTATTCTGTTTTGCAAAATAACGCTTTTATTGTGAAAATCACTTTTTGAAACTATATGTTTTAAATGAATTTTTACTTCAAAATCTTGAAACAAAAGCAAAATTTTCCTTTGAACTATGGACACAGAAAGAACTTCAACAATTTTCTCCATAAGTGTTTCGATCTCCGAAGGATAGAATGATCCATGTAAGTCTTTTCCTCAAAGAAAAATATCAAAGGATCTATTCTTATCCAAAAAAGAATTCCCAACAAAGTTGCCAATGAAATGCCTTTTTCCGGAAAGTTCAAAGCGTGCAACTCAGATTCTTCATTAGTAAACGTCTACGCCATCGCTACAGATTTCACTGGATATTTGTTCGAACTGTGACGTGGTCCTTTTCCCAAATACCCTTTGTTGTCTTTGTCAAGTATTGTTAGCATGCATATAACATTCATGACATTCATACATAATAGCATCATTCATGCATTTTTGCATTCCTCGAAATGTTTGCTTCCATATCACTGGTTTAAATCACACTTACTCATGTAGGTACGATTATATTCCCAGTAGATTATCCCCAAGCAGAGAAATACATCTTTTCTCTACCATATTCCCCAGCTGAGATCATTCCTCATTGGGAACAAAGTCTTGATTGACCGCTTTTCCACATTCCCGGATAGAACCCTCGCCTATAATCAACAAAGCAAATAAGCAATAGCCTCATCATTTGAGCCGCTTATTTTTCTTTTCATTCCTAAACTTGTCATGAAAGTTTGTTCTTCTCAACAAGGTCGAATCACGACTATGCGAGAAATTCCCCAGCATTTGTCTTTCTGTCTAAAAGAAAATCTGTGTCTTTCAATCAAAATGCCCGCATCTTCTCAAAAGAGAGATCCTCGACAAGATTGTATCTTTTAAAATAGAAACTCATTTGAGATCTTTTTCCATCATTTGTCTGTTATTCACAAGGCTGAATACTCAATAACATTTTCAAAGATTTACCTTGTTATAGTCATCACTTCGCTGATAATTGGTAATATCTTCAGAACTCATTACCATAAAGTATCACAAGGCTGATAATTGGTAATATCATTTTCACTTACCTTAAACATTGTCACAAGGCTGACAGAAGGTAACCTCTTCGCTTCCCAAAGCGAAATAGATATTCACATGTGTTGTGAATCTTTTTCCCAGCGGAACATATTGCTTGTTTCCCGACAAACCGGATCTTCTCTTTTCTTAAACAGATCGAGTCATCCTCACAAATTTTTCCCCACCATGTCATTTTCTTTGATATCATCTGGGTAAAAACTTTTTTCAATCACTTTGCATCACTCGCATTTTTGGTATCTTGGGTCCAAAATTTGTGTATTCTGATATTTAAGTCTCTTTACACCTATCAAAACAAAGATATTCATCTTCATCTCTCAGGTTAAAGAAACTTAAATAGGGCATTCACATACCCCAATTTTGACCTAATACACCACCTTACATTTGCATCATTGCATCACTACTGTAACATCATTAACCTGTAGTATCTACAGTCAAAATTAGGTTTCATCGATTCAAGAGGCAAGCAATTAGGGTTTGAGTTTTACTCACTTCATTTGACCTATCTTGATAAAAATATCAACATCTAACTCGATATCCAATTTTTCTCATTGATCAATCGAGGATCGACCAATTGTGGTTTTGATCGAGGATGAGTATTCTCGATTTTTGAACAATGAATGACTTTTGGCCAGAGATTGATCATTATATCTTAAATACAACATCTTGACCTAATTTCTGATTCAAAACATCAAGTTCACTGACTTCATCACCAATCTCAAACATCCGATGAATTTTCATCTGCACAGAAAAGTCAAACTTTGACTTTTGGTCAACTTTTTCAAGACAAAACCTTTTCCAACATCAAAATACTTCAAATAATCCATCATGATCATAAAAAATCAAAGAATTTGAAAAAGTCAACAAAAAGTCAAAACTTTCAACACTTAGAAAATTTCTAATGTTAAAATTTTGTACTTTTTCCACCATTTTTTCACATAGTTCCATTTTGAATTGGAAAAAACTCAAAACATGAAAGTTTTAGCTCTTGAAACAAGCTTTCCAAAATGTCCGAGAACTCTCAAATCCATGGAGTCTAGCTATACTTTTGAAATTGAAACATAAAGCTCCATAACCATGATTTTCAAAGTTCAAAACTTCAAATTATAGGTCATTTTTTTGATTTCTTCTTCTAGAACACTTGCCACCTTGCCAAATTGAAGATAGAACTAATAAATATCAGCTAGAGATAATTGTGAAAAGATAGGATCAACTTGAGATTTTCACACATGGTTAAAAAAGGAAGCTTCCTTTTCCTTTTGCAAATGTCTTTCTTGCCCTCTAAGGCAACTTTGAATTACAAATGCCATGTACTTGTGCCTAACATTTCAGAACTTTTGACCTATAAATAGAGGTCTTGCTTGCCATTCAAATTACACCAAATCCATGCAAAGTTATGCTTTCACTCTTCATCTTTGAAAAATCAAGTAACTTATGTCAAATTGTGAAATCTTGCATTTTGAAAATTTGTGAAGAAACATTGAAATATTTGGTGTCTAACATGTTATAGGTATCACATGTAATTAGTTTGAAGCTTAAAATCAATCTAAAAACAACTGAAAATCAGAATTACATTTCCAATTTTCAAAACTTGCAAAACTGCCTAAGCATTCAAATTCTTGGTTTGGCTCGAGCACTTTGTGTTTTGATCATCCAAACACCATCCATGAACATCATAGACATGATGCAGATCCTAAACAAACATCTGTAACAACTCTAACATCAATTTCCAGTTCCATTCAAAGCTCTGTGCAGGTGGACTTGAGTAGAGTGATCCAGGCATGCTCATGAAGTGCAGACCACTCCCACACCTTCCCTAGAGGCCGGTGCTCAAGTAATCCACAAACAACAACTGAAACACTTAAACTAATTCGATTCCACTTCAATGTAAGAACACGAAACTCAATCTCATGATTCTTTGATTCATTTTGAAAAACTCTTGGTTTTGTTTCGCACCTCTCACGATCATTAACCCTCAATCAATTGAAAAATCATCAACCATACACCATTTCAATTAGGTTTTTCGCCTAGGGTTCATCGTGTTCATCGTAAATTTAACCAAGTTAGACCAAAAATAAATGAAATTAACAACCACCATCATGTTCCTTGTTAAAATTCGAGCAACTTTCATGTTTACAACTTTCAAAATCATTGAGAAACAAGAAAGTTACAAAATCAAAGGATTGAAGAGGATGAAGAACATGTTCGCGTGTGTTCTTGTTATTTTCAAATTTAAATTTTCCAATATAATATAAACACGTGTTTTTGTTTCAATACACGAATGCACTCTTGCCCCAGTGGTTGCTAGCTCTCTCGTAGTTCACTTTGCCACGTATGCCACCCACAGGTCCTGGGTTCAAACCTCCCATGGACCATTTTTTTTTCAAAATTTTCATATTTTCTTCATTTTTCTTACAAACTTCAACATTTTTTTTAACCAATCAAAACTCCTCATTTTGAGGTGATTTTTTGTACACTTGTCAATAAATGTATCTATTTTATGATAGTGCAAAAATTTTCAGAAAAAACTTTCATCTGATTATGTTTTAATTAGGCCGAAAACAACACTTTTGGCACTTTTCAAAACCACTTTAAAAGGTGAATTTTTCAAACTTTCGAATTCCGATTCTTTTCAAAACTTCTCATAAATGAATTTTACATGTCAAAAACACTTTCAAAATCATTTCTTCAAAGCTTTTCATCAAACTTACATCTTTTACCATGATCGATCCAATTTAAACGATAAAACCGATTCATTTTCTCTCGAATTTCTCAATTGATCATGGGCCTCCCTCACGGTGTAATTCCCAAAACATTCTTTTTATGTACATATATTTCTCCGTACATATCTATTTCTTTTATGTACACATCTTTTTACCTGTACATAATATAGATATTTTTACTCAAACACAGAATAACTTCGATCGCTCGTTTCCGTTTCATCTGTGCATACAAACCAACATTCTTTTATGTACATAATCATTTCCTTGTACATATCAAATTTTTTCAAATACATATAAATCTTTATCAGTACATAATATGATATTTTCATGCATAAACTTCGATTGTTCATTTCCGCTTCGTCTCAGACATATACATAATACCATTGGTATTAAAAGGAGCATTATTCCTGTGAAACTGCTTAAATCAATGGGCCACCCTTATGGTGTAAGTCCTAACCTCCTATGTACATCCATCTTTGTCAGACATAAATAGCTCGCTCGTACATATTCATTTCCTTGTACACAATTCAAACTTGTAAATAATCAAGTTACGCTGCTTTTGACCGCTCGCTTTACGTACACTTGTTTATATTTCATAAACTCTTGTAAATAAACATCATGCATTGTTTATATTTCCTTCATAAACTCCTATGAATACATGTCACACACACACACACACTTGTTTATACAACTGCCTAATTATAACATAACAATTAGTCTAACCAATAGGTTCCACAGCTAGCCTCCCTCTGGCTTTATGCAAGATAACTCTCCCACGTAGTTAGCCTCGGCTTTGTACAAAGTAACTCATTCATCCGAGTTCAGCCTCCGCTTAGGCTTCATATAAGACAACACTCCGCTGAGTCACCTCCTCTTGGGCTTCATTCAAAAGAACTCCTCATTGAGTTTAGCCTTCTTGGGCATCATACAATGAAAGAGACCAGAAATCTCTTAACAACCTCCTATTGGCTTCCAATACAAAGAATCACCCGCTTAGGATAGAACCCAAAGAGTATAATTTCTCGGTGAAATTGCTCTAAATTCCAAAAGGATGGTTTCCCTGAAATCCCTTTAAGCCAAAGCCACCATACCCTATAGCTTCCTCTTGAGCTTCATACAAGGACCTCGATGACCCTAATGCCTCCTCTGGCTAACAATACAAGGACCCATGGGCTTCTTAAAAGCATCCCCTAATCCAATCAAATTCTCCTAGATTTAGACATCTATCATCTCTATGGAAGAAGTATCTCATCTATCACATCACATACAACAAAAACTTTTCAAACTCTTTTCAAACAAAACATCTCTTAATTGTAAGTGGTAGCGCTTTGTACACTCAAGCAAAACACCCAATGCTTACAGCTAAAAGATTCAATCATCTTTTCCAAAACATCTTTCTTAAACATGTAAGTGGTAACCCTTGTACACTCAAGCAAAACACCAATAACTTACGATGAATGATTTTAATCACCAAACTTTTCAAAATGTATGTGATGAAATAGATTAGATACATTTGTCATTAAGATGACATTTGTCTGCCTCTTTACTAACATCCCGCTGCTTTCCACTAGCATAAGTGGAACTACGATTGCTCGACTTTCTCAACATCCTTTTGAGAATACGTAGGCACAAGGTCTCATCCTGCCGAGCAAATTTCTTTCTCTCTCGCACTAAACAAACCATAGATCCTCAGATCCGAGCTACAAATGCTCGATTCCCACTAGGATATGTATGTAAGATCCAAAGATCTTATGCAGCACAATAATAACAAACACTAGGATTCCACATAATCTATCCTTCTTAAATCCCAAAGGAGAAACTTTCCCAATCATAGAAATAGAAATTAAAACAATCAAACATATCAAACATATTCATATATAAAGCTATAGATAACTATATATATTTAGGGTGCTCCATCTATTCCTTTATATAACAAACCCCACCCGAATATTCCCAATGCTACATCTAGTTTACGCTAGTCGTTACGCATATCAAAATCAATTGAGGGTATTAAAGCTTTCCCTTTTCATAATCATTAAATCATCTTTTCTTGTGTTGAAAATAATAAAGCTTGATGCTCGCGGCATCTTTATAAACAAATCAAAAGAGTAAATCGTTTCGAGCCAGAGAATCTGAATTCACATTCAAATCCTCTAGCGCGTCACCTTTTAACGTGAACAATAGTGAAGAACGACCAAAGATTGAAGTGGTCTCAAAGACTGATGTCACTCTCTCATTCAGATATTCGTTGGTGTCTTTTCTCTCAAAAGGACTTCGCTTTCATTGAGCGTTGTGGAGAATTCCCTAATATACCACTCCTTGGCATAAGGGGAGGAATCACTTACAACCCTTCTCTAGCTCTACGTCAGTTTGGTTACACTCGACGAGATGGTCCTCATGATATGCTTCTCATAGACATCGTGTTCGACTACAACCACGATCTCCAGAACTACCGCCGAAGATTTATGCACGCTTAGGGTATGGTAAAGAAGACAGATACCAAGACCTTGGGACACAAAAAATCCATTCCTTGGGATCCTTACCTCACATGGGTGCGAGCTCGAGCTCAAAACCTCATGATGCCATTCCCGCCTGTTCTACAAATGATCATGGAACCTGTTGCTATAGGTGATGAACCCTACACTATTCTCTATCCCGAAATGCCTATTGATTTTGAAGAGTTGAAGAGATCCTGGATTCAACTTAAAGAAGAAAGGGATACATTCAAAGCTCAATGCTATGCAGGTGAGAAAAAGGTACTAGAGTTGACAAAGCTACTTCACGAGGAGCGAAACATCAACACCTACTTCAACACCAAGAGGAAGCGCCCATGGGAGACTTAAAGTTCTAGGAATTTGTTCTTTTGTTTTTCCAAACTATCTTTTGTACTTAAAAAGAAAAAGAAAAAGAGAGAAACTAATAAAAGTTTGTTCGTTCTTGTTTAACAAATTTAAATTCCTAAGGTCCTTGAAAACATTGCATTGCATTGCATAAACATCGCATATCATGGCATGACATTTCATAACAGGTACATTGAATATCGGTTTTCTTATTTTCTCGCTATTTATTTTAGTAGAAATGGCTCTTGAGCAGACTGTCAAACATTCCAGGCTCAGAATGCTCAGTTCCAGGAAATGTTCACCAGCTTGGTCCAAGGACAGAAAGACTTGAAGAAGCTCATCACCAGAAAGAAGAAGGTCATCAGTGTCCTCAACATGGGAAGATGTCATAAGGGCGGACCGAGGGTGGTCAGCCAGATAGAACTCTCAGACAAGAGCGGTGAAACTGATGGAAGTGTCAAGAACAACAAAGGAAGCCAGCATGATTCTGAAAACAGAGAAGAAGACTATGAGAACGAGCAATATTCTCTTGAGGATGACAAATACAAACAACTTGAAGACCGTCTGAATGCTGTGGGAAATCTGAAGATGTCCAGCCTGAACTTTGATGAGCTGAGCCTAGTTCCTGGTGTGGTGATTCCCCGCAAGTTCAAGGTTCCTACTTTTGCCAAATATGATGGCATCTCTTGTCCGAAGTTGCATTTGAAGTCCTATGTTCAGAGAAGATCCATCCTCACACTGATGACAGGAAGTTGTGGATCCACTACTTCCAAGAGAGTTTATTTGGAGCTCAGTTGGAGTGGTATTATCAACTAGAGAGTGCCCACATACATACCTGGAATAACTTAGCAGATGCTTTCTACAAGTAGTACCAGTACAATGCTGAATTGGCACCCACTCGCATGCAACTATAGAGCATGTCTATGGGTCGTGACGAGAAATTCAAAGAATATTCTCAGAAATGGAGAGATCTGGCAGGCAGAGTTCAACCACCCTTGTCCAATAGGGAGTTGGTTGATATGTTTATGGGAACATTGACAAGCCCTTTCTTCAATCATCTGATTGGAAACTCTTCAGCCGGATTCATCGAGTTGATATTGATAGGAGAACGCATTGAAGTTGGAATCAAGAGCGGAAAGATTCAGGTGGAGTCATCCTCAAATGCTGTGAAGAGATCTTTTGGTAAGAAAGAAGCCAATACTGTGTATGGTCAGAAAAGCCGTGTCAAAACTGATCGTACTCAATCTATAGGGGCAGTTGTGATCTCCAATCCTATACCAACACAACTTCAGCGAGACAACGCACAGAACTAACGCCGCCACGAAGATGCTTTACTTAAGATCAACATGCCATTGTCACAAGCATTGCAAAGACATGTTAGCAGAGTTGATTGCCTCGAGGATCCTCCTCAACACATCAACACTCCTCCAAAGTACAATCCTAATGCTAAGTGTATATCACTCCAACAGCCCAGCACGACATCGGAACTCTGGGCTCTAAAGAACAAGATTCAAGACATGATCGAAGCCAAAGAAATTGAGTTTGATCCTCCTGTCGAAACTCCGAATGTGATCAACGCACCAATGCCTAACCACGACAAAGGTTCCAATGCTATTGGCAAGAACTCTTATGTTTATGATGTGAACAACTTGACTATTCCTCTGATGACCGTAAGAAGAATCTACTAAGTTTGTCTTTCCGTGATGCCCGGAGAATTGTCGTTGGTGCCCATCTGCACCTGACGGATGTGCTTGGTTGAGAAGGCGTATTCAATGCATGATGGATAACCGAGAAGTGCTATTTATAAAACCTTCACTTGTGGAGAATCTGTGCGAGGACATTTCTAAGAATTTGAAGATCGAAGACATAAGCGCCGCACTGTAAGTCTCGATACCTGGGGCAGCCAAGTGGAAAGTTTGATTTCATGGTGAAGTATACCGTTCCTGAAAGCTACAAGATTCCTATTGAAGATGTTAAGGCAACCGGATGGGGGGATGATTTTCCAGAAGACTATACTGATGTGAACACAATAAGGATTACCTTTGTCTATCCCACGCCTAGAGTGGCGCCTCTCATCATTACTTCTCCCAGGGCAATTCCATATTCATCTAACAAAGCTATACCGTGGAACTATTGAGCTGAAGTTTACTATCATGGCATCAAGAAAGAGCCTTTGACAATCGAAGACATCATAGTTGAAGCTTCTAATCCTGACAACGACAACATCACCGGATCAAGCAAAGTAATTCGAACCGGAAGAGTGTTTTCTCCAGAGATCTCTCCTCCAAAAGACATCATGACTCCAACAGATTCAAAACAAACCAGCCTCAAGCGCGAGGAAAAGAACCAAGAACTCATCCCTTCGCATGAAGTACCAAAGGAAGTTGCTGAAGATACCTCCAAGCAAGAAATGGAGGAAATTCTGAAGATCATCAAGAAGAGTGACTACAATATTGTGGAACAATTGGGACAAACTCCGTCCAAGATCTCCATGCTTGCTCTGCTATTGTGCTCTGAGGCTCATGCTAAATCCTTAGTGAAGTTTCTGAAGAATGCTCACATACTGCAAGACACTACTACTAATCAATTTGAAGTTTGTATTACTAGCCTGGCTTCCAGCAACGGTCTAGGTTTCTCTGATGTTGATTTGACTTATGTCGGATGGAAACACAACAAAGCCTTGCACATCTTTGTTGAATGCAAGGGCATTACATTGTCTCATGTTTTGGTAGATACCGGTTCTGCTCTGAATATCCTACCAAAGAGTGCTTTCGACCGACTTGATGTTGAAGGATTGGTCTTGAAGCCCAACGACATAATTGTAAGAGCTTTTGATGGTTCTAAACGAACAGTACTTAGAGAGCTCATTCTACTAGTTAAAGTTGGTTCCTAGACTTTCCACTTTTGTCATGGACATCCGTCCACTTACTCTTGCCTACTTGACTCCTTGGATACATGGGGGTGCGTACTCTACCTCTACCTTGCATCGGTCAAGTACCCAATGAAGGGGAAAATTGTTACAAGATGTGGTGAAGAGGAATATATGGTAAGCCATCTCAGATTCATTCCGATACTCGAAATGGAAGTTGAATTCTTCAAACTCCCCGCTGCTTTCAAACAATTCCAAGAGTCATGCTCGTTGACTTCCAATCGCCTCCCGGTTACACAAGTTCCGCCTAAGATGGCCTCATCAAGGATGCTCAAGTCGCAGCTGAAGAAGGAGGTCATACTATTTGGGGTCAGCTCCCTGATCTTCCTTTCAAATCCGACAAGACTGGTTTAGGCTTCACCACCAAAGGTCAGAAGATGATACGCCGCGAACGTTCCGGAAAACTTCCCCTCCACATCAGCAAGAATGAAGTCCATGCTATAGAAGACGACGACAGCAACTTCGACATCGGCGATTGGATCTTCCCAACTCCCGACAATGGACTCAGCAATTGGAAGACCGAAGACGTCATACCAATCTCCTTTAGACAGGAGTAATTGCTTTTGTTTTCTGTTATGCTTTTCATTCTTTATTTATGTTCAGACAATAAAACTTTAAAGCCTAATGCTTTGCCCGGGGCATCACGACTCGTTTGTGAGGGTTATTATCTGTCGTTTGCATATTTTCATTCAATAAAATAATTGGACTTTTGCATTTAAGTGTTGTTTCTTCCTTTTCTTTTACTTTACTACCCCTTTAAAAGCTATGTGTTCTTACACACACCCACGTGATACACTGCAGATTCACTCTGAATCTCGTTGATAACAGCTTTGCTATTGCTAAATATGACTTCGTTAATCCAATCTACCAAGCCGAAGACGAAGGTGAGGAAGATTGTGAAGTGCCAGGAGAACTTGTCAGATTGCTACAACAAGAGGAACAGGTTATACAACCACACGAAGAGCCAATCGAGGTTGTGAATCTAGGGACTGACGAAGACAGAAAAGAAATCAAGATAGGAGCGGGTCTTGAGAATAGTATCAAAGAAATATTGGTCCAGATGCTACGAGACTATATCGAGGTTTTTGCTTGGTCATACGGAGACATGCCAGGTCTAGACACTGACATTGTGGTACACCGATTACCGATGTTAGAAGGTTTTCTCCCGGAAATGTAAGGTCCATCGATGGCCCCGAGATGTCCGAGAAAATCAAAGTCGAAGTTATGAAGCAGTTTAATACCTATTTCCTAGCCGTTACTTCTTATCCACGGTGGGTTGCAAACGTGGTGCCCGTGCCTAAAAAGGATGGAAAAGTACGAATGTGTGTGGATTACAAAGATTTGAACAGAGCGAGTCCGAAAGACGATTTTCCACTGCCTCATATTGATGTTCTAGTCGACAACACCGCTGAACATAAAGTTTTCTCCTTCATGGATGGTTTCTCCAGTTACAATTAGATCAAAATGGCTCCTAAAGACATGGAAAAGACTACTTTTGTTACACAGTGGGGTACTTTCTGCTATAAGGTCATGCCGTTCGGCCTGAAGAACGCTGGCGCCACATATCAACGTGCCATGGTGGCATTATTTCATGACATGATTCATCACGAGATAGAGGTCTACACCAACGACATGATAGCCCGATCACAGACTGAAGAAGAACATCTCGATCATTTGCGGAAACTGTTTGATAGACTGAAGAAGTACAGACTAAGACTTAATCCCAACAAATGCACCTTTGGAGTCAGATTCGGTAAACTCCTGGGATTTGTTGTCAGTGGTAAAGGTATTGAAGTTGACCCCGCCACGGTTAAAGCTATCCAAGAAATGCCAGTGCCCCGCACCGAGAAAGAAGTCAGAGGTTTCTTGGGACGATTGAACTACATTGCCAGATTCATTGCACATCTCACTACTACTTGTGAGCCAATCTTCAAGTTACTGAAGAAAGATCAAGTAGTGGAATGGAACGACGATTTCTAGATTGCTTTTGACAAGATCAAGGAGTATCTGCAGAATCCTCCTATCTCGATGTCACCGGAAGACCTCTTATCATGTACTGACAATATTAGAGAACGAATGGGTGTGTGTTAGCAACATGACGAGTCTCGGTCGAAAAGAGTATGCAATATACTACCTTAGCAAAAGTTTACCGACGTGAAACAACATACTCACAACCGAGAAAACTTGCGCTGTCACGTCACGACTAAGACAAGATATCTTGACTCACACTACCTTGTTGATCTCCAAGATGGATCCGATAAAATACATATTCGAGAAACCCGCTTCTCCGAAGAATAGCAAGATGGCAAATGATCTTGATCAATACGACATCCAAAGATACTACTCGTAAAGCGATCAAAGTAAGTGTAGTAGCCGATCATTTCCTATTAGTTAGATGACTATCACCATGCGCTCGAGTTTCCTGCATTTAAGATGTTTTGTTAGTTACTGATTATGAAGAACCAGGACCAAATGAAGGACCTGAACCAGGATCCCGATGGACCATGGTCTTTGATGGAGCCTCAAACGCACTTGGCAATGACATTGGTGCCATCATTACATCTCCTACAGGCGAACACACTCCTTTCACCGCTAGATTATGTTTCAACTGCACTAATAACACGATCGAATACGAAGCGTGCATCATGGGTATTAAAGCTGCTTTGGACTTAAGAATCAAATTCTTGCAAGTGTATGGAGACTCGGCCTTAGTGATCATCCAGGTTAAAGGCGAGTGGGACACGAAACATCCGAATCTCATTCTGTATCGAGAGTATGTTTTGAGTCTGATCCCCTACTTCGAAGAGATCACCTTTGATCATATTCCACGAGAAGAGAATCACCATGACGATTGCTACTATGTCTCGATGTTCAAGGTCGATGGGACAACGAAGCTCCCAAATCATCATCGAAGGTTCGACGAACCAAAGATACTGCTAGAACTAGATACAAAAGAGAAACCTTGGTTCTACGAAGTGAAGAGGTATCTCGAGGCTCAGGAATATCTTGCAGGGGCATTTGTCAATGACAAGAAGTTCTTAACACGATTTGCATCCAAATTCTTTCTCAGCAACGACATCTTATACAAGCGCAATCACGACTTATGCCTTACTGTAGATCGAAAAAAGATAACGGATCATGGAAGAATTACACGAAGGTGCATTCGGTACCCACTCCAGTGGACATACAATGGCTAGGAAGATTCTGAGAACAGGTTAGTATTGGTCCACCAAGGAAGCTGATTGTCACTGCTATGCTCGGTCTTCTCACAAATGCCAGATATATGCGTATAAAGTGCACGCACTCTAGTACCATTGAATGTTCGACCGCTTCCTTGGCCTTTTGCAATGTGGGCATTGACATGATCGGAGAAATCAAACCCATCGCCTCCAATGGACACCATTTCATCCTGTGGAAACCGACTATTTCACCAAGTGGGTAGAAGCTCGCTCGCATCTCGTTACAAGAATGTTGTGGCTCGATTCATCAAGCATAATCTTATCTCGCCGGATGACACTCAAAGGATTATCACGTATAACGGTACCAATCTCAACAACAAATGATCATCGAACTCGACGCAGCTCAAGATCAAGCATCACAACTCTTCTCCATATCGCTTAAAATGAATGGCGAGTGGAAGCCGCCAATCAGAATATCAAGAAGATCATACAGAAGATGACTGTGACTTACAAGGATTGGCACGAGATGTTGCCATTTTCTCTCCATGGTTACCGCACTACAGTACGGACGTCTACAGGGGAAACCCCCTTCTCTCTTGTATATGGTATGGAAGTAGTCCTACCAATCGAGGTTCAAGTACCCTCAACCAGAGTCCTCTAGGACGCAGAGCTTGGCGAATACGAATGGATCCAGACTCGCCTCGATCAGATCAACTTGATCGACGAAAAACAACTCGCATCCATCTTCCATGGACAGATTTACTAGAAGCGAATGATCAGAGCATTCAACAAGAAAGTCAAGCACCGAGCCTACCAAGTCGGTGATCTAGTAGTCAAGCGCATCATTCTTCCACAAGGTGATCCCAGGGGCAAATGGACTCCCACCTACGAGGGACCGTTTATAGTCAAAATAGTATTTTCAGGCGGAGCTATGATACTTAGCACCATGGATGGAGAAGACTTCCCCACCCGTGAATGCGTATATAGTCAAAAATACTACGATGAACGAGACCCGCTAGGTCGATCGACCTAGGCAAAATAAGGGTATCCCAGAACCAAAAGGGTTCGCAAAAGTTAAGGATATATACAAAAATTTACACCGCAAGTCGAAAACCCAAAGGCTTGGGCAAAAAAGGGTATCCCGGTAGACTGAAACCCGAAAGGGAGGTTTAGGAAAAAGTTAGGGATTTAAGCGTACGACTATGTCTCGTCCAGATCATCTACCTACAGACTACACTAATGTCAACATTCAAGGTTCAAATGGAGAAAATCAATTCACTCTCTTTCTACTGACAACAAGGAGATGAGATAGTCGAAATATATGAGCACTAGCATTGTTGGAACTCAACGAGATTATTTCCGCATAGCTTTTACTTTTATTCGTCTCTTGTATACAAACTGCTTGGCCATACGCCACTCTTTCAAAATGAATGCAGAGTCTTTCTTTTACAGTGTTAATTTTTATCGTTTCTTGCATAAAGTCCAATGTTTGCTTTAAATGATTATATGCATTTGACAATAAACATCTATTCACAAACATACAAAAAGCGGACGAACAAAAGCAATTACTACAGACTCTAGGAATTTATATGACGACTAAAGTCACCAATACGTTCCCCGCAAGATACTTTCACAAGAGCTCGAACCCCACAGAGCCATTACCCTCTACAAACCTTCTCCGACGAAGTACTAATCTCTTCCCACAAGTGTTCCAACACTTCAAGCTTCATCACATTAGTCCCCGGGCAATGATCTTAATCAACTTCATCTCATTACATCAGTCTCCGAGTGGTAACATTTTATCTCGTATACACAGAGATATTTATCCCCAACAGAATGTCTTTCGATGATTATCATCCCCTGGCAGCAGCAATATCTAGACTCGAAACTTGGTCAGATAGTGCATCGGAGGAACCTACGTCTCCCTTATTCCCCAGTCAAAGGATTCTTCGAGCCTTGTCAGCCTTTACGCCCCCTTCAGCGTTGCCACATTGCGTCAGTCTCCAAGCGGTATTCGGAGACTCCCCAGCAAGATCTACACACAAGATCCCCAACGAAGTACCTCCTAGTTGTTATTCTTTCCAACAACATTGATATCTAGGCTCGAAACTTGGTCGGATAGTGCATCGGAGGAATCAAAAACATCTCAGGGTCCGCAACAACCCTTTTCCCAAGCAAACGTCAGAAATCCCCAGCAGGACGTTCTCATCTTCTTCAAGATGGATATGTTTTGAAATGCCACAACATCTACATTCATACATTATTCATAAAAATCATAACATGTGCACTTATCACTCACGAACATTGTCATATGCTTGCATGCATCACAATCTGCATAGAACTAACCATATCCTGTCGAGATTTATTTCCCTAGCAGGTAAAAGCTATTTTCCAAACGGAAGGTCAAAGATTAATACCCGAAGCAAGACAGGAGAACTATCAGAACGACCATGAAAATCTATTTTTCGAATGAAAGGTCAAAGATTAATGCTCGAAACAAGACAGGGAACCCAATCTGAAAGATCATACAAATTGTCTCCAGGCAATGGACATTGGATCAACACCCGAAGCAAGACGGGAAAGCTATCCATATTCTGCCGATTATCTGCCTCGAGAATAACCAAGACGAAGGTGTATTCTGGCTCTCTCTTATTATCAACAACAATTACAGAGTCTAGCGTACGACTCAATTGCCCTGGATGGCATCTTTAAGCCCATCTCCGAGTACTTGTCGATAGCTCTCCACCTTCAGAATGCTGCATATTTGGTTAAAAAATCAATATAAACCAATAACCTCATTCAAAGATGAGCGTGAAGTCTAACGTACGACTCAACATCAGCCGCCCCAGATGGCATCTTAAGCCCATCTCCGTGCTTCCTTCTATTTTCAAAAATGCCTACAGAGTCTAACGTACGACTCATTCCCCAGTGTCAATCTCTCTTGATGGCGTCTTAAGCCCATCTCCGATGTTTCTCCTATTCAAATGACGTTCGCGAGTCTAGCATACGACCTGCTATCCAGCTCAGCTTCTCCAAATGTCATATGTAAGCCCATTCCAGTGCATCATCAACTAACAGCGAGTGCAAATTTTTAGGTGTACTCGAGTGTTCAATCATCTTCTGCCTCTAGGTCACGAAAGGCAAGCATGCCAATCTAACCCTTCTAGTACAATAAGATTGAATAGGGGCAATTGTTTTACCCCAAAATTTTCCCTCCTACTTCTCAAGACATTTCACATATCCATACTCAAGGATTTCACAAGGGTTGACCTGACAAACCCTCCCCTAAGCAATCAATCCAAACTAGGGTTTGGCCATTTTCAAATCAATGTGGGCCTCTAACACTTCCAGTGGTCATCATGCCTCACCATATGCTTCAAATAATCTCCATGTCAAGTTTCAAGCCTTACAAGTCAAGTTTTCTTAGACAATTGTTCAGATGGTTGAAAATCAATTGTATTGAATAAAAAGTCAACTGTGGTCAACATACAGTCAAACTTCATAATTTTTGGTCAACATCAATATTTTGAAGTGATATTCATCATTTGATCAAGGGTTTATCATGATTCATCAAGAAAAGTCAAGAATTAATCAAAAGTCAAAGTTTCTAAATTGGGCTTTCTCAAACAAAAGTCAACAGAACTTTGACCAGACATAACTTTCACATACTTTATCGTAAATTTTTCCACCACAACTCATTTTGAAGAGAATTCAATTTCTACAACTTCATGTCTCACAAGCTTAAGTAAAATGCTTCATTTGGAAGTTATGGATCAAAACATTACAGGTCCATTTAAGAGTCAACAAAAAGTCATCTTTTTGAAAAGAAGTGTTCATGACCATGGAAACTCCAATAAATATGAAACCAAAAAGGCTGTTTAGAATACATCTTGAGCTTTCTAAAAAGTCCAAGAACACCCAAAATGTTAAAATTGAGCAAGATACACCTTGTCCAAGTTGAGCATTTTTGAGGAGGTGCACAAAGAGAAATACTTGACAAATGCAAATATTTTCCAAATGGGCTTATAATTTTATGGTTCAAACTGGATCTTAACATTATCCATGGTCTCTATACACCTTGCCACGCCTCCTTCCCAATTTATTTGATTTATTTTGAATTAAAAGCATTTAAATCCAATTTTAATTAAATAAAATACAAAAGCAAGGTATAAGACAAGTCTTGATTTCTACCTATCTTGAGGACCAAGGAAGCCCATATAACATGTCAAATTGCAAGATTCTACAAGGAAGGAAAAATGCAATTTTGGAAAAATTTGATAAATATTTACAAGGGGATATTTTTGCATTCAAAGCAATATATTTTCTCATTATTTTTGATCAAATCTCATGCTCTATAAATACATGATGCATTCACAAGAACAAGGGACGAAACCCTAGCCTCAAACAGCAACCCTAAAGTTCACAAATTTTTCACAAACTTTCAAAATTCAAACTTGTTCCACCAAGCTGCTCATTCCAAGCACTCCGTCGTGCTCCTGAGGTATCATTGAGTAAGTCAAGGCCAAGAACCATGGCCAAACATGCCTGAATAGTGCCATACATGAACATACATTTGCATACTTTTCTTGAATTCGTGTTTCAATATTTATTGTGTTTTGTCTGAAACTAACCATTGCAATGTGTTCTTGAGACATCATATAGCATATCTGGACGATCACATGAAGCTCCTAACGATCGGAGCATGATTTGCCATTGTTAGGGTTTAGAAACGGACAAGCTTCGAACCGGACAATCCAGGACGTTTCAGGCCAAACGACCATCACCATTAGACTCGAAGCCCTCGAATTAGGGGGTAGGGTCCTCTTACTTTATTTCGCTTATTTTGCGTGTTCGTGGATCAAAGTTAGCGGAGAAGACGACTGAGCGGTGCTCCTGCCTGACTTAATCGAACTCATGAAAGTGTGTGGCGCAGTCACGATCCGATTGGCTCAACATTTAAAATTGGGGCCTACTTGACTTATGCTTGAAAATTCAAAACGGAGCGAAGGATCACATATAATCATATGGTTGCATTCCTATGACAACAATGCGAACTCATTGGTAAACATGTGCTTGTATATCCAGAGGTCGTGGGTTCGATCCTCGGCTTCTCACTTTCATTTAAACACTTTTCCAACTAACATATTTTCTATTTTTCATATTTTTCCATTTAATTTAATTTCTTTTCAAATAATTTTCTAACTCATTAAAAATCACAAAAAATTCTTTTTGCATTTAGGTTTAAAATACTTATTTAATTTTGACATGAAAAATTATATTTTGCATGCATATTTTAATTAATTGTTAATTAATCGTAAAATTGACTTTTAATTGTTTTTCCTTACTAAAATCAATCCAGAAAATTCTCAAAAATTATTTTCTCATCTAATTAGGTTTACTAACCTTAAAAACTTTTTCCTAACTCAAAAATCTATTTTCACTAACATATTTTCTCATATTTGCAATTCGTTTCCTTTTTCCGATTATTATGTATTTCCTTCCAGGTTGTAATAGTTAGGTTAATTTTCCCGCATTTCTTTTTTCCAATATTATGTAACTTCTCATGGGATGTAATAGTTTAATTAGGATTTTACTTTCTGCACTCCTATATTATGTAACTGCCCCAAAGCCATGTAATAGCGTGGATTTACTTTTCCCACTTTACTTTTATGCAATTTACTTTCCGCACCCTTATAAATTGCTAGTAATTAGGCGTGTATGGAAAGATAAAAATGAACGTAGATCAATTCTAATTTCAAGATAAAATATATGAACTTGACACACTCTCTTCACACATGTACCCCCTAGGCTATTCTCTCTCGCTGCCTTTCAAATATATGGTCAAGTCCCTCGAATGTTGAGGTATCCTAGCACCGTTGCCTACAAACACATCATCATAGTCCCTTCGATACAAAGATCATAGTCCCTCGATGTTGCCTACGAATACATGATCTCGTCCCTCGATTGTTGCCTACAAAAAGTGATGATCGTCCCTTCGAATATGCTAGGATACTCCTACAAGTTACCTTCTATGACCATCCGATGTCCCTTCGAATGTCCCTTCACATCCAATGAATAGGGTTACCTACCAACTAATGGTATGGATAGCGCTATTCTAAAGGAAAGTAAAACAACACGGAAACGATCGTTTTGAGTAGGTAATAAGACTTTTAGTTGCTTGCTCCATCAAAACATCTTTTCACACCTCACACTTTTACAAAGTTAAAACACTTTTTTTCAAAACGAAACATTTTCGAACACTTTGTATACATTCCAGCGTGAATCATTACGAAGTCAAAGCGAAATGCCTTTTCAAAACATTTTCAAACACACACACAGAAAGCAAATTTTAAAGTGAGCTAAAGCAACTAAGAGCCCGTAGATAACTACGGATGGAAAGGGTGCTAATACTTTCCTTTTATAACCTTCTCCTTACTCGTAATCTAACAAAGGTCTTTTTATGTTTTTTTCACCTTCCCTTAATTGGATAAAAGAAAAGTCGGTGGAGACTCTTGCTATCCGCAACATTTGCGATCAAACGCAAAACAATCCAAAGTTAGTTCTCCCACCGTATTACATGGATCATATCTTAGAATAAGGCTACCATAGCAAGCTGATACGTCGCACCTGCATTCTTCAACCCGAATGGCATAACCTTGTAAAAGAAAGCCCCCCACAGCATGACGAAAGTTGTTTTCTCCATATCCTTGGGAGCCATCTTGATTTGATTAGAATCGGAGAAACCGTCCATGAAGGAAAATACCTTATGTTGAGCGGTATTGTCGACCAGAACATCGATATGTGGAAGCGGAAAATCATCTTTCGGGCTCGCCCTATTCAAATCTCGGTAGTCTACACACTTATGCACTTTGCCATCCTTCTTAGGCACTGGTACCATATTTTCAACCCATTGCGGATAGGAAGTAACAACCAAAATTCCTGCGTTGCACTGCTTCATGACTTCAGCTTTGATCTTCTCGGACATCTCAGGACGCATACGACGAACCTTCTGCTTTTATAGGAGGAAAACCTTTTTTCGTCTGTAACTAGTGTACCACAATATCAATATCCAGCCCTGGCATGTCTTCATAGGACCAAGCAAAAATCACAATGTAATCTCGCAACATCTGGATTGACCTTTCTTTGAAATTGTTCCCAAGACCAACTCCTATCTTGACTTTTTTTCTGTCCTCTTCAGTACCCAAGTTTACATCCTCGACCAATTCTTCATGCGTTTGTATAGATCTTTCCGCTTGTTATAACAATCTAGCAAGCTCTCCTGGCACTTCACAATCTTCCTCACCTCCGTCCTCGGCTTCGTAGATCAGATTTTCAAAATCATATTTGACAATAGCAAAATTATTAGCAATGGGATCTAGAGTCGATGATCTCAATTTTATGTTTGTGTAAGTACATAACTATATATATATATATATATATATATATATATATATATATATATATATATATATATATATATATATATATATTTGAAAAAGCAGAAAGTGAAAAGAAAAGACAGGGATCACAAAATTTGAATGCAAAAGTCCAATGATTTATTGAATGAAAATATACGAATGACAAATAACAACCCTCACAAATGAGCCATCGTGTCCCGGGTAAGGCACTAGGCTTAAAGTCTTATTATTCAGAATTACATAAAACTTAAAAGCATAAAACAGAAAAAGAAACTAGGCCTAAAGGAGATTGACATAACGTCCGTCGTCGTCCAATTGTTGAGTCTATTGTCAATGGTTGGGAATATCTAGTTGTTGATGTCATGATCACCATCATCATCTTCTATAGCATGAATTCCATCTCAGTTGATGTGGAACAGAGGTCCACCAGCACGTTCGCGACATATCATCTTATGACCTTTGGAAGTGATGCCTAGACCAAACTTATCAGATTTGAATGGGAAATCGGACAATTGACCCCAAATGGTACATCTTCCTTCTTCAACTACAACCCTTGCATCCTTCAGTGAGGCTATCTTTTATGGAACTCTAGTAATCTTGGGAGTGATAGGAGCATCGATAGGAATCACTCAAGGAACTACTTCAAAAGCTTGATAGGGAGTCTCAATGAATTCGCCCTCCATTTCAACATACCGGAAGGACTGCAGTTGGCTCATTATATATTCTTCTTCTCTTCATATAGTGACGATCTTCCCTTTCGCTGGGTACTTCAATTTCTGATGTAAGGTATAGGTAATAGCGTCCGTCCCATGTATCCATAGGCGTCCAAGTAAGCAAGAATAAGCTGGAAGGATATCCATCACAATGAAAGTAGAATCAAAAGTTTGGGAACCCACTTTGATTGGTAAGTCGAGCACTCCAAGCATCGTTCTTCTCGAACCATCAAAAGCTCTCACAATTATGTCACTAGGTTTTATCACCACTTCTTTAACATCAAGTCTGTATAGAGCACTTTTAGGCAGGACATTCAAAGCAGAGCCAGTATCTACCAACACATGAGATAATGTAGTGCCCTTACACTCAATAGAGACGTGCAAGGCTTTGTTATGCTTCCTTCTCGTAGGAGTCAAATCAACTTTTGAAAAACCCTAACCATTGTCTGTGGTCAGGCTAGCAGTACAATTTTCAAATTGATCGGCAAAATTTACTTATGCACGTGAGCATTCTTTAGAATTTCACCAAGGCTTGAGCATGAGCCTCGTGAGCACAACAATGTAGCTAGCATAAATATCTTAGATGTGGTTTTCCCAACCGCTCAACAACATTATAATCGCTTGATAATTCTCAAAATTTCTCCATCTCTTGCTTGGAGGCATCTTCAACAACTTCTTTGCATCCTATTTGGTGCGTAGTCACTTTTTCTTTTCCCCGAGCCTCAATAGTTGGCTCGACGGCAAGGATGCGAACTGGTGCAGCAGCATCTTTGGGAGGAGAGATCTATGGAGATAATATTCTTCCGGTTATAGTCACTTTGCTTGATCCAGTAATATTGGTGACATCAGGATTAACAGGTTCAACATTGCTGTCTTCAATGGCCAATGGCTCTTTCGACGTATTGGTAGTAAACCTCGGCTCCATAATTCCAAGGTATAACTTTGTTAGAAGAATATGGAAGTGGTCTGGGCGAGGTGATAATCAAAGGAGCCACTCGGGGTGTGGGATCAATCTTCACAGGACCTGCAGAGGTGATCCTTATCGCATTCACATCAACATGTTCTTCGGGATAGCCGTCATATCCCCATCTAGTTGCTTGAATATCTTAAATTTCAATCTTGGAGCTTTTAGGGGCGGTATATTTCACCATAAAATCGAATTTCCCACTCGGCTGCCCCAAGGTATCCCAAGTCTCTAGTGGAATCTCTTCTTCGATGCTTCATTCTTCCACATCTTCAATCTTCAAACCTCTAGAAACATCTTCGCACAAACCTTCTACAGATGGAGTTTTAAGCAACAACACTTCTTGGTTGTCTATCAGGCGCCGAATCCCTCTTTTAAACCATACACAACTATTGGATTCAGATGCACAATAGCAGCAATTGTTAACACATCCCAGAAATAAACCGGCTTATATCAGATTCTTCTTGACAGTCATCAGGGAAGTGGTCAATTCACTTAAAACAAAGACATAAGAGTCATCATCAATGGCATTGGAACTCTTGCCATGATTAAGCATTGGTGTGGTAATCATATTTGGAGTTTCGATAGGAGGGTCAAATTCAATCTCCTAAACTTCAATTATGTCTTGAATTTTGTTCTTCAGAGCCCAACAGTTGTTCGTTTCATGCCCAGGGCTATTGGAATGGTATGCACACCTTGAATTGGGATTGTATTTAAGAGAGGATATGTTAACATGCTAAGGCGGATCCCTTAAGGTAATAAGCTATGCTTTAAAAATATGTTGCAATTCTTGAGACAATGGCATGTTGATCTTTGTGAATTGTCTTCTTGGCGCGTTTTGTCTATGCGTATTTTCTTGTTAAGGTTGTATTGGCGTTGGATTAGAGATCAGAACTGCCCCCCATGCTTGGAGGCATCTTCAACAACTTCTTTCGGTACTCTTCTGGATATACACAAAATTGGCTTCTTTATTCCCACCAAAGGACCTCTTCACAACACTTGAAGATGTCTAGACTTGAATCTTCCCACTCTTGATTCCAACTTTAATACGTTCTCCTGTCAATATCAGCTCGATGAATCCAGCTGGAGAATTTCACATCAGATGATTGAAGAATGGACCTGTCAGCGTTCCCATGAACATGTCAACCAGTTCCCTATTAGACATGGGTGGTTGAACTTTTCCTGCTAGATCTCTCCATTTTGGGCGATTCTTGAACTTTCATCACGACCCATATACATACTTTGTAGTGATACGGTCGCCAATTCAATGTATTGGTACTGCTTGTAGAAAGCATCTACCAAATCATTCTAGGTATGAATATTGGTATTTTCCATTGATAATACCACCCAACTATGCTCCGCATAAACTCTGGAAGAAATGCATCCACAATTTCCTATCCAAAGTGTGTGGTTGAATTTTCTAAACATAGACTTCATGTGAAGCTCTCGAAAGAAATGCCATCATGCTTTGCAAAATCAGAACATTGAACTTATGAGGATCACCACCCAGAACCGACTTAAATCATCAAAGTTTAACCTTGACATTTTCAGATTTTCCACATCATTTGGACGATCTTCAAGTTGTTTGTACTTCTCATCACCAGGAGGATATTGCCCGCTCAGATAATATTCATCTTCCTCTTCTTCAGACCCATGATTGCTTCCTTCATTGTCGTTGGCACTTCCTTTAGTTTCAACTCCTTTTTCTAAGAACTCAAGTTGTCTGGTTGTCTTGATTGGACCTTTGAATCTTCTTCCCATGTTGAGAATACTAGATATCTTCTTCTTCTTTTTCTTGGTGATGAGCTCTTTCATATCTTCCTATCCTTTGGTTAGGTTGATGAACATTTCATGGAAGTAAGCATTCTGAGCCTGAAGATCTTTGATAGTATGTTCGAGAGCCATTTTTCTGCCGAAATAAATAGCGAGAGAATAAGAAAACCGATCATCGGAGTACCTGTTATGAAATGATATGCTATGATATGATATGATATGATATGCAATGTTTTCAAGGACCTTAGGAAATTTAAATGTGGTAAACCAAAAAAGAAGAAACTCTTTATTAGTGAATTAATAAATACAAAAGAAAGTTCAACATAAAGTAAAGCTCCTAGTGCTTAAGTCTCTCGTGGACGCTTCCTCTTCGTGTTGACGTAGGTATTAAGACTCTATTCCTCGTGAAGTAATTTATTCAACTCCAATACTCTTTTCTCGCTTGCATAGCACTGAGCTTCAAAGGTGTCCCTTTCTTCTTTAAGTTGAATCCATGATCTCTTCAGTTCTTCAAGATCAGTGGGCATCTCTGGATGGAGAATAGTATAAGACTCATTTCCTTCATCAATAGGTTCCACAATTATTGGAAGGATAACAATATACAACATTACAAAACTTTGAGCATGAGCTCGCATCCATTTGAGGTAAGGTTCCCAAGGAATTGAGTTTTTATGCCCCAAAGTTTTGGTATCTGTTTCCTTCACCATGACCCAAGCATGAACAAATATTCGACGATAACGCTGGAGATCGTTGTCATTTTGTTGCTGCGGTATAGCGGCAAGCAAAGAGTTGGTATTATTTTTACTGGGTGATATATACCGTTTAGGTTATATCGTATCGTGTCCACAGAGATTGGTTATTGATTCGCTCAAAATTCTACCGTTAATGAGTTTGAGATTAAAAGAAATGAAAATAAAAGACAAAAAGTAAATGAACAAAAGTATAAAGATAGATAGCTTGTCCGAACGAATGTAAACTACCCCTGCATTTAAATCTACCACCCATGTCATACTCGGCCTACGATACTTGTCCGTGTCATCACATACCTCTCACAACCTAAGCTATTTCTAACCCAAATTGAGAATCCTCCTAAATCATCTCAATATCCATTCCCGCATACTCAACAACACAGAGTCAATCAGGCCACCTCCATACCCATTTCTAGCATACTTCACCAACGCAGAGGCATTAAGTTCGGGTACTCTATAGTGAATGTTAGATCTAAACCTATTCCTAGCATTCAGAAACTAACAGATAATCATCCTAGGTAAGAATCTAAGCAATCTATCTCTAGCAAAGCTCAAATCCCTAACATAAAGTAAAAACCTAAGATAATCACCGACACAAATTCGTAAAACAAGCTTTATACAACACCAAAGGCGATAAATATACATGAGTTATGAGTAGATATACATACAAAACCCAACAAAAGAGATTACAAAGAGAAGAGAAGAAGAGGAACCAAACATTTCTTGGTTTGTCAACACCAATCGACGAGAGATTCGACTCCGGATCATCCAAATACAAGCTCCATCCAATGTTGTTTTCCAAGAAAATCTATAAAAAAATATGAAGGTGATGGTGTTGGGACTCAAAAATACCCAACCCATAACCTAAAAATGTGTTTTTAGCTCCTTTTAAAGAATTTCGATAGGAGGCGCCGCGTCTCTGATGTTTAGCATTTTATTTTTGCCATATCTTGAGAACCGTAACTCGGAATTGAGCCCGGTTTGAAGCGTTGGAAATCTTATTCAATGCTCTATCTAACCATGGATAAATATCCAGCTTTATTGATGATTTTTATTCTTTGATTTTGAGCTTTATTTGTTGATCGCTTGTCTAAATCAAGATTGGAGCTTAGCCTTTGGCCTTTATTACTCAATGCTCCAATTATGAATGAATACCTATAAAAGAGATGAAAAACTATCAAATGATACAATATTTACACAAAAACTCAATTATTCTATTATGTACACATTTATACAAAAAGCGGGGGATTTATTCGAAGAATATCAACAAAAGAACGGATAAGTGCCACAAAATGTATATACAAAATAACTATATTTTGGCACTTATCAAGTCTCCCCAACTTGACACATTGTTTGTCCTCAAACAAATTCAAGTAAACCTAAAGAAACAATGAATGATAATCAAAGAATCACGAATCAACATGTTTTAAAAACGGAAAACAAATGTATGGTTCAAACGAAAAATATACACGGCAAATACAAACTTACCACTATACTACAACAATAACATATAAACGAAACAAATCCTAAGTACAAAAATCATCCAAAACATTCTAAAACAAAACAAGCTCAATCATGAATCACGCCTAGCAAAAATTCATCGGTAGAAGAACACACAAAGGTGAGGATAAAAACACTCCTCCACAATCTTGCAAACAATAGACTAAAGTATGCATTCATCCAAAAACGTATTGAAAATACAAATGCAAGAATCACAAGGGCTTTTCAAGGTTGTAATGTGGCTTGGTTAACAAACAAGTGATAAGTCCTAAAGCTAATAGAAACAAAAACTTGCCTAAACCTAAGGGAGTGATCAACTCACAAAGTTTCAAACAATAGAATTCCAATCAAACTTATTCTTCATCACAAATTTCACACCAAACACACCTCACTTATTAACATAACATTATTCCTACTCTTTTGGTTTTTTTTTTTCAAAACTTTTCTCTTTTTTTCTTTCTTTTTCTAATCTTTCTTTTTCACATTTTTTTTTTCTTTTTCTTTTCTCAACCTCATATCAATCACAACATAAGCACATAAACATTCCTCTCCCCAACTTGAATTCAACCAACATTAATGTGTGAATACTCCCTACTTTCTAAGGCAAGGTAAAAATCTATACAACAACATATAGTTGAGGGTTCAAGAAACAAAGAAATCAACATCCATACAAAAAAGGTGAATTGACACTCATAGACAAGCATCAAGTTCAAATAAACATGGATATTGATAAAAGTTCAAAGGGGTTAACAAAGGTTCACACACGCACAAGGTGAATTGAATATTTGGACAAGGTAGTTATGCTCAAAATCAAACAAAATGCCTTGATCATTTTCTTGCAATCATACAATCAATACAAAATTAAAGATTAAGCATAATAAAATCTAGGTAAAACAAGAATGTGGACTCTCATATGTAAACAATGGAAAGCTTCCTCACATTTATGGGTAAAAAGGGGACTAAAGTGATTCAATTCATGAGCAAGTAATGAAAAAGAATGAATGGCATGGTAATTATACAAATGATAAATTTCCTAAACATGTTATGCTATAGAAAGCGATAAACGAGCACCGACGTGTACCAACTTTGAAAACTATCATTACCATACATCCGCGAGTTGAAACGATCAAACTGGAAAATCACCTCAAAAGTCTTCAAGTTACCGAACCCAAATTTGAGTCCAAACAACAACAAAAGAATTAGAAAACAATACTAATTTATTCAATACAAAAGCCTTGGTGAAAGTGGAAAAGGAAAACCAAGTGAAATTTTAAAGAATTCACCTCTGATAGCAGAGGCCACACCATTGCAGTAAAATGACAAAGAATAGTAAATCGCTATGCAAGCTCCACTTACACACCTATACAATCTCATTTACACATCTAAACAATATTTACAATATATACACACTTCCACAAGCTAAAACACTACAAACTTGTGGAAAATAACAAATTGACATAACAAAACTAAAGCAAATAATAATACATAAACTTGGTGAAACGAATTAACAAGTTGAAAAGTGAAAGTTTCAAATTAAGAGCAAGTCCTATTTCAACTTGTTAAAACATAAGCCACCAAACAACATAAACATAAACAAACAAAACATGCTTTTTTACGTGAAGCTCGACGCCTTTATTGTGCGAGGACTAGTAACCTCCTCTCGTCATGCCATGGTATTGCCACACCGCAAAAACCTAAAGAAATGTCCTAACAACCACACAACAAACGTTATAGTACGAGACAATTCACAACATCACATAAAAACTAAGAAAATCACAAATATGTACAAGTATGGAAAGTAAACACATAACATGTACAAGTAATATACAAGTTCATATACAAAGTCTATACAACATATACATTAATTACAAAACTCAAAACAACGGAATTATCGCAATACAAACAATAAAACCAATCCGAACGGCGCCATTTTGTGGTTGTATATAGCAAGCAAAGAGTTGGTATTATTTTACCGTGATATATACCGTTAGGTTATATCGATCGTGTCCACAGAGATTGGTTATTGATTCGCCGTTCGACAATTCTACCGTTAATGAGTTTGAGATTAAAAGAAATGAAAATAAAAGACAAAAGTAAATGAACAAAAGTATAAAGATAGACAATTTGTCCGAACGAATGTAAACTACCCGTCACAGACTTAAATCTACCACCCATGTCATACTCGCCCACGATACTTGTCTCGTGTCATCACATACCTCTCACAACCTAAGCTATTTCTAACCCAAATTGAGAATCCTCCTAAATCATCTCAATATCCATTCCCTGCATACTCAACAACACAGAGTCAATCGCCACCTCCATACCCATTCTAGCATACTTCACCAACGCAGAGGCATTAAGTTCGGTACTCTATAGTGAATGTTAGATCTAAACCTATTCCTAGCATTCAAACTAATGATAATCATCCTAGGTAAGAATCTAAGCAATCTATCTCGCAAAGCTCAAATCCTTAACATAAAGTAAAACCTAAGATAATCACCGACACAAATTCAGAAACAAGTTTTATACAACGCCAAAGGCGATAAATATACATGAGTTATGAGTAGATATACATACAAAACCCAACAAAAGAGATTACAAAGAGAAGTGAAGAAGAGGAACCAAACATTTCTTGGTTTGTCAACACCAATCGACGAGAGATTCGACTCCGGATCATCCAAATGCAAGCTCCAATATTGTTTTCCAAGCAAATCTATCAAAATATGAAGGTGATGTTTGGGACTCAAAATACCCAACCCATAACCTAAAATGTGTTTTAGCCCTTTAAAGAATTCTGAAAATGCCGCTAAGCGCGATTCGCCTAAGCGCCGGTCTGTGATGTTCAGTATTTTATTTTTGCCATATCTTGAGAACCGTAACTCGGAATTGAGCCCGGTTTGAAGCGTTGGAAAGCTTATTCAATGCTCTATCTAACCATGGATAAATATCCAGCTTTATTTATGATTTTTATTCTTTGATTTTGAGCATTATTTTGTTGATCAGTTGCCCAAATCGCGTATTTGGAGCTTAGCCTTTGGCCTTTATTACTCAATGCTCCAATTATGAATGAATACCTATAAAAGAGATGAAAAAATATCAAATGATACAATATTTACACAAAAACTCAATTATTCTATTATGTACACATTTATACAAAAAGCGGGGGATTTATTCGAAGAATATCAACAAAAGAACGGATAAGTGCCACAAAATGTATATACAAAATAACTACATTTTGGCACTTATCAAGTCTCCCCAACTTGACACATTGTTTGTCCTCAAACAAATTCAAGTAAACCTAAAGAAACAATGAATGATAATCAAAGAATCACGAATCAACATGTTTTAAAAACGGAAAACAAATGTATGGTTCAAACGAAAAAATGTACACGGCAAATACAAACTTACCACTATACTACAACAATAACATATAAACGAAATAAATCCTAAGTATAAAAATCATGCAAAACATTCTAAAACAAAACAAGCTCAATCATGAATCACGCCTAGCAAAAATTCATCGGTAGATGAAGAACACACAAAGGCGAGGGATAAAAAACACTCCTCCACAATCTTGCAAACAATAGACTAAAGTATGCATTCATCCAAAAACGTATTGAAAATACAAATGCAAGAATCACAAGGGCTTTTCAAGGTTGTAATGTGGCTTGGTTAGCAAACAAGTGATAAGTCCTAAAGCTAATCGAAACAAAAACTTGCCTAAACCTAAGGGAGTGATCAACTCACAAAGTTTCAAACAATAGAATTCCAATCAAACTTATTCTTCATCACAAATTTCACACCAAACACACCTCACTTATTAACATAACATTATTCCTACTCTTTTTGTTTTTCTTTTTCAAAACTTTTCTCTTTTTTCTTTCTTTTTCTAATCTTTTTCTTTTTCACATTTTTTTTCTTTTCTTTTTCTTTTCTCAACCTCATATCAATCACAACATAAGCACATAAACATTCCTCTCCCCAACTTGAATTCAACCAACATTAATGTGTGAATACTCCCTACTTTCTAAGGCAAGGTAAAAATCTATACAACAACATATAGTTGAGGGTTCAAGAAACAAAGAAATCAACATCCATACAAAAAAGGTGAATTGACACTTATAGACAAGCATGAAGTTCAAATAAACATGGATATTGATAAAAGTTCAAAGGGGTTAACAAAGGTTCACACACATACAAGGTGAATTGAATATTTGGACAAGGTAGTTATGCTCAAAATCAAACAAAATGCCTTGATCATTTTCTTGCAATCATACAATCAATACAAAATTAAAGATTAAGCATAATAAAATCTAGTTAAAACAAGAATGTGGACTCTCATATGTAAACAATGGAAAGCTTCCTCACATTTATGGGTAAAAAGGGGACTAAAGTGATTCAATTCATGAGCAAGTAATGAAAAAAGAATGAATGGCATGGTAATTATAGAAATGATAAATTTCCTAAACATGTTATGCTATAGAAAGCGATAAACGAGTACCTGACGTGTACCAACTTTGAAAACTATCATTACCATACATCCGCGAGTTGAAACGATCAAACTCGGAAAATCACCTCAAAAGTCTTCAAGTTACCGAACCAAAAATTGAGTCCAAACAACAACAAAAGAATTAGAAAAACAATACTAATTTATTCAATACAAAAAGCCTTGTGAAAGTGGGAAAAGGAAAACCAAGTGAAATTTTAAAGAATTCATCGGCTCAAGATAGCAGAGCGCTAAGCGCACACCAGCTTGCGTAAAATGACAAAGAATGTAACGCTATGCAAGCTCCACTTACACACCTATACAATCTCATTTACACATCTGAAAAATATTTACAATACATACACACTTCCACAAGCTAAAACACTACAAACTTGTGGAAAATAACAAATTGACATAACAAAACTAAAGAAAATGACAATACATAAACTTGGTGAAAACGAATTAACAAGTTGAAAAGTGAAAGTTTGAAATTAAGAGCAAGTCCTATTTCAACTAGTTAAAACATAAGCCACAAACAACATAAACATAAACAAACAAAAACATGCTTTTTTACGTCGTAAGCTCGAGGCCTTTATTGTGCGAGCACTAGTAACCTCCTCTCGTCATGCCATGGTATTTCCACACCGCGCAAACCTAAAGAAAGTGTCCTAACAACCACACAACAAACGTTACGAGTACGAGACAATTCACAACATCACATAAAAACTAAGAAAATCACAAATATGTACAAGTATGGAATGTAAACACATAACATGTACAAGTAACATATACAAGTTCATATACAAAGTCTATACAACATATACATTAATTACAAAACTCAAAAACAACGGAATTATCGCAATACGGAAACAATAAAACCAATCCTCAAAGAACGGCGCCATTTTGTTGTGTATAGCGGCAAGCAAAGAGTTGGTATTACTTTTACCGGTGATATATACCGTTAGGTTATATCGTATCGTGTCCACGAGATTGGTTATTGATTCGCGCTCGACAATTCTACCGTTAATGAGTTTGAGATTAAAAGAAATGAAAATAAAAGACAAAAAGTAAATGAACAAAAAGTATAAAAGATAGACAAATTGTCCGAACGAATGTAAACTACCCCACTTAAATCTACCACCCATGTCATACTCGCCTACGATACTTGTCCGTGTCATCACATACCTCTCACAACCTAAGCTATTTCTAACCCAATTTGAGA
The DNA here is from genome assembly GCA_021764765.1 of Vicia sativa. Classification (NCBI taxonomy): domain Eukaryota; kingdom Viridiplantae; phylum Streptophyta; class Magnoliopsida; order Fabales; family Fabaceae; genus Vicia; species Vicia sativa. The sequence continues at coordinate 108,873,012 of CM038794.1, forward strand.
ATCCTCCTAAATCATCTCAATATCCATTCGGCATACCTCAACAACACAGAGTCAATCACACACCTCCATACCCAATTCTAGCATACTCACCAACGCAGGCATTAAGTTCGGTACTCTATAGTGAATGTTAGATCTAAACCTATTCCTAGCATTCATAAACCAATGATAATCATCCTAGGTAAGAATCTACAATCTATCTCTAGCAAAGCTCAAATCCCTAACATAAAGTAAAACCTAAGATAATCACCGACACAAATTAGAAACAAGCTTTTATACAACGCCAAAGGCGATAAATATACATGAGTTATGAGTAGATATACATACAAAACTCAACAAAAGAGATTACAAAGAGAAGAGAAGAAGAGGAACCAAACATTTCTTGGTTTGTCAACACCAATCGACGAGAGATTCGACTCCGGATCCTCCAAATGCATGCTCCAATGTTGTTTTCCATGCAAATCTATCAAAAATATGAAGGTGATGTTGTTGGGACTCAAAAATACCCAACCCATAACCTAAAATGTGTTTTAGCCCTTTAAAGAATTCGTCGCAGGAGCGCTAAGCGGGTCCGTGATGTTCAAGATTTTATTTTGCCATATCTTGAGAACCGAATGAATTGAGCTGACAAGCGTTGGAAAGCTTATTCAATGCTCTATCTAACCATGGATAAATTCCAGCTTTATTGATGATTTTTATTCTTTGATTTTGAGCTTTATTTGTTGATTAGTTGCCCAAATCGCGCATTTGGAGCTTAGGCTTTGGCCTTTATTACTCAATGCTCCAATTATGAATGAATACCTATAAAAGAGATGAAAAACTATCAAATGATACAATATTTACACAAAAACTCAATTATTCTATTATGTACACATTTATATAAAAAGTAGGGGATTTATTCGAAGAATATCAACAAAAGAACGGATAAGTGCCACAAAATGTATATACAAAATAACTACATTTTGACACTGATCAAGTCTCCCCAACTTGACACATTGTTTATCCTCAAACAAATTCAAGTAAACCTAAAGAAACAATGAATGATAATCAAAGAATCACAAATCGATAAGTTTTAAAAACGGAAAACAAATGTATGGTTCAAACGAAAAATGTACACGACAAATACAAACTTACCACTATACTACAACAATAACATATAAACGAAACAAATCCTAAGTACAAAAATCATGCAAAACATTCTAAAACAAAACAAGCTCAATCATGAATCACTGTAATACGGTGAACTGACTTTGTAGGATTTTTGTATCCAAATGTGCGGATAGCAAGAGTCGCCACCGACTTTTATTTTTATCCAATTAAGGGAAGGTAAAAGTACAGAAAAAGACCTTCGTTAGATTTCGAAGTTCGGGAGAATGGTTATGAAAAGGGAAGGTATTAGCACCTTTCCATCCGTAGTTATCTACGGCTCTTAGTTGCTCTAGATTTACCTTTTAATTGCTTTCTGTGTGTTTGAAGAAAATATTTTGAAAAAGGCATTTCGCTTTGACTTTGTAATGATTCATGTAGGAATGTATACAAAGTGTTCGGAAATGTTTTGTTTTGAAAAGAGTTTGAACTTTGAAAAAAGTGTGTGGTGTGAAAAGCATTTGGTAGAGCGAGCAACTAAAAGACTTATTTACCCACCTCGTAATTGGTCGCTTTTGTACTTCTACGCCTTTAGAATAGCCAGCCGCATCCATTAGTTAGTAGGTAGCCCATCTGCTGGATGTAAGCGGACAATCGAAGGACATCGGATGGTCATAGAAGGCAACTTGTAGGAAGTATCCTAGCACATTCGGGGACTATCATCATTTTCGTAGGCAACAATCGAGGGTCAAGATCATGTATTCGGAGGCGACATCGGGTCTTATGATCTTTGTATCAAGGGACTATGATGATTTGTTTTGAAGGCAACGGTGCTAGAATACCTCTACGCTCGAGGACATGACCATTTAATCGAAAGGCATCGAGAGAATTACCCTAAGGTGCGGTGTGAAAGAAGTGTGTTGAATTCAGATATTTTATCTTGAAAATTAGTGGGCTATGTTCAATTATTATCTTGCCATACACGCCTAATTACTAGCAATTGATAGAGGTGCGGAAAATAAATCATGGAAAGTAAAAGGAAATGTAAAGGTCCCACGCTATTACAAGGCTTTGGGGCGATACATAATTAGGAGCGAAAAGTAAAAGTCCTAAATTGCTATTACAACCCATATGCGCTACATTATTGAAAAATAAAATAAAACGGAAGAATCGTCTCGAATCGGACCAACTCGTGAAACAAACGAGAAATCGAAATATGATATGAATCGAACAAGAGAAAAGTGTTAGAAAAATGCAAATTTTTATATGAGAAAATTAATGCATGCGAAAATAAGATAAACAACCTAAGATAATTTTTGAATTTTTGGATGCATTTTAGTAATTAAAACTAATTTATAATGATTTAAATGCTAAAATAAAATAAAAATAAATATGCATGCAAAAGATATTTTTAATTTATTAAATTAAATAAACATTTTATGAAAATAATGTAAAAGAAACATATTTTTGATAATTTTAAATGCGAAATAAAAATATGAAAAATAATTAAAATGAATGCAAATATTAAAAGAATTAGAAAATATGAAAATAGGAAAAGTTTGGAAAAGAAAACAAGAACCGGTCTCAAGGAGGTTCGAACTGGAGACCATGGAGAGTATCCGCACGTGAAACGTTTAACCACTACACCATCATGCATTTGGTGTTTGAAAAGTCAAATCAAATGAATATAAGTGGTAACGTGTCATGAGTATTTTGAAATTAAAACACAACATACAAGGCCCCATAACGTAGAAGCCAATCGGTTACGCAAGTGCCACGACGCTGTCAAGAGGTCGTCACGAGTCCACCACCGAACCCTAACGCCGATCATCTTCTCCGCCACTGCTTTTCCAACCCGCAAAATACACAAAATAAACAAGAAAGGAGGACCCACCCCTAAATCGAGGGTCATGATCTCAATGGAAGCATCGCTTTGGCTAAAACGATCGGATCTGGAGTTTCAAGAAAAGATGAAATCGCCTAACAATGGCACAGGCATTCGGACGTTAAAGCTCACATGTAAGGCATCTAATGCTCTAATGAGCTTCCGATCACAAGTAAACACACGAAAAATGCTTAATAATGCATGATGAATGAAATTGAATTTATGAATTTACCAAACCGGTGAGAGTCATTGCACGATTCGTGACGATCCGCTTCGAGTGGGTGGTTTGAGTTGCTGGAACCTCTGAGCACAATGGAATGGATGGTTTTAATAAACTTGCTGAAAACAAAAATCAATTTTGGATTCTTGAAAATTTTGCCAAAGTTTTGATAGTTTTAGGTTGTGGTTTCCGTCCTATCATTGTAACAATGCCGGCAATTTATAAGAGATGGAAGAGAAAAACAAGGAAAAAGATTGAAATTGAATGTGCAAATATTTTCCCATAAATAAAATCAAATTTCCTTTAAAACTTGATTTTTCCTTTCCATATGCAAGCTATCACGATTTGGCAAGAGTGGTGGGCTTTCTTGGTCATTAAGAGAGATATAAATCCAACTTATTTGAAAAAGAAACTTAATTTTCATATTTTACATAATTTATTTTTGAATTAAATGTTATAAAATTCAAATATAAATCATGAAAATAGAAAATCACCAATGCCAAGCATTTATGGGTCAAGAATAACATCATGAACAAGTTTGATCAAAAGATTATCGGCCATTTGGAAAATTTTGCATTTGACCAAAATGTCCTTTGTGCAATCATTCAAAATCGCCCAACTTCAAGAGTGTATCTTGCTCAATTTTCCACATTTTGAGTGTTCTTGGACTTTTGGAAAGCTCTAAGAGTCCTCTAACCAATGCTTTTGGTCTCATCTCAATTGGAGTTACCATGCTCAATATATCTTCAAAACAAAAGTTGACTTTTGTGGACTTTGAAAATGACCTCATGTTTTGAACCATACCTCTCAAATGAAGCATTTTTAGACATTCTGGGAGACATGAAGTTGTAGAGAATTGAATTTCCTTCAAAATGAGCTTTGGTGGAAAATTTCGAGAAAGTATGAGAAAGTTATGATCACCAAAGTTCATTGACTTTTCACCTAGAAACCCTAATTTGGAAAGTTGACTCGTGCAAATCTTGAGTTTTCTTGATGAATCATGATCAACCCTTGATCAAATGATGAATATAACTTCAAAATGAGGATGTTGACCAAAATCAAGTTTTGACTGTATGTTGACCACAGTTGACTTTTTGTCCAATACACCCGATTTTCAACCATCTGAGCAATTGTCTGAGCAATCTTGACTTGTGAGGCTTGAAACTTGTCATGGAGAATCTTTAAGGCATATGAGGAGGCATGATGAACATTGGAGATGTTGGAAACCCATCTTGTCTTGAGAAATACCAAACCCTAGCTTGGGTTGATTGTGTTAGGAGAAGGTTTGTCTGATCAACCTTGAGGAATCCTTGAGCATGCATGTATGGAATGTCTTGAGAAGATGGAGGGCAAATTTTGGGGTATGACAATCACGCCTAGCAAAAATTCATCGGTAGATGAAGAACACACAAAGGCGAGGGATAAAAAACACTCCTCCACAATCTTGCAAACAATAGACTAAAGTATGCATTCATCCAAAAACGTATTGAAAATACAAATGCAAGAATCACAAGGGCTTTTCAAGGTTGTAATGTGGCTTGGTTAACAAACAAGTGATAAGTCCTAAAGCTAATAGAAACAAAAACTTGCCTAAACCTAAGGGAGTGATCAACTCACAAAGTTTCAAACAATAGAATTCCAATCAAACTTATTCTTCATCACAAATTTCACACCAAACACACCTCACTTATTAACATAACATTATTCCTACTCTTTTTGTTTTTCTTTTTCAAAACTTTTCTCTTTTTTCTTTCTTTTTCTAATCTTTTTCTTTTTCACATTTTTTTTCTTTTCTTTTTCTTTTCTCAACCTCATATCAATCACAACATAAGCACATAAAAATTCCTCTCCCCAACTTGAATTCAACCAACATTAATGTGTGAATACTCCCTACTTTCTAAGGCAAGGTAAAAATCTATACAACAACATATAGTTGAGGGTTCAAGAAACAAAGAAATCAACATCCATACAAAAAAGGTGAATTGACACTTATAGACAAGCATGAAGTTCAAATAAACATGGATATTGATAAAAGTTCAAAGGGGTTAACAAAGGTTCACACACATACAAGGTGAATTGAATATTTGGACAAGGTAGTTATGCTCAAAATCAAACAAAATGCCTTGATCATTTTCTTGCAATCATACAATCAATACAAAATTAAAGATTAAGCATAATAAAATCTAGTTAAAACAAGAATGTGGACTCTCATATGTAAACAATGGAAAGCTTCCTCACATTTATGGGTAAAAAGGGGACTAAAGTGATTCAATTCATGAGCAAGTAATGAAAAAAGAATGAATGGCATGGTAATTATAGAAATGATAAATTTCCTAAACATGTTATGCTATAGAAAGCGATAAACGAGTACCTGACGTGTACCAACTTTGAAAACTATCATTACCATACATCCGCGAGTTGAAACGATCAAACTCGGAAAATCACCTCAAAAGTCTTCAAGTTACCGAACCAAAAATTGAGTCCAAACAACAACAAAAGAATTAGAAAAACAATACTAATTTATTCAATACAAAAAGCCTTGGTGAAAGTGGGAAAAAGGAAAACCAAGTGAAATTTTAAAAGAATTCACTGGCCCTGCATAGCAGAGAGCGCTAAGCGCGCTACACCAGTTGCAGAAAAATGACAGCAACAGGTGCAACTGCTATGCAAGCTCCACTTACACACCTATACAATCTCATTTACACATCTGAAAAATATTTACAATACATACACACTTCCACAAGCTAAAACACTACAAACTTGTGGAAAATAACAAATAGACATAACAAAACTAAAGCAAATAACAATACATAAACTTGGTGAAAACGAATTAACAAGTTGAAAAGTGAAAGTTTGAAATTAAGAGCAAGTCCTATTTCAACTTGTTAAAACATAAGCCACCAAATAACATAAACATAAACAATCAAAAACATGCTTGTTTTACGTCGTAAGCTCGACGCCTTTATTGTGCGAGCACTAGTAACCTCCTCTCGTCATGCCATGGTATTGCCACACCGCACAAACCTAAAGAAAGTGTCCTAACAACCACACAACAAACGTTACGAGTACGAGACAATTCACAACATCACATAAAAACTAAGAAAATCATTAATATGTACAAGTATGGAAAGTAAGCACATAACATGTACAAGTAACATATACAAGTTCATATACAAAGTCTATACAACATATAAATTAATTACAAAACTCAAAAACAACGGAATTATCGCAATACGGAAACAATAAAATCAATCCCCGGCAACGGCGCCATTTTGTTGCTGTGGTATAACGGCAAGCAAAGAGTTGGTATTACTTTTACCGGGTGATATATACCGGTTAGGTTATATCGTATCGTGTCCACAGAGATTGGTTATTGATTCGTCGTTCGACAATTCTACCGTTAATGAGTTTGAGATTAAAAGAAATGAAAATAAAAGACAAAAAGTAAATGAACAAAATGTATAAAAGATAGACAGCTTGTCCGGAACGAATGTAAACTACCCGTCACAGACTTAAATCTACCACCCATGTCATACTCGCGGCCTACGATACTTGTCCGTGTCATCACATACCTCTCACAACCTAAGCTATTTCTAACCCAAATTGAGAATCCTCCTAAATCATCTCAATATCCATTCCTGGCATACCTCAACAACACAGGAGTCAACTGCGTCACCTCCATACCCACTTCTAGCATACTTCACCAACGCAGAGGCATTAAGTTCGGGTACTCTATAGTGAATGTTAGATCTAAACCTATTCCTAGCATTCAGAAACTAACAGATAATCATCCTAGGTAAGAATCTAAGCAATCTATCTCTAGCAAAGCTCAAATCCCTAACATAAAGTAAAAACCTAAGATAATCACCGACACAAATTCGTAAAACAAGCTTTATACAACGCCAAAGGCGATAAATATACATGAGTTATGAGTAGATATACATACAAAACCCAACAAAAGAGATTACAAAGAGAAGAGAAGAAGAGGAACCAAACATTTCTTGGTTTGTCAACACCAATCGACGAGAGATTCGACTCCGGATCATCCAAATACAAGCTCCATCCAATGTTGTTTTCCAAGAAAATCTATAAAAAAATATGAAGGTGATGGTGTTGGGACTCAAAAATACCCAACCCATAACCTAAAAATGTGTTTTTAGCCCCTTTAAAAGAATTCTGAAGTCGCAGGGCGCGCTAAGCGCGGTATTCGCTCTAAGCGCGGTCTGTGATGTTCAGTATTTTATTTTTGCCATATCTTGAGAACCGTAACTCGGAATTGAGCCCGGTTTGAAGCGTTGGAAAGCTTATTCAATGCTCTATCTAACCATGGATAAATATCCAGCTTTATTTATGATTTTTATTCTTTGATTTTGAGCATTATTTTGTTGATCAGTTGCCCAAATCGCGTATTTGGAGCTTAGCCTTTGGCCTTTATTACTCAATGCTCCAATTATGAATGAATACCTATAAAAGAGATGAAAAAATATCAAATGATACAATATTTACACAAAAACTCAATTATTCTATTATGTACACATTTATATAAAAAGTAGGGGATTTATTCGAAGAATATCAACAAAAGAACGGATAAGTGCCACAAAATGTATATACAAAATAACTACATTTTGGCACTTATCAGTAGTTAAATATAATGCCTTAACAAGCATATCATGGGGACCATTTCTTCGAGGGTAACCAAACTGACGTAGCGCTAGACAAGGGTTGTAAGTGATACCTCACCTTATGCCAAGAAGCGGAACATAGGTAATTCTCCACAACGTTAAATGAAAGTGAGATCTTCTTGAGGGTAGAGACATCAACGGATATCTGAATGAGAGAGTGACATCAACCTTTGATACCATCTCAGACCTTGTTCTTTCTTTATTACTCATCGGGGAAGGTGCGGAATAAATGACCTCAACAATAACGGTATGCAACACATGAGAGTCCCTTGTCTCTTCATATTATTAGTGTGGAGAGAATGTAGAATATCTCCGAGTAAAGTAGGCACAGGGTTACGGGTGAGAAATATCTTAATGGAGTTCCCATCTATGAATTGGTCCAGATTAGGGAATATCACCAAACCATAGATTAGTAGAGCCAAAACATCTTTGAAAGCATGGAAACTCATATCACTTAAGAACTCTCGAGCCTTCTTCATCAGAAACGTAGCAAGCAAACATTTAACTCCACTTCTCGTTTCCTAATTAGCTTCAATGCCTGACCGCTTTAGGTGTAAATATATTGTAATGTCTTCAAACCTTGGAACTTTTTCTAGACCACTGAAAGGTATCTGATCAAGAACAGATATCCCAAGTAGCCTAGAGAATTCTTCCATTGTAGGTACCAACTGATAGTCTGGAAAAGTAAAGCAGTGATGTTACAAATCAAAGAACTGGAATACGATGCTCATCATATATTCTTCAAAACCGGAGACAAACAAATTAAGTAGATAACCATGCATTTTGATGAAATGAGAGTGGTCATGAACCTTTGAGACTAACTCCTTGAGTTGAGAAGGTATCCCCACAAAGTTGATTTAAATTGTTTTCCTGAGTGCGGAAGCCATGACCCTAGAACAAAGAGCAAAGATAAATCCCTAGGTCCTTGAAATGGTTAGTGAAATTTTATGATGTTATGATGTCATGAAGTCATGCTAAAGTAGATAGCAAACACAAAAAATTCACATAATAGCCCTAGGTTTAAGGCTTGCATGAGGTATAGGTGTCTACCGTTCACTAAAGTTAAGTTGGTTCAACCTGTCCTACAATAGTAATCGAGTTCTAGGAATCTCATATCACAGATCTTCCTCGCAGGCTTTATTTCAGTGCGGAACCCAAATGGTCGACCAAAACATCCCGAAAGTCAAATCTCAATGAGCGTAACATCGAGTATCATCCAACTTCAGTCTTCACCGAAGTTGGCTACCTCACTATATTCTAATGGCCAAGATGGGTCAATTATGATTCTAAAAGTTTAGTTAGTGTTGATGACACCACACAGACGCCATATGTTTCTTCAACTGGACTTGACGAACATCAGGACATCCAAAGTGTCACACTAACCGTAGCTATCATTTTAACTGTGTCGGTCTACGCTGGATGTAACGCCCCGAATTTAATAATTTATTTAATTAAATTATTTTAGGATTTAAATTATTGGAATTAGTCGAGGTTGAAAATTACCTTTATTATTATAAGAGGCATTATTGGATTAATACGTTGTTTGAGTTGATACGTTGATAATCTGATGATTATTCGGTTTAGCCGGGAGAAAATATTATTAGTAAATAATATTATTTTTACTAGAATTATTATTAGAAATAATATTAGATTAGATAGACTATTTAATTATTTAAGTGGGCTTAGTGTTGTGTTAGTAGTAGTATTATCGAGGTGTATGTAATAGGCTCATTAAGGATTTTATGAAGAGTTAGTGAAATAAGAAGTATCATAAGAAAATAAAAGGAGGATTCTTAAAGTTGTGGTACATAGAGAAAAGAGAGGAGTTAGGGTTTTGAGAGGAAAGTAAAACAAGTTGTTGTACGAGGAGAAACTGTACGAGAAGAGGAAAATAATTGCAGAAGAGTTTTTAGAAACCGATCGAGGAAAATTGTCGAAAGAAGTGAAGCCATGGAAAAGTAAACTGCAAAGTTCCGGAAATTTGACCGACTAGAAAACCAAAAGGTAAGGTGGGGTTTGAATTATATACCGGGAATATGATTGTTGAAATGTGGGTTTAGGGATTATATGAATTTGTACTATCTGTGTTGAATGTGTAGTGTTTGATTTTGATTAATTGGTAGCTGCTATTCGATGAAATTGTGTTGAATGTTAATTGTTCGTGTTGTTAGTTGTGGTAGAAATCATATTGACATAGGATAGTAAGAGTCGCCACTGACTTTGTAGGTTTTTGTATCGCAAATGTGCGGATAGCAAGAGTCGCCACCGACTTTTCTTTTATCCAATTAAGGGAAGGTGAAAAGAACAGAAAAGACCTTCGTTAGATTCTCGAGTAAGGAGAAGGTTATGAAAAGGAAGGTATTAGCACCCTTTCCATCCGTAGTTATCTACGCGCTTAGTTGCTCTTAGATCACTTTAAAATTGTGCTTCGTGTGTTTGACAAAATGTTTTGAAAAGGCATTTCACTTTGACTTTGTAATGATTCATAGGAACGATACAAAGTGTTCGAAATGTTTGGTTTTGAAAATAGTTTGAACTTTGACAAAAGTGTGTGTGTGAAAAGCATTTTGATAGAGCAAGCAACTAAAAGTCTTATTACCTACTCGAATTGGTCGCTTTCGTGTTATTTTACGCCCTTTAGAATAGCGCTATCCGCATTCATTAGTTGGTAGGTAACCCTATTCTGGATGTGCCGGACATTCAAGGGACATCGACGGTCATGAAGGCAACTTGTAGGAGTATCCTAGCACATTCAAGGACTATCATCATTTTTCGAGCTACAATCGAGGGTCAAGATCATGTATTCGGAGGCTACATCGTGGGTCTTATGATCTTTGTATCGAAGGGACTATGATTTTTGTTTTGAAGGCAATCGTAGAATACTCTACGCTCGAGGACATGACCATTTGAATTCGAAAAGGCAACGAGAGAATTACCTTAAGGGTGTGTGATGAGAGTGTGTCAAATTTAGATGTTTTATCTTGAAAATTAGAGTGAGCTATGATAAATTTTATCTTGCCATACACGCCTAATTACTAGCATATAGGGTGGAAATTAAAATGCGGAAATGTAAAGCGGAAAGATAAATCCTACGCTATTACATGGCTTTGGGGTAGATACATAATTGAAATATGCGGAAAATAAAAGCCCTAATTAAGCTATTACATCCCATAAGCAATTACATAATTGAAAAAAAAAAAGAAAACGATAAAAAGAAATCGTCCGAAACGGGATAACCTGTGAAAAGATGAGAAATTGGGAAATACGAGGAAATCGAATAAGAGGAAAATGTTAGTAAAAATGATAATTTTTTAATGAGAAAAATATTTCATGCTGGAAATAACATTAATATGCTTAAATAATGTTAAATGATAAATTTAATAATTAAAAATCATTTAAAAGTGATTTAAATGATAAATTAACAATTAAATTAAATATGCATGCAAAAATAATATTTTTAATTTTATAAATTAAATAAACATTTTCTGAAAATAACGCAAAAAGAAAAATATTTTTTGGTGTTTTTTAATGTATGATAAAAATTATTAAAGTTAAATTAAAATGCATGAAAATATTAAAAAATATGAAAAATAAGAAAATAGTTGAAAATATGAATGAAAATCAAACTTGTAAAAAAGGATGGTCCTGGTGTGGTTCGAACTCATGACCAGGAGGAGTATCTTCAACAGTCTGCGCCTTAACCACTGGGCCACTTGACATTCGGTGTTTGAAACATTGAAATCAATTGAATATAAGTGGTAACGTGTCATGGTTATGTTTCAAACACAGTCAGCCACGCGTGAACCCCATTAACTTATGAATGGACGAATCAGATCACCCAGAAACGCCACGCCAGCTTCTCGCCGGTCAACAAAGTCCACGACGTCGGAGCCCTAGCTCCGGTCGTCTTCTCCGGCGGCCTCAATCTCCAAACCTAAAAAAATACACGAAATAAAGAAGCAAGAGGTACCTACCCCTAAATCGAGGGTCATGATCTCAATGGTGGCATCGCTTTTCTAAAACGCTTGTACAAGCTGATCGAACAAATGAAATGCCCTAACAATGGCAAACCAGCTTTTCCCACGCTCAAGCTCGCATGTAATGGTTCAAACATGATCTAATATGCATCCCGAGTTCAAATAAACACACAAAAACATTAGCAATGCATGAATTTATGAAATCAATTTGTGAAAAATACCAAATCGGAGTTGATGTTCTTCGTGTTCGGTAGTTCGGCTCGAGTGGTATGGTTCGATTCTGGGAACCCTGGGACACAAAGGAGGGCTTGAATTGGCTTGAAAGTACCGAAATCAAAATTTGAATTTTGACAATTTTGAAAATTTTGGCAAAGTGAAGGTGTAGAAGGGCTGGTGGTCCCGTGCTTGTCAACTATTGCTATTTATAGAGTGTATTAGGAGAGGAAAAGAAGGAAAAAGATTTGATCTTGAATGTATTGAATATTTTCAAATAAAATCAAATTTTGGAGAAAATTTGATTTTCTTCAATGTGAGAGCTAGCACTAATTTGGCATGTTCCATGGGCTTTCTGGACCTCAAGTTTGATATAAATTCACCTTTTGAAAATATCTTATCTTCATATTTTATATGATTTAATTTTGAATTAAATGATTTAAAATTCAAAATAAATCAATAAAATAGAAAATTGTCATGGCTAGCATCAATAGGTCACAAATAATATTATGATCAAGTTTGATCATAAAATTATAGGCCCATTTGGAAAATTTTGCATTTTGACAATATCTCCTTTGTGCAATTGTTCAAAATTGCCCAACTTGTGAATGGCGTATCTTGCTCAATTTTCCACATTTTGAGTGTTCTTGGACTTTTGAAAGCTCTAGAGTCCCCTAACCAACCTCTTTGGTTTCATCTCAATTGAGTTTCCATGCTCAATATATCTTCAAAACAAAATGTTGACTTTTGTTGACTTTGAAAAGGACCGAATGTTTGGTCCATACCTTCCAAACGAAGCATTTTTGAACATTCTTGTGAGACATGAAGTTGTAGAGAATTGAATTTCCTTCAAAACAAGAGGTGGTGGAAAATTTCGAGAAAGTATGAAGAAGTTATGCTCAAAGTTTGGTTGACTTTTCACTAAGAAACCCTAATTTAGAAAGTTTGACTTTGAGCAAATCTTGAATTTTCTTGATGAATCATGATCAACACTTGATCAAAAGATGAATGTGACTTCAAATGAGGATGTTGACAAAAATCAAGAAGTTTGACCGTATGTTGACCACAATTGACTTTTGTCCAATATAACCGATTTTCAACCATCCGAGCAATTGTCTCGAGGAAACTGACTGTGAGGCTGAAACTTGACATGGAGAATCTTTGAAGCATATGAGGAGGCATGATGATCATTGGAGATGTTGAAGTCCATCTTGATCTCGAGAATTTCCAAACCCTAGTTTGGGTTGAATGTCAGAAAGGGTTTGTTTGATCAACCCTCGAGGAATCCTCGAGTACGGGTGTATGAAATATTCGAGAAGAGGGAGGGAAAATTTTGGGGTATGACAGCTGCCCTATTCAATCTTTAATCGAAGGGTTAGATTGGCATGTTCGCCTTCGTGACAAGGTAGAAGATGATCGAACACCGAGTACACCGAAAATTTGCACCGCTGTTTCGATGATGCGGAATGGGCTTATGATGCCATTTGGAGAAGCCGGGAACGAGGTACATTAGACTCAAGAATGTTGTCTGAATAGAGTCGCTTCGGGATGGGCTTAAGATGCCATCTAGAATGATCGATGCCGAGTGAGCCGACGCTAGGCTCAGACGCTTCGAAGGAGTAATGGAGATGGGCTTAAGATGCCATCGTGGAGTCGACGTTAGACTTCGGCTCATCTTTGAATGAAGTTATTGGTTTGTATTGGTTTTAACCAAATATGCAGATTCAAGTGGAGAAATGTTGATAAGTAGTCTGGATGGGCTTAAGATGCCATCCAAGGCAACCGAGTCCTACATTAGATTTCGTCGCTGCTGATAATAAGAAGGAGTCGAATAGATCTTCGCTCGATTACTCGAGGGATAGTTGGCAGTGTGACAGCTTCCCCGCAGCATCGGTTGGGTCCACCGCTATTATCGGAGGATAACTCGTGATCGCTCGGATAGGGTTTCCGTCCGCTTCGGGTATTAATCTTGGATCCGTCAGTCGAGGACAACAAGGGCGGTCGTCGGATAGTTTTCCGCCTGATTCGGGTCTTAATCCTCGACCATTGTCGGAGGACAATTAGGCGGTCTTTCGATAGTTCTCCATCCGATTCGTATTAATCCCGGACCGCTTATGCCGTAAGTGATTTTCACCGCTTTGGAGAAAAGAAGAGAAACTTTGATAGAATAACGTTAGTCTTATGCAAAGTATGATGCATGACGATGTGTATGAATGACATATGCATGTATTATGACTATGAGTAATGTATGAATGTTAGATGTGTGGTATTTCAAAACATATCCATCTTGAAGAAAATGCGGATGTTCCGCTTGGAGATTTCTCGATTGTTTGAGGATGAAAACTCCGAGAAGAAAATAACCTCGATTCCTCCGGCACTATCCGACCAAGTCTTCGAGGGCGGTAGATACACCGTCGAGGACCTTGTGCGAGATTCTACTGGGAAAAGTCTAGGGGTACTCTCACCGGGATCTGTGTAAATCTTGCGAGAGTATTTAGTAGTTACCGAGACCAAGTTAGAAGGATCTAGAGCCCGTTGTAATCTCCGACTGGGAATAAAGATGTAGGTTTCTCCGGCGCTTATCCGACCAAGTTTCAAGTCCGACACCGCCGGAGAAAAGGGAATTGTTGAGAGATATCTTATTAGGGATAAATACCGGCTGGGATGAAATGTTATCGTCAAGACGGGTGTGATCCCAAGTTGAGTGGAATCACCGCTGGGAACCGGCGCGCATCGCTGGGGAAAGTTTGTGGTGAGTGACACCTCTGGGGATTATGTTCTCATGGGAAAATGTTGGTGACTTTCGTCATTATCTCAATTCCTCAGTCTGTAGTAATTACTTTCAGATGTTCACTTTCGACGTCATAATAGATCTTTATTGTCAAATGCATATAATCATTCAAAGCAAACGTTGGACTTTATACAAACAACAATAGTGAGAATTTGTAAAGAGAAAGAAACTTGTATTTATTTGAAATGTATGTATGGCCAAGTAGTTTGTACACAAGAAAAGTAAAAATCTATGCGGAAACAATCTCTAAGTTCCTACTATGCTAGTACTATATATTTCAACTATCTCATCTCCTGTCACAAGAGAAAGTGAGTTGATTTTCGCCATTTGAATCTTGAATGCGATAGAGTCTAGATAGGTGATTTGGACGAGACATAGTCGACGCTTAAATCCCTAACTTTGCCTAGACCGCCTTTTTCACCACCGGATACCTTTTTGCCCAAGCCGCCTTTTTAGGTTTTCGACTGCTGTGTACATGTTTTGTATATATCCTTAACCTTTGCCCGAACCTTTTGGTTCGCCAGACGCCTTTATTTTTGTCTAGGTCACCGACCTAGCGGTCTCTTTATGCGTAGTATTTTGACTATGTCTCAAGGCTCATAGGTGTGGAAGTCTTCACGATCCATGGTGCTAAGTATCATAGTTCACGAAAATACCGCCTTGAATACAAACGTCCCTCATAGGTGGAGTCTATTTTCCTCGATCACCTGTGGAAGAATGATGCGCTTGACTACTAGGGTCACCGACTTGGTAGACTGTGCTTGACCTTCTTGTTAAATGCTCGATCATTCGCTTCGATAGATTTGTCCATGGCAGATGGATGCGAGTCGCTTCTCATCAATCGTTAATCTAGTCGAGGCGAGTCCGGATCCAATCGCTCGCTTAACTCCGGCCCGGAGGACTCGTCGAGGGTATCCGAACTCACGGTAGGACCGCCCATACCGTATACAAGAGAGGGGGTCCCTCGCTGATGTTCGCATCAGAAAGCGATAACCATGAAGAGCAAATGGTAACATCTCATGCCAATCCTTGTAGGTCACCGCTATCTTCTCAGATAATCTTCTTAATGTTCTTGTTGGCGGCTTCCACTGCGCCATTCATCTTTGGCCGATAAGGAGAAGAGTTGTGATGCTTGATCTTGAACTGCATGCAGAGTTCAGTGATCATCTTGTTGTTGAGATTGGAGCCATTATCTATGATAATCCTTTCGGGAGTGCCATACCGACCGATAAGATTATGTTTGATGAATCGAGCCACAACATTCTTAGTAACAGATGCGAACGAGGCTGCTTCCACCCACTTGGTGAAATAATCAATTGCCACAAGAATGAAACGATGTCCGTTGGAAGTCAGGCTTGATTTCCCAATCATGTCAATGCCCCACATTGCAAAAAGGCCAAGGAGTCTTAAAACATTCGAGGTACCGAGGTACGTGCACTTTGTCCATAACCGCAATTGTGACAAGATCGGGCGAAGGTGACAATCGCCCATGGTGGACCAATACTAACCTCGTTTTAATCTTCTTAGACATCGTGTGTCCACCGGAGGGTACCAAATGCGCCTCGTAGTTCTTCCATGATGCGTCTACCGCTTTCCTACCACACAATGGAGTAAGCACAAGTCGGGTCAAGGCTTTGTATAAGATGTCATCACGAGGAAGAATTTGATGCAAATCTTCAAGAACTTTATCATTGATGATGCCTCATGGATATTCCCGAGTCTCAAGATACCCTTCACGTATAGTACCAAGGTTTCTCCGATCAAGCTCATAGCAATATGTTGGTTCAAACTCTCAATGATGATCCGGGAGCCTCGTTGTCCCATCCGACCTTGAACATAGAGGACATAGTAGCCAATGTGTCCGCCAACCGATTTCTTCTCGGAATGTGATCGAAAGTAATCTCTTCAAGTAGGGATCAAACTCGTAACATGCCTCGACACGAATGAGATTCGGATGCTTCGATCCCACTCGCCTTAACTCGACCGATCACTAAAGCGAGTCTCCATACACTTGTAAGAACTTGATTCTTAAGTCAATTGCGTACTTTAATACCCATGATGCACGTCAGATTCGCCATGTTGTTAGTGCAACCGAAACATAATCCGGCGTGAAAGGCGATGTCCTCGTAGGGATGTAATGAAGCATAAATGAGGATGTTGACCAAAATCATGAAGTTTGATCAGATGTTGACCATAGTTGACTTTTGTCCAATACAACCGATTTTCAACCATCCGAGCAATTGTCCGAGGAAACTTGACTTATGAGGCTCGCAACATGACATGGAGAATCTTGAAGCATATGAAGAGGCATGAAGCCCATCGAGATGTTGGAAACCATCTTGATTCGATAGATACCAAACCCTAGTTTGGGTTGATTGTCTAGGAGAGAGTTTGTCTGATCAACTCTTGAGGAATTCTTAAGTATGGATGTATGAAATGTCTTGAGAAGAATGGAGGGAAAATTTTGGGGTATGACAGCTGCCCCTATTCAATCTTCTTGTACTGGAAGGGTTAGATTGGCATGCTTGTCTTTCGTATCCTGGAGGTAGAAGATGATTAAACACTCGAGTACACCTGAAAATTTGCACTCGCTGTTGGTGGATGATGCGGGAATGGGCTTATAGATGCCATTTGGAGAAGTTGGAGACCTCGATGGGGAATGAGTCGTACGCTAGACTCAAGGACGTCGTCTGGATAGGAGGACCGTCGGAGATGGGGTTAAGATGCCATCTGGAAAGAATGATGCTGGGAGTGAGCCGTACGCTAGGCTCGGTAGATGTTTCTGGAAGTGAAAGGAGCATGGAGATGGGCTTAAGATGCCATCCGGAGGGAGTCGTACGTTAGACTTCGTGTTCATCTTTGAATGAAGTCATTGGTTTGTATTGATTTTTAACCATATATGCAGCATTCTGAAAGTGGAGAACTATTGACACGTAGTCGGAGATGGGCTTAAGATGCCATCCGAGGCAACCGAAGTCGCACGCTAGACTCAGAGTTGCTGATAAGAGAGAGTCAATACATCTTCGTATCGATTACTCGGGGATGATAGTCGAATATGGATAGCTTCCAGGTGTTCGGGTATTGATCCAATGCCCATATCGGAGGATAACTTATGATCGTTCGTATAGTTTTCCCGCCTAGTTTCGCATTAATCTCGGATCCGTTGTCGGAGGACAACGGGCGATCGTCGTATAGTTTTCCCATCCGCTTTGTATTAATCTTGGACCTGCTACGGTGACTTCTACCTGTTTTGGAGAAAACAAGAGAAACTTTGATAGAATATTGTTAGTGTTATGCAAGGTATGATGCATGACAATGTGTATGAATGACATATGCATATATTATGACTTTATGAGAAATGTATGAATGATAGATGTTGTGGTATTTCAAAACGTATCCATCTTGAAGAAGATGTAAGTGTTCTGCTTGAGGATTTCTGACTTCGGTTTGGGGATGGAGATCCTGAGAAGAAAGAGACTTTGATTCCTCCGATGCACTATCTGACCAAGTCTTGGGGCCTAGACATTGTTGAGGATGATAGAGATAAAGAGGTGTGCCGAGGATCCTAGCGAGACTCACTGGGAAAAATTAGAGGCGCCCATCGATTTTGAGGCGGATCCCGCCGGAGAGTATTTGATAGTTACCGAGATCGGTTGAAGAATCTAGAGCCCATCGAAATCCTCGGCTGGGAATAAGGAGTAGTTTCCTCCGATGCACTATCTCGACCATGTTCCAAGTCCGATATCGCTGGAGAAAAGGGGAATTGTTGAGAGAGATCCGCTGGGGATAAAGTGTTATTGCTCGAAGACTGATGTAACTTTGCTCAGTTGAGTGGAATTACTGCTCGTGGATTAACATATACTCCACTGGGGGAGATTTGTAGTGAGTGACATCTCTGCGGGGGATTGTGTTCAGTGGGGAGCTGTGTTGGTGACTTTCGTCGTCATCCAATTCCTAGATGCTGTAGTAATTACTTTCATTTGTTCACTTTTCGCACGTTGGATTAAGTTCTTATTGTTAGACGAATATAATCATTCAAAGCAAACGTTGGACTTTATGCAAACAACAATAGTGAAAATTGTAAAGAGAAAGAACTTGTATTTATTGAAGAGGTGGCGTATGGCCAAACAGTTTGTACACGAGAAAAGTAAAAAGCTATGCGAAAACAATCTCGTTAAGTTCCAACTATGCTAGTACTCATATATTTCAAATATCTCATCTCCTTGTCACAGAGAAAATGAGTGAATTGATTCGCCATTGAATCTTGAATGATAGCGAGTCCGAAGTAAGTGATATGACGCCGAGATAGTACGCTTAAATCCCTAACTTTGCCAGACCGCCTCGGTTTTCGCCTACCGCTTTATGCCCGTCGTTGTTTTCGATTGTACATGTTTTTGTATATCCTTAACTTTGCCCGAACCCTTTGGTTCGCCAGATGCCCTTATTTTTGCCTAGGCGGATATGAGAGAGTTAGAATACATCTCGCATCGATTACTCCGAGGGATGATAGTCGGCTGAATATGGATAGCTCCGTCAGGTTTTATTGATCCAATGCCTCATATCGGAGGATAACTTATGATCGCTCGTATAGTTTTCCGCCTAGTTTCGTGCATTAATCCCGTTCCGTTAGGCATCCCGCGAACCAAAAGGGTTCGGCAAAGTTAAGGATATATACAAAATCATGTACACCCGCAAGTCGAAACCCGAAAAGGCGGCTTGGGCAAAAAGGTGTCCCTGAGATCGAAACCCCGAAGGCGGTCTAGGCAAAAGTTAGATTTAAGCGCACGACTATGTCTCATCCATATCACTTACTTCCGCATCATCGCTATCAAGATTCAAGATATGTCTCACATAGTACCAAGGCTATGTCTCATCATAGTACCAAAGTTTTCTTCCGTATCAAGCTCATAACAATATGCCGTCACGAACTTCTCAATGATGATCCGGGAGCCTCGTTATGGAATAAGATTCGATGCTTCAGATCCCACCGCCTTAACTGACCGATTACCAAAGCCGAGTCTCCATACTTGCAAGAATTTGATTCTTAAGTCAATAGCATTTTGATACCGGCGATGCACGTCAGATTCGCCATGTTGTTAGTGCAATGAAACATAATCGCGGTGAAAGGTGTATGTCCCGTAGGGATGTAATGACGGCGCCAATGCCATTGTTATGCATTTGAGGCTCCATCAAAGACCATAGTCCATCGATCCTTGTTCGTGTCCTTCGCCCGGCCTCGGTTCTCTAATCGCTGACTAGTAAACATCTTCATCCGAAATTGAATCGCATAGACCGATAGTCATCTACGGCTTGATGAGCCAAATGATCGCTACTATACTTTGGTCGCTCGAGAAGTGTACCGGATATCATATTCGTCGTGATCATTTGCCATCTTGCTATTCTTCCCGAGAGAGTCGGTTTCTCAAATATGTATTTTATCTGATCCATCTTAGAAATCAACAAGGTAGTGTAGTCAACATATACTGTCTTAGTCATGAAAGCAGCCCAAGTTAAAGTTGCAAGTTTTCTCGAGTGTGAGTATCTTGTTTCACAATGTAAACTTTTGCTAAGGTAGTATATTGTTTCGACCGCACTCGCCATGTTTCCCCAACACACATCCCATCGAGTTCTATCACCGCAAGCATGATAAAGGTCTTTCTAGCAAGGCCATCTGATGGGAGGATTGAGATACCTTTGATCTTGTCAAAAGCGATCCGCAATCTGCTCCATTCCACTACTTGATCTTTCTTAAGTAACTTGAAGATGGCCTGCAAGTAGCGTGTGTGTGCAATGAATCCGCAATGTAATTCAATCGCCTAAGAAACCTCGACTTCCTTCCTGCGGGATCCGCATTTCTTGAATGGCTTGACCTTGGCAGGTCAACTTCAATGCCTTTACCATCGACAACAAACCCTAGAGTTTACCGGATCCGACTCCAAAGGTGCACTTGTTAGATTAAGTCTTAGTCTCCACTTCTTCACTTATCAAATAGTTTCAAAATGATCGAGATGTTCTTCTTCCGCGGATCGAGCTATCATGTCGCCGACGAGACCTCTATCTCGTGATGAATCATGTCATGAAATAATGTCACCATAGCATCGATAAGTGGCGTCATGCTCTTTTCACCCAAACGGCATTACCTTGTAATGTAGTACCCCACCGTAACAAAAGTAGTCTTCCATGTCTTCGTGGAGCCATTTTGATCTGATTGAACCGGAGAAACCATCCATAAAGGAGAAGACCTTATGCCGAAAAGTTGTCAACCGTAACATCAATACGAGGAAGTGAAAATCGTTCGGACTCGCTTTGTTCAGATCTTTGTAATCCACACACATTCGCACCTTACCATCTTTTGGGCACAGCACCACATTCGAACCCACCGTGGATAAGAAGTAAGTTTAGGAAACCGGCGTTGAACCGCTTCTATAACTTCGCTTTGATTTTCTCCGACATTTCAGACGACGCGACGAACCTTCGCTTTTTACCGAGAAACCTTCTTTGTTCAAGAATCTGTACCACAATATCAATGTCTAAACCCGGCATGTCTTCGTATGACCAAGCAAAAACCTCAAAATAGTCTCGTAGCATCTGAACCAATCTTTCTTTAACACTGTTCTCAAGACCCGCTCCTATCTTGATCTCGTTTCTATTTTCTGAGGTCGATTTAGGGTTTCTTTAAACAGGAAAAATTGGACTATAAGACCTATACCAATGCGTTCGTAATAATCCCAGGAATCGAACCATGGCTTTAGAATTTATTTATATTACGTGTGCTTGCTTTTTGATTTTGCCAGGGACCATAGCGTCGAAGAAAGACCGACGCTAACTTCAAAAATTCAAATCGGGGACGATGAAGCCATACCGGTGAGACCTGAGACTACACTTGTCTTTGTTTTACTCGATCCGGATTTCAAACACACTTGCACACATGGCGAGTGGTAAAGGCGCCTGCTCCTGCATGCTTCAAAGGGTCACGAGTTCGATCCTCATCAGGACCAGCTTGGTTTTTTCTTTTTCACAAACTCAATATTTTCCATATTTTCATATTTTTCAATATTTTGCATTGTTTTTAATTAATTTCATAATTTTATTTCTGCATTAAAAAAATCATCAAAAATTATTTTTCTTTTTACATTATTTTCATAAAATCTTTATTTAATTTAATAAATTAAAAATATAATTTTGCATGCATATTTATTTTATTCATAATTTTGCATTTAAATCTACTTTTAATTCATTTTTATTATTAAAATACATCAAAAATCCCAAAAATTTATTTTAACATATTTATAGCATTTCCAGATGACATATTTTCTTATTTTAAAATTTGCATTTTTCTAACATTTTTCTCTTGTTCGATCTATATCGCATTTTCCGATTTCTCATTCTTTACAGTTGATCCGATCGCATTTATTCTTCTTTATCATTTTATTTTTTCCAATAATGTAACTGCTTATGGGATGTAATAGTTTAAATTAGGCCTTTACTTTTCCACATTTTAAATTATGTATCCCCCAAAGCCATGTAATAGCGAGACCTTTATCTCTCGTGATTTTACATTCCGTGATTTTAATTTCGGCCCCTATAAATTGCTAGTAATTAGCGTATGGCAAGATAATCAACATAGCTCACTAATTTGCAAGATAAAATAGTTGAATCAACACACTTTTTCACACATGCACCCTTAGGTAATTCTCTTCGCTGCATTACGATTCAAATGGTCATGTCCGAACGTAGAGGTATTCTAGCACCGCTGTTTTCCAAACAAATCATCATAGTCCTTCGATACAAAGATCATAGACCCACGATGTTGCTCCGAATACATGATCTTGACCGATCATGCCTACGAAAATGATGATAGTCCTTCGAATGTATAGATACTTCCTGAAGTTGCTTTATGACCATCCGATGTCCCTTCGAACGTCCCGCTTACATCCAACGAATGGAGTTACCTACCAACTAATGGCATGGATAACACTATTCTAAAGGAAAGTAAAAATACGAAAACGACCATTCTGAGTAGGTAATAAGACTTTTAGTTGCTTGCTCAATCAAAATGTTTTTCACACCACACACTTTTGTCAAAGTTCAAACTCTTTTCAAAACGAAACATTTCCGAACACTTTGTATACATTCCTACATGAATCATTACAAAGTCAAAGCGAAATGCCTTTTCAAAACATTTTGTCAAACACACGTAAAGCACAATTTTAAAGTGATCTAGAGTAACTAAGAGTTAGATAATCACGGATGGAAAGGGGTAATACCTTTCCTTTTCATAACTATTCTCCGCACTCAATCTAACGAAGGTCTTTTTCTCGACTTTTACCTTCCTTAATTGGATAAAAATAAAAGTCGGGGCGACTCTTGCTATCCGCATATTTATGATACAAAATCTAAAAGTCACCACCAGACATGTAATCGGGCGACTGGGACACCCTAAGAGAGAATTACCTTAGGGATTTCTAAATCACCTTATTGCTTCGTTTGACTTGCTTGCTTTATCTTTAAGGGTTGCTTGGGTATTATATTGTGGGGATCCTACACCGATCCGGCCTTTTAGGTAAGTAGCAATAATCGTCATGATAGTACGATATCAAAACGGTCAACATGATGATACGTTAGGTGACACTTTGATGTCCCGATACTCTTCATTCCCAAGTTGAAGATAGTATTTGGCTTCAAGGTGTCATTCCGCTAACTAAACTTTTAGAACCTTAATTGACCCATCTTGGCCATTAGAAGGTAGTGAGATGGCCGCTTTGGTGTAGACCGAGGTTGGTTGATACTGATGCTACGCCATTGAGATCGACTTTGGGACATTTTCGGTCGACCACTTGGTAGTCGATTGAAATAAGCGCCATAGAAAGATCGATGATGTGAGATTCCTAGAACCCTGCTACTATTATAGGACAGATGAACCAACTCAAACTTTGGTGGGTAATCACCTATACCTCATGCAAGCCTTAACCTAGGCTCATTGTGTGAATTGTTCAGTGTGCTAAACATGACATCATGACATCATTTGCATTGCATATCATTTCTAACTATTTCAAGGACCTAGGGATTTATCTTTGCTCGCTTGTAGGTATTATGGCTTTAGAAAGACTATCCGAATCAACTTTATGGGTATACCTTCTCACCAAAGAATTGGTTTGTAAATTCCACCATGCTCCGCTCATCAAAAGACATGGTTATCTACTTGATTTGGTTATTCTCGGTTTGAAGAAGATATGATGCATGTCCTATTCCAGCTCTTTGATCCAAACACCATTGCTTTACATTCCGATTATCATTGGTTCCTACCTTGAAGAGTTCTCTAAGCTACTGGGATACCTATTCTTGACCAAATGCCATTCACCGGTCTAGAAAAGTTCCTAAGTACGAAGACATCGTGATCGCTTACATCTTAAGCGCCGTATATGAAGCCAATTGGGAAACTAGTGGAGTTAAGGGTTTACTTCAAGTTCCTAATTAAGAAAGCCCGAGAATTCCTCAAAGTTATGAGTTTCATGCATTTGAAGACATCAGGCCTTGCTAATTTATGGTTTGGTTCTATTTCTAACTCGGATCAATTCATAGATGTCAATGCCATCAAGTTGTTTCTCACCCGCAATCCGGCCTACTTTACTTGGAGACATCCTCACCTTCCACACTGCACTACTAAGAGACAAGGAACTCTCATGTGTTGTATACCGTTACTTTCAAGGTGGTTTATTTCGCACCTTCCTCCATCAGTTTTGAAGAATGAACAAAGGATGAAGTGGTCTCAAAGGTTAATGTCACTCTCATTCGACATCCGCTGGAATCTTTCTCTCAAAAGGATTTCACATTCATTGAAAGCGCAGGAGAATTCTAATGTACCACTACTTGGTATAAGGGAGGTATTACTTACAACCCTTCTTTAGCTCTACGTCAGCTTTGTTTTGCTCAAGAGATGGTCCACATGATATGCTTCTCCAAGATATTGTGTTCGATTACAATCACGATCTCCGCATCACGATTTAAGGTTCATACGCACTGGGCATGGTAAAGAAGACTCGATACCAAGACTTGGGGCACCAAACTCCATTCCTTGGGAACTTACCTCAAATGGGTGCGAGCTCGAGCTCAAAACCTCATGATGCCATTCACGCTTTACCAGTAATTATGGAACCTGCTATAGGTGACGACTTATACTGCTCTCATCCCGACATGCTCACTGATTTTGAAGACTCAAGAGATCCCGATTCAACTCAAAAAGAGAGGGATACCTTTGAAGCTCAGTTATGCAAGTGAGAAGAAAGTGCTAGAGTTGACCAAGCTACTTCACGAGGAGCGAAACATCAACGCCTACATCGGCACCAAGAGGAAGCGCCTATGGAGACTTAGAGTTTTAGGATTTTCTTTTTATTTGTCTTGAACTATCCTTTGTACTTAAAAGAAAAAAGAAGAAAAAAGAGTACTAATAAATGTTTGTTCATTGCTTGTTTAACAAATTTAAATTCTAAGGTCCTTGAAAACATTGCATTGCATTCGTGATAAACATTGCATATCATAGCATAACATTGCATCACGTGTACATCAAGATTGGTTTTCTCATTTGCTCGCTATTTATTTTAGCGTAAATGGCTCTGAACAGCACAAAGATCTTCAAGCTCGTAATGCCTGGGCCAAAGAGATGTTCACTACCTTGGTCCAAGGCCAAGAAGATCCAAGAAGCTCATCAAAGAAGAAGGTTGGTCTCCTCAACATGGGCGCACGCTACAAAGGTGGTCCTAGAGGTTAGTCGAATTGAGCCTCTCAAGGAAGTGTCAAGAAGGAAGATGAGCAAAGTAACAAGGTGATGGTGAAGGCGCCACCGAACTTGAGAAGAACTATGATGGATGGCCAATACTCGATGAAGATGACAAGTACAAGCAACTTGAAGACCGTTGAATGTGGAAAACCTCAAGATGTCCGGCTGAATTTTGATGATCCGAGTCTTGTCTCGTGTGTGATTCCTCCCAAGTTCAAAGTTCCAACTTTTGCTAAGTATGATGGCATGTCTTGCCCTAAGTCGCATTTGAAGTCCTATGTCCGTAAGATCAACCCCACACCGATGATGTAAAGTCAGGATGCACTATTTTCAAGAGAGTTTGTCCGAACTCAATGGAGTGGTATTATCACCAGAGAATGACCGTATCCGTATTGGAGTGACTTTATCGATGCTTTCAGACAAAGATGAGTACAATGTCAATTGACACCCACTCGCATGCAACTACAAAGCATGTCTATGGGTCGTGATGAGAAGTTCAAGGAGTATGCCTAAATGGAGAGATTTAGGTGCGTAGTTCAACCACCGTCTGGTAGGAGTGGTTGATATGTTCATGGGAACACCGACAGCCCATTCTTCAATCATCTCGATTGAAACTCTTCACCGGATTCACCGAGTCGATTTTAACAAAGCAGCGTATCAGCCGGTATCAAGAGTGGAAAGATTCAGATGAGACATCTTCAAACGTCGCCAAGAGATCTTTGGTGGTAAAAAGCCAATGCCGTGTATGGTCGAAAGCCGAGCCAAGACCGACTGCTCAACTGTGGGGGCCAGATCTCAATCCTACATCAAGACAACCTCGAGACAAAGCGCAGAGCTTAACGCGCCAAGAAGATTTTTAAGATCAACATGCCATTGTCGCAAGCCTTGCAACACATGTTGAAAGCAGAGTAATAACTGAGGATCCTCCTCGTAATGTCAACACCTCCTCTCCAGAACAATCCTAATGCTAAGTGTGCTTACAATTCCAATAGCCTGACATAGTAATCGATGATTGTTGGGCTCAAGAACAAGATTCAAGATATGATCAAGCGCTGCATTGAATTTGATCCTCCCGCTGAGACCAATGTGATCAACGCCTATGCCTAACCATGACAAGAGTTCCAATGTCATGGATGACATACTTATGTTTTCAACATAGATGACTTGACCATTCCTCCTGGCTGAAGAAGAATTTGTTGCAAGTCGGTGTCAACCTGTGATGCCCTGAGAATTGCTGCTAGCCCATCCGCTACCGATGGTAGTGCTTGGTGAGAAGACGGTTCAAGGCATGATGGATAACCGTGAGATACTATTTCCAAACCACCGTAAAAGTCGCATGAAGAAATGTCTGTTGAAGATCGACGATGCAAACGAAACTGCACCATCTGTGGAAACCTTGGGCAGCCAAGTGGAAAGTATGATTACATGGTGAAGCACACTATTCCCGAGCTGCAAGATTCCTATTGAAGATGTTAAGGCAACCGGATGGGGTGACGATTTCGTAAGACTATGCCGATGTTAACACCATAAGGATTTCCTACGATCCCTGTGCCTAGGGTGGCACCTCTCATCATTATTTCTCCAAGACCAGCCCAGATTCCTCCGACAAGGCTATCCCTTGAACTATGGAGTCGATGTTTACTATCATGGCGCCAAGCAAGACCCTCCGACCATTGAAGATTTTACCACAGCTACCATTCCCGACATTGACAACATCACCGGATCTAGTAAGGTGACCAACCGAAGGGTATTCTCCGATATCTCCTCCAAAGACACCGCGACTCAAAAGATTCCGCTTATTCAATCCATTCCCAAGCTAGGGAAAGAACCAAAGGACTCATCCCGCTTCACCAAGTACCAAAGGAAGTTCAAGACACCTCCAAACAAGAAATGGAGGAAATTCAAGATTATCAAGAAGAGTGACTACAATGTTAGGAACAATGGGATGCATCATTCAAAATCTCCATGCTTGCACCGCTTCGTTTCCGAGGCTCATGCGCCTGGTGAAGTTCTCAAGAATGCTCACGCATCGCAAGACACTACCACCGACACGCTTGAAGTTTGTATTGCTAGCCCGGCCGCCAACAACGCCTAGGCTTCTCTCGACAATATACGACCACGGAAGAAACACAACAAAGCCTTGCACATCTCTCGCTGAATGCAAGGGCACTACACTATCTCATGTTTTGGTGGATACCGACTCGCCTCAATATCCTTCAAGATCGCTTTGATCGACTTGATGTCGGGCGGTTGGTTCTAGACCCGCTGACATTATTATGAGAGCTGATGGTTCTAAGCTTAATAGTACTGGAGAGCTCATCGCCAAGTAAAGTCGGTTCCCGCATTGATTCCACATTCTTTGTTATGGACATTCATCCAAATTTTACTTGCCTACTTGACGCCTTGATACATGGGGCGCCACCTCACCTTACATCGGTCAAGTACTCGTGAAAGGGAAGGTTGTCATGACGTGTGGAAGAAGAGTATATGGTCAATCATCTACAATCATTCGACACCGAGGTGGAGGGTGAATTCGAGACCTCATCAAGCTTTTGAAACAATACCTGCAGTCATGCCCGCTGACCTCCGCTACCCGGTTGCTAAAGCTCCGCCCAGATGGCCTCACCGAAAGATGCCTGTCAAGAAGAAGGAAAAGTACTATTTGGGGGTCGGCCCCGATCTCCCTTTCAAACCGATAAGATCCGGTTTAGGCTTCACCATCAAAGGTCGAAGATGATACGCGAACGTGTCGCCAACTTCTTTTCGTGATCACCAAAGTGGAATCCATGTTATAGAAGACTAATTTACAACGAATTCGGCGACATCGCTAGGGTGATCTCCTAACTCCGCATAAAGGGCTCGAATTGAAGATCAAGACGCTATACCAATCTCCTTTAGTCGAGTAATTGCTTGTTTTGTTTTGTCAGATTTCTTTATGTTTTCAACAATAAACTTTGAAAGCTCAGATTTCACGGGGCATCATGGCTCGCTTCACAGGGTTATTATCCGTTGTTTGCATCGCCATTCAATAAATTCATTGACTTTGCATTCAATTGTTTGTTTTCTTTACTTTATCACCCCTTCAAAAAGCTATGTGTTTCTTACACACACACCCACGATACCGCAGTAATCACTCCGAATCTCGTTAATTACGTTATATCTAAATATGACTGATAATCCGATCTACCAAGTCAAGACGAAAGTGAGGAAGATTGTGAAGTGCCAGAGAACTTGCCAGATCTACAGTAAAGAAAGAGCGAGTTATACAACCACACAAGAGCAAGTCGAGGTGTGAATTCACCATAAGATAGAAAAGAGATCAAGATAGGAGCGGTCTCGAGAATGAAGTGTTAAAGAAAGATTGGTCCGATGCTACAGATTATATTGAGGTTTTTGCTTGGTCATACGAAGACATGCCGGGTTTGACATTGATATTGTGGTACACCGATCACGACAAAAGAAGGTTTTCTCCTGGAAATGAAGGTTCACGTGACGCCCCGAGATGTCGAGAAAATCAAAGTCGGGTTATGAACAGTCAACGCCGTTCTTAGTCACACCTCTTATCCCCTGGTTGCAAATGTGGTACCCGTATCAAAGAAGGATGGCAAAGTACGAATGTGTGTGGATTACAGAGACCGAACAAGGAAAGTCCGAAGACGATTTCCCACTTCCTCATATTGATGTTCGTCGACAACACCGCCAAGATAAGGTCTTCTTCCTTCATGGATGGTTTCTCCTATAATCGATCAAAATGGCCTCAAGACATGGAGAAGACTACTTTTGTTACACAAAGGACACTTTCTACAAGGTTATGCCGCTTGGATCAAGAACGCGGGTGCCACTTATCAAATACGGTTATGGTGACATTATTTCATGACATGATTCATCACGATGTAGGTCTACATCGATTATATGATAGCTCGGTCACGCATCGAAGAACATCTCGATCATTTGCGTAAACTGCTTGATGATTGAAGAAGTACAAAGTGAGGCTCAATCCTAACAAGTGCACGTGAGTCGATCCAAAACTCCTAGGGTTTGCTGTCGCAGTGGTATGAAGTTGATCCCAAAAGTTAAAGCCATTCAAGAAATGCCAGCCCCGCGACCGAGAAGGAAGTTAGAGGTTTTGGGCCATTGAATTATATTGCCGTATCTATCGCACATCTAATCGCTACCAGGAGCCAATCTTGTTACTTAAGAAAGATCAAGTAGTGGAATGGAACAACGATTGCCAGATCGCTTTTGACAAAATCAAGGAGTACCTGTAATCCTCCCATCCCGGCCACCGCCAGGAAGACCCTCTTATCATGTACTGAAAGTGCTAGAGAACCAACGGGTTGTGGTCAGCAACATGACGAAGTTTGGTCGAAAAGAGCATGCAATATACTACCTTAGCAAAAGTTTACCGACCGTGAAACAAGATACTCACACCGAGAAAACTTGCACCTTTGTCAATGTCACGACCAAGACAAAGATATGTCGACTCACACTACCTTGTGATTTCAAAGATGGATCCGATAAAATACATTTTGAGAAACCAACTCTCTCCTGAAGAATAGCAAGATGCAAATGATCTTAACCGAATACATCCAAGACAATTTCTAAAGCGATCAAAGGAAGTGTGGTAGCCGATCATTTCGCCACCAAGTCAGATGACTATCGCCTATGTAGTTCAAATTTCCGCATTAAGATGTTTTACTAGTCATCGATCAGGAAGAACTGTGCCCTGATGAAGGACCCAACAAGGATCCCGATGGACTATGGTCATTAATGGAGCTCAAACGACTTGGCAATGGCATTACGCCATCATTACATCCCTACAAAGTGACATATACGCCTTTCACCGCCAGATTATGTTTCAGCCAGCACCAACAAATGGGCCGTATGAAGGTGCATCATGGGTATCAAAGTCGCTATTGACTTAAGAATCAAGTTCTTGCAAGTATATGGAGACTCAAATTAGTGATCACCGACATATGTATCGAATACGAAGCATCCGAATCTTATTCCCTATCGACAAGATGTTCTGAGTTTGATCCCTACTTCAAGAAATTACTTTTGATCACATTCCACGATAAGAGAATCACGGTGACGCATTACTACTACTATGTCGCCTATGTTCAAGGTTAGATGGGACAACGAGGCTCCCCTGATCATCATCGAGAAGTTTGACTAACCAAAGATATTGTTACGAGCTCGACATGTAAGAGAAACCTTGGTACTATGACGGAAGAGGTATCTCGAGACTCTGTGAATATCCCGCAGGGCATCCCACAATGATAAGAAGTTCACAGAAGATTTGCATCCAAATTTTTCCTCAAGAACGACATCTTATACAAGCGCAACCACGATCTCGCGCTTACCCATGGTAGATCGTGAAACAATAATACGTGATCATGGAAGAGTTTCAATGGCGATTGTACCCATTCCAAAGGACATACCATGGCTAAGAAGATTTTGAGAACAAAGTTACTATTGGTCCACCATGGAAGTCGATTGTCACCGCTACCGATCTTGTCACAAATTCCGATTTATGCCGACAAAGTACACGCACTTCCAAGACTCTCCGAATGTTTTAACTTCTCGCCTTTTGCAATGGGGCATTGACATGATCGAGAAATCAAGCCCACGCCTTCCATGGACACCAAGCTTCATCCTGTGGCAATCGATTACTCTACCAAGTTGGTGATCTAGTAGTCAAGCGCATCATTCTTCCACAAGGTGATCCCAGGCAATGGACCCCACCCACAAGGACCGCTTCAGTCAAGATGTTGTTTTCCATGGAGCTACGATACTTAGCACCATGGAGCGAAGACTTCCCATACCCTCGTGAACGCAGTATATACCAAAAATACCACGATGAAATAGACCGCTAGGTCGACCGCCTAGGCAAAATAAGGGTATCCCTAGCAGATCGAACCGAAAAGGCGGTTCAGGAAAAAGTTAGGATTCAAGCGACTACATGTCTCTCCGTAGATCACCTACTTCCGCATACTATCACCTTCAAGATTCAAATGGCGTAGATCAATTCACTCACTTTCTACCCGATGCAAGCGAGATGAGATAGTTGAAATATATGAGTACTAGCATAGTGGAACTTAACGAGATTGTTTCCGATAGCTTTTTACCTTTCTTGTACAAACCACTTGGCCATACACGCCGATTTCAAATAAATACAAGTTCTTTTCTTACAAATTTTCACTTTGTGGTTTGCATAAAGTCCAACGCTTGCTTTGAATGATTACACGATTTAACAATAAAAATCTCTTGGCAAACATAATGGTGTGAACATACAAAAGTAACTGCAGCTCCAGAATCGAGATGACGATGGTTGTCACTAAAAACATTCTGCAGTAACATCCCCACAATGTCACTCACAACAAACCTCCAGCTAGTATGCCATCCAAGGATTCCATTCAACCGAGGTTACATCAATCTCCAAGCAAGAACATCACCCCCAACAAGGTATTTATCCTCATGGATATCTCTCATTCCCTTTCCTTTTTCCCAAATTTAAGTATCCAGAAATTGGTCGATAGTGCACTTGAGGAAACCACATCTTCATTCCCTACCAGAGATTACAATGGGTTCGACTCTTCCAACCCGCCTCTCCGGTGAATATCAAATGCTCTCCGAGATCTATACTCGTAATCCCCAGAGCCTCCCTAATTTTTTCCTCAAAGAGATCACATAGATCCCCAACGACTTCTCCCATTTCCTCAATAGGTCTATGAGATCTTCAAACGCGATTTTCGATCTCTATCACCTCAACCATATCTAGGCCCAAGACTTGGTCGATAGTGCATCTGAGGAGTCCATGGATATCTTTCTTCCTTCCAAAGGTGATTCTCACTTACTCAATCCCCAAGCAGAGTCGAAATCTTCAAATGTAACATCCGATCTTCTTCAAGATGGATATGTTTTGAAATACCACCATCTATCATTCATACATTTCTCATAAAGTCATAATTCATGCATATGTCATTCATATACACATTGTCATGCATCATACTTTGCATAAGACTAACAAATATTCTATCAAAGTTTCTTTGTTTTTCAAAATGTAAAGCCACTCGACGCAAAAAGTCCGTGGATTGCCCCGAATCGACGGAAAACTATCCGAAGACCGCCTTGTTGTCCTATGACGATCGGGTCCAGATTAAGCCCCGAATCGACGGAAAACTATCCGAAGACCGCCTCGGTTATCCGATAAAAGGCAATGGATCAACACCGATGCACAACAGAAGCTATCCACATTTTTGCCAACTACTATTCCTCGTAGTAATCAACACGAAGATCTATTCTCAACTCTTCTTATTATCAATAGCAATTAGAAGTTCGGGCGTGACGACTCCGGGTTGCTTTCGATGGCATCTTAAGCCCATCTCCGACTACTTGTCAACATTTCACTTTCGTAACGTCGCATATTTGTTAAAAATCAATACAAATCAATAACTTCATTCAAAGATGAGCACAAAGTCTAACGCATTTACCTCCGTATGATGGTATCTAAGCCCATCTCCATGCTCCTTCCAAACGATTACAGAGCTCTCAACAGACGGCCACTCCCCAAGATCAATCTTTCCAGATGGCATCTTAAGCCCATCCTCGCCAATTCTCCTATCGACATTCTCGAGTCTAGCTGCATTTACTCATCCCCCAGTCATCCAACTTCTCCAAATGGCATCAGAAGCCCATTCCGCATCATCACAAACATGAAAGTGCAAATTTCGTGTATTCGAGTGTTCAATCATCTTCACCTCCGTGTCACGAAGACCAACAGGTCAATCTAACCTTCCAAGACAAGAAGATGAACAGGGCAGTCACATACCCCAAAATTTGCCCTCCATCCTCTCAAGATATTTCATACATCCATACTCAAGGATTCTCAAGAGTCGATCGACAAACTCTCTCCTAGATAATCAACCCAAACTAGGGTTGGCAATTTCGTGTCAAGATGGATTCCAACATCTCCAATGTCCTTCATGCCTCCTCATATGCTTCAAAGATTTTCCATGTCAAGTTTCAAGCCTTACAAGTCAAGATTGCTCAAACATCGCCTCGATGGTCAAAATCAACAGATTGACAAAAAGTCAACCGTGGTCAACATACAACAAACTTCATAATTTTTGGTCAACATCCTCATTTTGAAGTTACATTCATCATTTGATCAAGGGTTGATCATGATTCATCAAGAAAACTCAAGATTTGCTCAAAAGTCAAACTTTCTAAATTAGTGGTTTCTAGATGAAAAGTCAATCGAACTTTGACTCGATCATAACTTCTTCATACTTTCTCGTAAATTTTTCCACCACCTCTTTTTTGAAGGAAATTCAATTTCTACAACTTCATGTCTCACAAGAATGTCCAAAAATGCTTCATTTGAGAGGTATGGCTCAAAACATTACGTGTCATTTTCAAAGTCAACAAAAGTCAACTTTTGTTTTGAAGATATATTGAGCATGGAAACCCAATTGAGATGAGACCAAAAAGTTGGTTAGAGGACTCTAGAGTTTTCCAAAAGTCCAAGAACACTCAAAAATGGAAAATGAGCAAGATACACCATTCACAAGTTCAATTTTGAAGGAATGCACAAAGAGAAATACTTAAAATCAAATTTTTGCAAACGGCTTATTTTTCTTCATCCAAACTTTCCTTATACAATTAGGAATATCCAAGCCCAATGCCACGAATTATTTTTATTTTTCTATTTAATTTGAATTTATTCATTTAAATACAAATTAAATTTAAAATAAAGTATAAAATCAAAATTAATTGCAAGATTGATTTTTATTTCCTTCCTGAGACCAAGCAACTCATAGGCCGCAAATTTTGAAATTTGATCAATATGGCAAGATGGATTGAAATTAATCATTTTGAAAATTTGATTTTTACAAAATCAAATTTGATTTGCTTTGAATGTTGATTGATTCTCTTCCAAAACCATCCCAAATCCATCCAAGATAAATATATGATGCATACCTATCAAGAGAACGAAAAATTGGCTCAAGAACCCTAACCTAACTCAAAAATTGTGGTTTACAAGCCATCGGTAGTCACAAATCTAGCTCGCCGATTTCATTGATTCCAAACTCCATTGCATTCCTTGACATCTCCGAATCGATCAGCATCTTTACTTTGCCAAAACCATCAAGAATCCGGAAACCAAATGGTTTGTTCTAGAAATTTCAAAATCGATTCTTTCATTCATGCATTAATAACATGATTTGTGTTTGTTTTTGTGATTAGTGATGTTGCAAGCCTCGGTGCTTTAATCGAATTCCATGGCCAGAACGATATCACCATCAGGTTTCGAGGTCGATTTAGGTTTTTAAACAGAAAAATCGACTATAAGACCTATACCAATGCTCGTAATAATCCTGTGAATCGAACCATGGCTTTAGAATTTATTTATATTACGTGTGCTTGCTTTTTGATTTTGCCAGGGACCATAGCGTCGAAGGAAGATCGACGCTAACTTCAAAAATTCAATCTGGGACGATGAAGTCTACATGGCCAGGAGACCAAGAGACGACACTTGTCTTTGCTTTTTACTCGATCCGATTAAACACACTTGCACACATGGCGAGTGGAAGGCGCCTGCTCCTGCATGCTTCAAAGGGTCACGAGTTCGATCCTCATCAGACCGCCTGTTTTTCTTTTTCACAAACTCAATATTTTCCATATTTTCATATTTTCAATATTTTGCATTGTTTTAATTAATTTCATAATTTTATTTCGCATTAAAAAATCATCAAAAATTATTTTTCTTTACATTATTTTCATAAAATCGTTATTTAATTTAATAAATTAAAATATAATTTTGCATGCATATTTATTTTTATTCATAATTTTGCATTTAAATCACTTTTTAATTCATTTTTATTATTAAAATACATCCAAAAATCCCAAAAATTTATTTTAACATATTTATAGTATTTTCAAGATGACATATTTTTCTTATTTTAAAATTTGCATTTTCTAACATTTTTTCTCTCGTTCGATCTATATCGATTTTCCGATTTCATTCTTTTTGTGTCGATCCGATCTTTTATTCTTCTTTATCATTTTATTTTTTCCAATAATGTAATGCTTATGGGATGTAATAGTTTAAATTAGGCCTTTACTTTTCCGATTTTAAATTATGTATCCCCCAAAGCCATGTAATACAGAGACCTTTATCTTTCCGCATCTTTACATTCCACATTTTAATTTCGCACCCTATAAATTGCTAGTAATTAGCGGTATGGCAAGATAATCAACATAGCTCACTAATTTGCAAGATAAAATAGTTGAATCAACACACCTTTTCACACATGCACCCCTTAGGGTAATTTCTCTCTCGCCTTTACGACACAAATGGTCATGTCCTCGAACGTAGAGGTATTCTAGCACCGCTGCCTTCCAAAACAAATAATCATAGTCCCTTCGATACAAAGATCATAGACCCACGATGTCGCCCGAATACATGATCCTAATTTCATCATTGTTGCCTACGAAAATGATGATCCCTTCAAATGCTGTGGATACTTCCTACAAGTTGCTTTCTACGACCATCCGATGTCCCTTCGAACGTCCCGCCACATCCAACTAATGGAGTTACCTACCAACTAATGGCATGGATAACACTATTCTAAAGGAAAGTAAAAATACAAAACCACCATTCCGAGTAGGTAATAAGACTTTAGTGCTTGCTCAATCAAAATGTTTTTCACACCACACTTTTGTCAAAGTTCAAACTCTTTTCAAAACGAAACATTTCACTTTGTATACATTCCACATGAATCATTACAAAGTCGCGAAATGCCTTTTCAAAACATTTTGTCAAACACACGTAAAGCACAATTTTAAAGTGATCTAGAGTAACTAAGATCCCGTAGATAACTCACGGATGGAAAGGGGTGCTAATCTTCCCTTTTCATAACTATTCTCCTGCACTTTAATCTAACGGCTCTTTTTTCTCAGACTTTTACCTTCCTTTAATTGATAATAAAAGTCGGTGGCACTCTTGCAATCCGCACATTTGCATATACAAAATCTAAAAGTCACCATCAGACATAAAGACTCTAGCATTGTTCTATCTTTCGGAGATCGAAACACTAGTGGAGAAACTGTTGAAGTTCTTTTTGTGTCCATAGCTCAAAGGAAAATTTTGCTTTTGTTTCAAAATTTTGAAGTAAAAATTCATTTAAAACATTTTAGTTTCAAAAACTGATTTTCACAACAAAAGCGTTATTTCACAAAACAAAATAAAGTAGGAATTGCAAACAAAAGGCACAAGGCTCAAATTTATTGATAGATTGGTAATCAGCCAAAAGCGTGATTCCATGAACTATTTACAAAAGTTGGAAATGATAATTTATTAGGAAAAGGCTACATTGAAAGCAAATAACCGCTATTATCCCCAACAACTTTGAATTCCAACTGTGCTTGTTGCTTCAGAAGAGTTGATTGAAGATCCGTTGATGGAAGATTCTTCTGATGGACAAAATACGCAGTTACTTTGTCATTTTTTTTGTGTATCCTTGTTTTTTGCCTAGATTGCTTTTTCGGTTTTCAATCTATCGATAATTTCGCTTATTGTCTCTAATTTTTGCCTCGATCGCTTTTTCGTGTTTTCAATCCACCGAGACGCTATTTTGCCTAAGCCGCCTTTTCAGTTTTCGATTTACCAGTCGTTTTTTGTTTTTAGACAGTATTTTGACCGCATCAACATTCACTGTGGATACGGAGTTCATCACGCCCATGGTCGTGAGAGTCATAGCACCGCCGTAAAAGCTTCTTTTGACGACGCTTGGGCCTTTCGTAATCAGGAGTCCATTTACCCTAGAATCGTTGAAAATGCAGTAATCTTTTAAGCACGGTCACCTTCTAATTCACGAGGTCGGACCTTTTGTCGAAAGCTTTTTTCATTCTTTGATGAGTTGTCTGCGATACGTAGCGGTCAGCGCTTTTCTTCATTGTTCAACCGGTCGATTCGCTTTGACACCATTCGGCCTCGTATAGCTTAGTTTCCATGAGAACTCTCATTGATGGATCTCAAATTCTACGGGAGCACTGCCCATTCTGTGATACTAGAGAAAAAGGAGTTTCCCCGCTGCGCGACCGAGGTATGATACCCAGCGCAGAGCAAATGGCGATTGCGCCGCCTTTGTAAGTGATGACCATTTTTCGATGATCTTCGATGTTCTTGTTGGTCGCTTTCAACGCGCCGCTCATCTTTGGCCTAAGGAGATGAGTTACGATGCTCGATCTGAATTCCTCACACGCTCTTTCATCATTTTGTTGTTTAAGTTCGATCCATCGTCTGTAATGCTCTTGCTTGAATCCGATTCAAGAAATGAGGTTGTTCTTGATGAACCTCACAACCACTTGTCTCTTACGCTGGCATAAGATGTTGCTCAATTCCATTCGGGTGAAGTAATCAATGGCTACTAGAATGGCGGCGTCTGGACGCTTTTGGTTCAATCATCCCAATCATATCGATGCCCCACATGGAGAAAGGCCACGGAGAGAGAGAACGCTGAGTAGAGTCGAGGCACATGGATCTTATCTCGAGACAGATCCGGCACTTGTACATCTTTGACGTGTTTGCGTAAATCGATTCCATCGCTATCCAATAGTATCCTCGCCAAGATTTTTCAGACATTGCATGCCCATTCGAACGGGTTCCAGCGATCCTTCATGCACTTCATATGGACGATCGTGGTTCCGCTTTGTCCGACGATCTCGAGCGTAACCATGTCGAAGTTTCTTTGTATAACACATCTTCGCTCGTGAAGAAATTCCAGAAAGCCCCTTAGAGTTTTCTTTATCTTTGTAATGATGCCCTGCGGGTCTCGTGGTTGAAGGAAACGCTTAATGTCGTGGAAACCACTTGCCATCATCGAAGACCGCCTAGTGCAAATACATACGCAGTCCAATGCGCCTGATGCGACTGGGCATATCATTCCAATTGTTGG
>CM038794.1:108911701-108956694 GCA_021764765.1 Vicia sativa
GAAATTGAGTTTGATCCTCGCGCTTAAACTCGAATGTGATCAACGCGCAATGCTAACCACGGAGGTTCCAATCTTTATTGGCAAGAACTCTTATGTTTATGATGTGAACAACTTGACTATTCCTCACATTGATTAAGAAGAATCTACGGCAAGCGGTGTCTTTCGTGGATGCCCGAGAATTGTCGTTGGTGCCCACGCACTGTGGATGTGCTTGGTTGAGAAGGCGTATTCAATGCATGATGGATAGCAGGAAGTGCTATTTATAAAACTTCTTGTGGAGAATCGTAATGCGAGGACATTTCTAAGAATTTGAAGATCGAGACATAAGCGAGCCGTGCAGTCTCAGGATACCTTGGGGCAGCCCAGTGGAAAGTTTGATTTCATGGTGAAGTATACCGTTCTGAAAGCTACAAGATTCCTATTGAAGATGTTAAGGCGGCCGGGATGGGGGATGATTTTCGAAGACTATCTTGATGTGAACCTGATAAGGATTACCTTTGTCATCCGCCTAGAGTGGCGCCTCTCATCATTACTTCTCCGTGGATTCCATATTCATCTAACAAAGCTATCACGTGGAACTATCGAGTGAAGTTTACTATCATGGCATCGAAAGAGCCTTTGACAATCGAAGACATCATAGTTGAAGCTTCAATCGACAACGACAACATCACCGGATCAGCAAAGTAATTGAAGGAAGGTGTTTTCTCGGATCTCCAAAAGACCTGCGACTCCGGCTCGCATTCCGGTATGAACCAGTTCTACGAGCGCGAGGAAAAGAACCAAGATCTCATCACGCTCGCAGCAGTACGAAAGGAAGTTGCGAAGATACCTCCAAGCGAGGAGGAAACGAAGATCATCAAGAAGAGTGACTACAATATTGTGGAACAATTGGGACAAACTCCGTCCAAGATCTCATGCTTGCTTCTGCTATTGTGCTCGAGGCTGTGCTAAATCTTAGTGAAGTTTCGAAGAATGCTCACATACGCAAGACACTACTACTAATCAATTTGAAGTTTGTATTACTAGCGGCTTCCGACAGCGGTCAGGTTTCTCGATGTTGATTTGACTTATCGGGATGGAACACGCTGTTGCCACATCTTTGTTGAATGCAAGGGCATTACATTGTCTCATGTTTTGGTAGATCTGGGATTGCCTTCTGAATATCCTACCAAAGAGTGCTTTCGACCGACTTGATGTTGAAGGATTGGTCTTGAAGCCCAACGACATAATTGTAAGAGCTTTTGATGGTTCTAAACGAACAGTACTTAGAGAGCTCATTCTACTAGTTAAAGTTGGTTCCTAGACTTTCGACTCCACTTTCTTTGTCATGGACATCCGTCCAGCTTACTCTTGCCTACTTGGACTCCTCTTGGATACATGGGCGGTGACCCTCACCTTGCATCAAGAAGTACCCAATGAAGGGAAAATTGTTACAGTATGTGGTGAAGAGGAATATATGGTAAGCCATCTGCATTCATTCCGATACCTCGAAATGGAAGTTGAATTCTTCAAAACTCCCTGTCAAGCTTTCGAAACAATTCCAAGAGTCATGCTACTGTTGACTCTCAATCGCTCTGAAGTTACACAAATTCCGCTTTAAGATGGCCTCATTGAAGGATGCTCAAATTGCAGTTGAAGAAGGAGGTCATACTGTTGGGGTCAGCTCACGATCTTCCTTTCAATCAAACACAAGATGGTTTAGGCTTCACCACCAAAGGTCAAGATGATACGCGCGAGCGTTAGGAAAACTTCCCTCCACGTCGTAAGAAT
This sequence comes from Vicia sativa, assembly GCA_021764765.1. Classification (NCBI taxonomy): domain Eukaryota; kingdom Viridiplantae; phylum Streptophyta; class Magnoliopsida; order Fabales; family Fabaceae; genus Vicia; species Vicia sativa. The sequence goes on from CM038794.1 coordinate 108,913,472, forward strand.
GAAGTCCGTGCTATAGAGCGGCGGCAATGACCCGACATGGCGATTGGATCTTCGACTCAGACAATGGACTCGGCAATTGGAAGGCCAGAAGGCGTCATACCAATCTCCTTTAGACAGAGTAATTGCTTTTGTTTTCTGTTATGCTTTTCATTCTTTATTTATGTTCGTACAATAAAACTTTAAAACTTAATGCTTTGCGGGGCATCCGACTCGTTTGTGAGGGTTATTATCACATCGTTTGCATATTTTCATTCAATAAAATAATTGGACTTTTGCATTTAAGTTTGTTTCTTCCTTTCTTTTACTACCCCCTAAAAGCTATGTGTTCTTACACACCCGTGATACACTTGATTCACTCAAGATCTAGATAACAGCTTTTCTATTGCTAAATATGACTTCGTTAATCCAATCTACCAAGCCGAGGCGAAGGTGAGGAAGATTGTGAAGTGCAGGAGAACTTGTCGATTGCTACAACAAGAGGAGCAGTTATACAACCACACGAAGAGCCAATCGAGGTTGTAATCTAGGACCACGAAGACGAGAAAAGAAATCGAATAGGGCGGGTCTTGAGAATAGTATCAAAGAAATATTGGTCCGGATGCTAGAGACTATATCGAGGTTTTTGCTTGGTCATCTGGAGACATGCGGTCAGACACTGTTGGGTACACAAATGTTAGAAGGTTTCTCCACCTGAAGCAGAAAGGTCCATCGTGTCGTCACAGGTAGAAAATCAACAGTTATGAGCGGTTTAATACCTATTTCTAGCCGTTACTTCTTATCCACGGTGGTTGCAAACGTGGTGCAGTGCCTAAAAAGGATGGAAAATACGAATGTGTGTGGATTACAAAGATTTGGCAGGAAGCGGTCCAGAAAGGCGATTTTCCTTTTCGTATTGATGTTCTGATCGACAACACCGCGAACATAAAGTTTTCTCTTCATGATGGTTTCTCCGGTTACAATTAGATCAAAATGGCTCCTAAAGACATGGAAAAAGACTAACATTTACGTTTTTCAGATGTGTTTCAAACCTTTGGCGCCACTATATCATTTCCATGGTGGCATTATTTCATGACATGATTCATCACGGAGATGTAGGTCTACACCATGGCCCGATCGCGAATGAAGAAGAACATCTCGATCATTTGCGAGCTGTTTGATAGGCGAAGAAGTACGAGTAAGACTTAATCCCAACAAATGCACCTTTGGGTCGATTCGATAAATCTGGTTTGTTGTAAGGTATTGAAGTTGACCCGCCACGGTTAAAATCCAAGAAATGCCCGTGCCGCAGAGAAAGAAGTCGAGAGGTTTCTTGGGACGATTGAACTACGTGCCCGTTCATTGCACGTCTCACCCTTGTGCCAATCTTGATTCTTGAAGGATCAAGTAGTGGAATGGACAACGATTTCTAGATTGCTTTTGACAAGATCAAAGTGTCTGCGAATCCTCCATCGATGCTGCTGAAGGAAGACCTCTTATCGTACTTGACAATATTAGAAGGCAGCAATGGAATTGTGTGTTGGGGCAACATGATGATGCAGTCGAAAAGAGTATGCAATATACTACCTAGCAAAAAGTTTACCGATTTGAAACAACATACTCATGACTGCGGCGCTTCTGGCAGGCTTCTTTCGCCGTAAGCAGTATATCTTGACTCACTTTTCACCTTGTTGATCTCAGATGGATCCGATAAATACATATTAGAAACACCTCTCTCTGGAAGAATAGCAAGATGGCAAATGATCTTGATGAATCGACATCCGATATACTACTCGGAAGCGATCAAAGTAAGTAGTGCGGTCATTTGGCTCATTAAGCCGTAGATGACTATCGATCTATCAGTTCGAGTTTCCCGATGAAGATGTTTTGTTAATTCTTGATTATGAAGAACAGGACCAAATGAAGGACTGAACGGGATCCGATGGACCATGGTCTTTGATGGAGCCTCAACGCCCAGCAATGACATTGGTGCCATCATTACATCTCCACAGGCGAACACACTCCTTTCAGCTAGATTATGTTTCAATTGCACTAATAACACGATCGAATACAGGCGTGCATCATGGGTATTAAAGTCGCTTTGGACTTAAGAATCAAATTCTTGCAAGTGTATGGAGACTCGGCCTTAGTGATCATCAGTTAAGGCGGTGGGACCGAAACATCCGAATCTCATTACTGTCGAGAGTATGTTTTGAGTCGATCCTACTTGAAGAGATCACCTGATCATATTCCACGAGAAGAATCGGTTGTGAGACACATTGGCTCTCTCCTCGATGTTCAGGTCAGATGGGACAACAAGCTCCCAAATCATCATCGAAGGTTTGGCCAGAACCAATATTGCTTGTGAACTAGATACAAAAGAGAAACCTTGGTTCTACGAAGTGAAGAGGTATCTCGAGGCTCAGGAATATCTTGCAGGGGCATTTGTCAATGACAAGAAGTTCTTAACACGATTTGCATCCAAATTCTTTCTCAGCAACGACATCTTATACAAGCGCAATCACGACTTATGCTTACTCCGCTGTGTAGATCAGAAAACAGCATAACGGATCATGGAAGAATTACACGAAGGTGCATTCGGTACCCACTCCAGTGGACATACAATGGCTAGGAAGATTACGAGAACGAGTTAGTATTGGTCCACCAAGGAATTTGTCATCTGCTATGCTCGGTCTTCTCACAAATGCGGATATGCGACAAAGTGCACGCATACCTCTAGTACCATTAGATATTGACCGCTCCTTGGCCTTTTGCAATGTGGGGCATTGACATGATCGGAGAAATCAAACCCTTACTCAATGGACATTTCATCCTTGTGAAACTGACTATTTCACCAGTGGGTAGAAGCAGCCTCGTTCGCATACATTACCAAGAATGTTGTGGCTCGATTCATCAAGCATAATCTTATCTCATCGGTATGGCACTCTGAAAGGATTATCACGGATATGACGCAATCTCAACAACAAATGATCATCGAACTGCGCACAGATTCAAGATCAAACATCAAACTCTTCTCCATATCCATTTCAAAATGAATGGCGTAGTGGAAGCCTAATCGAATATCAAGAAGATCATCAGAAGATGAGCGTGACTTACAAGGATTGTACGAGATGTTGCCATTTTCTCCATGGTTACCGCTCACGGATCGCAGTCGGAAACCCCTTCTCTTGTATATGGTATGAGTAGTCTGCAATCGAGGTTCAATACCTCGACGAGTCCTCTAGGACGCAGCTTGGCCGAATCCGAATGGATCGAGACTACGCCTCGATCGGATCAACTTGATCGACGAAAACAACGTCCATCTTCCGGAGCGGTTACTAAGCGAATGATCGGGCATTTAAAGAAAATCAAGCAAGAGCCTACAAGTGGTGATCTAGTAGTCAGCGTCATTCTTCCACAAGGTGATCCCGGGGCAAATGGACTCCCACCTCGGGGACCGTTTATAGTCAAAATAGTATTTTCAGTGGAGCTATGATCTTGGCACCATGGATGGAGAAGACTTCCCGCACCACAGCAGATCGAGACATAGTCAAAAAACTACGCATGAGCGAGACCCCGCTAGGTCGTGACTAGGCAAAAATAAATCTGGCGATCCTGAAAAGGGTTGGGCAAAGTTAAGGATATACAAAAATTTGCAAGTTCAAACACACAAAGGCGGCTTGGGCAAGGGTATCCCAGGTGAAAAAGGAAAGGGTTTAGGAAAAGTTAGGATTTAAGCGTCGACTATGTCTCGTCAGGATCATCTACTAGATTACACTAATGTCAACATTCAAGGTTCAAATGGAGAAAATCAATTCACTCTTTCTGACAACAAGGAGATGAGATAGTCGAAATATATGAGCACTAGCATTGTTGGAACTCAACGAGATTATTTCCATAGCTTTTACTTTTATTATCTTTATGGCCATACGCCACTCTTTCAAAATGAATGAGTCTTTCTTTTCTGATTGTTAATTTTATAAAGTTTCTTGCTTAAAGTCAATGCTTTAAATGATTGTTACGAACATGAAACATTACTGGGACTCTAGGAATTTATATGACATTAAAGTCACCAGACCGCAAGATACTTTCACAAGAGCTCGAACCCCAGGCCATTACCTCCTGAGCTATCTGTTAATTCTTCCCACAAGTGATCTTACACTTCATCATTACATGGTCTCCGGTGGTAACATTTTATCTCACGTATCCGAGAGATATTTATCCCACTGACCAGAATGTCTTAGATGAACGTTATCCCTGGCATACAGCAATATCTAGACTCGAAACTTGGTCGAGAGGTGCATCGGAGGAACCTCGTCTCCCTTATTCCCGGTCAAAGGATTCTTTGAGCCTTGTACTAACCCCGCCAGCGTTGCACATTGCGTCGGTCTCAGCGGTATTCGGAGACTCCCCAACCAAGATCTACACAGATCCCCAGAAGTACCTCTAGTTGTTATTCTTTCAACATTTATCTAAACTTGGTGGATTGCATCGGAATCAAAAACATCTCAGTTCTTTTCCCAAGCATCAAATTCTGGCGATTCTCATCTTCTTCAAGATGGATATGTTTGAAATGCCATTACATATTCATAAAATCATAACATGTGTGCCTTATCACTCCACGAACATTGTCATATGCTTGCATGCATCACAATCTGCATAGAACTAACCTCAGTTTATTCCAACAGAAGGTGACTGATTCTAGAGGCATTGATATTTCGAATGAAAGGTCAAAGATTAATGAGACAGGTGAAGATCATACAAATTGTCTCCGAGCAATGGACATTGGATCAACACCAGAAGCAGGCAGAAAGCTATCCATATGCGGATTATGCCTCCTCGAGAATAACCAAGGCGAAGGTGTATTACAGCTCTCTTATTATCAACAACAATTCACAGTCTGGCTACGACTCGATTGCCACGGATGGCATCTTTAAGCCCATCTCAGGTACTTCGATATTCTCCACCTTGAAATGCATTTGGTTAAAAATCAATATAAACCAATAACCTCGTTCAAAAAGATGAGCGTGAAGTCTAACGTGACATTCAACATCAGCCGCCCGGATGGCATCTTAAGCCCGTCTCCGTCTTCCTTCTATTTTCAAAAGTACCTCTGAGTCTAACGTACGACTCATTCCCGGTGTCAATCTCTCTTGATGGCGTCTTAAGCCCATCTCAGATGTTTCTCCTACATTCAAATGGCGTTCTATGATCTAGCATAAAATATAATTATTCTCAAATGTCATATATGTAAGCCCGTTCGGTGCATCGTCAACTAAGTAATGCAAATTTTAGGTGTACTCGGTGTTCAATCATCTTCGCCTCTAGGTCACGAAGGCAACATGCCAATCTAACCCTTCTAGTACAATAAGATTGAATAGGGCAATTGTTTTACCCCAAAATTTTCCCTCCTACTTCTCAAGACATTTCACATATATACTCGGATTTCCAAGGGTTGACTTGACAAACCCTCCCTAATAATCAATCCAAACTAGGGTTTGGCCATTTTCAAATCAATGTGGGCCTCTAACACCAATGGTCATCATGCCTCACCATATGCTTCAAATAATCTCCATGTCAAGTTTCAAGCCTTCTGAAGTCAAGTTTTCTTAGACAATTGTTCGGATGGTTGAAAATCAATTGTATTGAATAAAAGTCAATGTGGTCAACATACGGTCAAACTTCATAATTTTGGTCAACATCAATATTTTGAAGTGATATTCATCATTTGATCAAGGGTTTATCATGATTCATCAAGAAAAGTCAAGAATTAATCAAAGTCAAAGTTTCTAAATTGGGCTTTCTCAACAAAAATCAGCGAACTTTGACCAGACATAACTTTCACATACTTTATCAGAAATTTTTCCACCACAACTCATTTTGAAGAGAATTCAATTCTCTACAACTTCATGTCTCACAAGCTTGGGCAGAAAATGCTTCATTTGGAAGTTATGGATCAAAACATTACAGGTCCATTTAAGAGTCAACAAAAAGTCATCTTTTTGAAAAGAAGTGTTCATGACCATGGAAACTCCAATAAATATGAAACCAAAAAGGCTGTTTAGAATACATCTTGAGCTTTCTAAAAAGTCCAAGAACACCCAAAAATGTTAAAAATTGAGCAAGATACACCTTGTCCAAGTTGAGCATTTTTGAGGAGGTGCACAAAGAGAAATACTTGACAAATGCAAATATTTTCCAAATGGGCTTATAATTTTATGGTCCAAACTGGATCTTAACATTATCCATGGTCTCTATACACCTTGCCACGCCTCCTTCCCAATTTATTTGATTTATTTTGGAATTAAAGCATTTAAATCCAATTTTAATTAAATAAAATACAAAAGCAAGGTATAAGACAAGTTGGGCTTGATTTCTACCTATCTTGAGGACCAAGGAAGCCCATATAACATGTCAAATTCGTGCAAGATTCTACAAGGAAGGAAAAATGCAATTTTGGAAAAATTTGATAAATATTTACAAGGGGATATTTTTGCATTCAAAGCAATATATTTTCTCATTATTTTTGATCAAATCTCATGCTCTATAAATACATGATGCATTCACAAGAACAAGGGACGAAACCCTAGCCTCAAACAGCAACCCTAAAGTTCACAAATTTTTCACAAACTTTCAAAATTCGAAATCCTTGTTCCAGCCGTTTTCAGTTCATTCCAAGCACTCCGTCGTGCTCCTGAGGTATCATTGAGTAAGTCAAGGCCAAGAACCATGGCAAACATGCCTGAATAGTGCCATACATGAACATACATTTGCATACTTTTCTTGAATTCGTGTTTCAATATTTATTGTGTTTTGTCTGAAACTAACCATTGCAATGTGTTCTTGAGACATCATATAGCATATCTGGACGATCACATGAAGCTCCTAACGATCGGAGCATGATTTGCCATTGTTAGGGTTTAAAACAGACTGAGCTTGAGCCGGACAATCCGGGACGTTCGAGCCAACGACCATCACCATTAGACTTCAAGCCTCTAATTAGGGGTGGGGTCCCTCTACTCTTTATTTCGTTTATTTTGCGAGTTCGAGGATGGGCTAGCTGGAGAAGGCGGCCGGAGCGGTGCTCCCGTGCGTTAATTCGGACTCTGGCGAAGGCTGGTGGCAGCGCAAAGTCACGATCGATTGACAAACATTTAAAATTGGGGCCCAGTTTGACTTGCGTTGAAAATTCAAAAACGGAGCGAAGGATCACATATAATCATATGGTTGCATTCCTATGACAACAAATGCGCGCAACTCAGTTGGTAAACATGTGCTTGGTATATCCAGGAGGTCAGGGGTTCGATCCCTGGCTTCTCACTTTCATTTAAACACTTTTCCAACTAACATATTTTCTATTTCTTTTCATATTTTTTCCATTTAATTTAATTTCTTTTCAAATAATTTTCTAACTCATTAAAAAATCACAAAAAAATTATTTCTTTTTGCATTTAGGTCAGAAAAATACTTATTTAATTTTTGACATGAAAAAATTATATTTTGCATGCATATTTTAATTAATTGTTAATTAATCGAAAATTGACTTTTAATTGTTTTCCTTACTAAAATCAATCGAAAATTCCCAAAATTATTTCTCATCTAATTAGGTTTACTAACCTTAAAACTTTTCCTAACTCAAAATCTATTTTCACTTTATATTTTCTCATATTTGCAATTCGTTTCCTTTTCCGATTATTATGTATTTCCTTCGAGTTGTAATAGTTAGGTTAATCGCATTTCTTTTTCCAATATTATAACTTCTCATGGGATGTAATAGTTTAATTAGGATTTTACTTTCTGCACTCCTATATTATGTAACTGGCCCAAAGCCATGTAATAGCGTAGGATTTACTTTCCCCACTTTACTTTGCGCAATTTACTTTCCGCACCCTTATAAATTGCTAGTAATTAGGCGTGTATGGAAAGATAAAAATGAACGTAGATCAATTCTAATTTCAAGATAAAATATATGAACTTGACACACTCTCTTCACACATGTACCCCTAGGCTATTCTCTCATTGCCTTTCAAATATATGGTCAAGTCCTCAGATGTTGAGGTATCCTAACGCAGTTGCCTACAAACACATCATCATAGTCCCGATACAAAGATCATAGTCCTCGATGTTGCCTCTGAATACATGATCTAGTCCTCGATTGTTGCCTACAAAAAGTGATGATCGTCCCTTGAATATGCTAGGATACTCCCACAAGTTACCTTCTATGACCATCCGATGTCCCTTCGAATGTCCCTTCATATCACGAATAGGGTTACCTACCAACTAATGGTATGGATAGCTATTCTAAAGGAAAGTAAAACAACACAAGCGATCGTTTTGAGTAGGTAATAAGACTTTAGTTGCTTGCTCCATCAAAACATCTTTTCACTCACACTTTTACAAAGTTAAAACACTTTTTTCAAAGCGAAACATTTCCGACACTTTGTATACATTCCAGTAGAATCATTCACGAAGTCAAAGCGAAATGCCTTTTCAAAACATTTTCAAACACACACGTAGAAAGCAAATTTTAAAGTGAGCTAAAGCAACTAAGGCAAGTAGATAACTACGGATGGAAAGGGTGCTAATACCTTTCCTTTTATAACCTTCTCCTTACTCGAGAATCTAACAAAGGTCTTTTATGTTTTCACCTTCATTAATTGGATAAAAGAAAAGTCGGTGGAGACTCTTTATCCATGACATTTTGATCAAACGCAAAACAATCAAAGTTAGTTCTCCCAATATTACATGGATCATATCTTAGAATAAGGCTACCATAGCAAGTACGTCGTACTGCATTCTTCAACCCGAATGGCATAACCTTGTGAAAGCCCCAGCGGCATGACGAAAGTTGTTTCCATATCCTTAGGGCCATCTTGATTTGATTAGAATCGGAGCCGTCATGAAGGAAAATACCTTATGTTGAGCGGTATTGTCGACCGAAACATCGATATGTGGAAGCGGAAAATCATCTTTCGGGCTCGCCCTATTCAAATCTCGATGAGTCTACACTTATGCACTTTGCCATCCTTCTTAGGCCTTTGGTACCATATTTTGACCCATTGCGGATGGAAGTAACAACCAAAATTTGCCTTTGCTTCGAACTTGACTTTGATCTTCTCGGACATCTCGGGAATATCACAGCGAACCTTCTTTATAGGACCTTTTTCGTGCTAACTAGTGTACCACAATATCAATATCCGTACTGCATGTCTTCATAGGACCAAGCAAAAATCACATGTAATCTCGCAACATCTGGATTGACCTTTCTTTGAAATTGTTCCAAGACCAACTCCTATCTTGACTTTTTACATGTCCTCTTCATTGCCAAGTTTACATCCTCGACCAATTCTTCATGCGTTGTATAGATCTTTCGCTTGTTATAACAATCTAGCAAGCTCTCCACGGCACTTCACAATCTTCCTCACCTCCGTCCTCGGCTTCGTAGATCAGATTTTCAAAATCATATTTGACAATAGCAAAATTATTAGCAATGGGATCTAGAGTCGATGTGGATCTGCAATTTTATGTTTGTGTGTGTAAGAACACATAACTATATATATATATATATATATATATATATATATATATATATATATATATATATATATATATATATATATTTGAAAAAGCGATAAGTGAAAAGAAAAGCAGGGATCACAAAATTTGAATGCAAAAGTCCAATGATTTATTGAATGAAAATATACGAATGACAAATAACAACCCTCACAAATGAGCCATCGTGTCCGGGTAAGGCACTAGGCTTAAAGTCTTATTATAAATTACATAAAACTTAAAAGCATAAAACAGAAAAAGAAACTAGGCCTAAAGGAGTTGACATACGTCCAGGTAAATCGTCAATTGTTGAGTCTATTGTCAATGGTTGGGAATATCTAGTTGTTGATGTCATGATCACCATCATGTCATACATAGCATGAATTCCATCTCGGTTGATGAACGAGAGGTCCACCAAGACGTTCATGACATATCATCTTATGACCTTTGGAAGTGATGCCTAGACCAAACTTATCAGATTTGAATGGGAAATCGGACAATTGACCCCAAATGGTACATCTTCCTTCTTCAACTACAACCCTGCATCCTTCTGTGAAATATCTTTTATGGAACTCTAGTAATCTTGGGAGTGATAGGAGCATCGATAGGAATCACTCAAGGAACTACTTCAAAAGCTTGATAGGGAGTCTCAATGAATTCGCCCTCCATTTCAACATACCGGAAGGACTGCAGTTGGCTCATTATATATTCTTCTTCTCTTCATATAGTGACGATCTTCCCTTTCGCTGGGTACTTCGATTTCTGATGTAAGGTATAGGTTATAGCGTCCGTCCCATGTATCCATAGGCGTCCAAGTAAGCAGAATAAGTGGAGGATATCCATCACAATGAAAGTAGAATCAAAGTTTGGGAACCCACTTTGATTGGTAAGTCGAGCACTCCAAGCATCGTTCTTCTCGAACCATCAAAAGCTCTCACAATTATGTCACTAGGTTTTATCACCACTTCTTTAACATCAAGTCTGTATAGAGCACTTTTAGGCAGGACATTCAAAGCAGAGCCAGTATCTACCAACACATGAGATAATGTAGTGCCCTTACACTCAATAGAGACGTGCAAGGCTTTGTTATGCTTCCTTCTCGTAGGAGTCAAATCAACTTTTGAAAAACCCTAACCATTGTCTGTGGTCAGGCTAGCAGTACAATTTTCAAATTGATCGGCAAAATTTACTTGCGGCACGTGAGCATTCTTTAGGAATTTCACCAAGGCTTGAGCATGAGCCTCAGAGCACAACAACAGAGCTAGCATAAATATCTTAGACAGGGTTTTCCCCAACTGCTCAACAACATTATAATCGCTTTTCTTGATAATTCTCAAAATTTCCTCCATCTCTTGCTTGGAGGCATCTTCAACAACTTCTTTCGGTACTCCTATTTGGGCAGGCAGAGTCACTTTTTCTTTTCCCCGAGCCTCAATAGTTGGCTCGGCAAGGATGCGAACTGGTGCAGCAGCATCTTTGGGAGGAGAGATCTATGGAGATAATATTCTTCCGGTTATAGTCACTTTGCTTGATCCAGTAATATTGGTGACATCAGGATTAACAGGTTCAACATTGCTGTCTTCAATGGCCAATGGCTCTTTCTTGACGTATTGGTAGTAAACCTCGGCTCCATAATTCCAAGGTATAACTTTGTTAGAAGAATATGGAAGTGGTCTGGGCGAGGTGATAATCAAAGGAGCCACTCGGGGTGTGGGATCAATCTTCACAGGACCTGCAGAGGTGATCCTTATCGCATTCACATCAACATGTTCTTCGGGATAGCCGTCATATCCCCATCTAGTTGCTTGAATATCTTAAATTTCAATCTTGGAGCTTTTAGGGGCGGTATATTTCACCATAAAATCGAATTTCCCACTCGGCTGCCCCAAGGTATCCCAAGTCTCTAGTGGAATCTCTTCTTCGATGCTTCATTCTTCCACATCTTCAATCTTCAAACCTCTAGAAACATCTTCGCACAAACCTTCTACAGATGGAGTTTTAGCAACAACACTTTCTTGTTGTCTATCGGTAGCAAATCCCTCTTTTAAACCATGACTATTGGATTCGGATGCACAATAGCGACAATTGTTAACACGTCCGAAATAAAGCGAAACATATCGATTCTTCTTGTAGGTCACTTGAAGTGGTCAATTCACTTAAAACAAAGACATAAGAGTCATCATCAATGGCATTGGAACTCTTGCCATGATTAAGCATTGGTGTGGTAATCATATTTGGAGTTTCGATAGGAGGGTCAAATTCAATCTCTAAACGATTATGTCTTGATTTTGTTCTTGAGCCCAGATTGTTCGTTTCATGCCCGGGCTATTGGAATGGTATGCACACCTTGAATTGGGATTGTATTTAAGAGAGGATATGTTAACATGCTAAGGCGGATCCCTTAAGGTAATAAGCTATGCTTTAAAAATATGTTGCAATTCTTGAGACAATGGCATGTTGATCTTTGTGAATTGTCTTCTTGGCGCTTTTGTCTATCGTATTTTCTTGTTAAGGTTGTGGTGGTTAGAGATCGAATTTTGTGTGAGGCATCTTCAACAACTTCTTCGGTACTCTTGGATATACACAAAGGTGGCTTTTTTCCCACCAAAGGACCTCTTCACAACACTTGAAGATGTCTAGACTTGAATCTTCCCACTCTTGATTCCAACTTTAATACGTTCTCCTGTCAATATCAGCTCGATGAATCCAGCTGGAGAATTTCACATCAGATGATTGAAGAATGGACCTGTCGGCGTTCCATGAACATGTCGACGGTTCCACAGTAGACATGGGTGGTTGAACTTTTCCTGCTAGATCTCTCCATTTTTGGGCGTACTCCTTGAACTTCTCATCACGACCCATATACATACTTTGTAGCTGCATACGGGTCAGTGCCAATTCAGCGTTGTATTGGTACTGTTTGTAGAAAGCATCTACCAAATCATTCTAGGTATGAATATTGGTATTTTCCAGCTGATAATACCACTCCAACTATGCTCCAGACAAACTCTCTTGGAAGAAATGCATCCACAATTTCCTATCCAAAGTGTGTGGTTGAATTTTCTAAACATAGGACTTCATGTGAAGCTTCGGGAAAGAAATGCCATCATGCTTTGCAAAATCAGGAACATTGAACTTGCGAGGGATCACCACTCCAGGAACCAGACTTAAATCATCAAAGTTTAACCTTGACATTTTCAGATTTTCCACATCATTTGGACGATCTTCAAGTTGTTTGTACTTCTCATCACCAGGAGGATATTGCCCGCTCAGATAATATTCATCTTCCTCTTCTTCAGACCCATGATTGCTTCCTTCATTGTCGTTGGCACTTCCTTTAGTTTCAACTCCTTTTTCTAAGAACTCAAGTTGTCTGGTTGTCTTGATTGGACCTTTGAATCTTCTTCCCATGTTGAGAATACTATCTTCTTCTTCTTTTCTTGGTGATGAGCTCTTTCATATCTTCCTATCCTTTGGTTAGGTTGATGAACATTTCATGGAAGTAAGCATTCAGACACGAAGATCTTTGATAGTATGTTCGAGCCATTTTACGCGAAATAAATAGCGAGAGAATAAGAAAACCGATCATCGAATTACCCATTATGAAATGATATGCTATGATATGATATGATATGATATGCAATGTTTTCAGGACCTTAGGAAATTTAAATGTGGTAAACCAAAAAAGAAGAAACTCTTTATTAGTGAATTAATAAATACAAAAGAAAGTTCAACATAAAGTAAAGCTCCTAGTGCTTAAGTCTCTCGTGGACGCTTCCTCTTCGTGTTGACGTAGGTATTAAGACTCTATTCCTCGTGAAGTAATTTATTCAACTCCAATACTCTTTTCTCGCTTGCATAGCACTGAGCTTCAAAGGTGTCCCTTTCTTCTTTAAGTTGAATCCATGATCTCTTCAGTTCTTCAAGATCAGTGGGCATCTCTGGATGGAGAATAGTATAAGACTCATTTCCTTCATCAATAGGTTCCACAATTATTGGAAGGATAACAATATACAACATTACAAAACTTTGAGCATGAGCTCGCATCCATTTGAGGTAAGGTTCCCAAGGAATTGAGTTTTTATGCCCCAAAGTTTTGGTATCTGATTCCTTCACCATGACCCAAGCATGAACAAATATTCGACGATAACGCTGGAGATCGTTGTCATTTTGTTGCTAGATGCAACAAGCAAAAGAGTTGGTATTATTTTCTTGGGTGATATATACCGTTTAGGTTATATCGTCGTATCCACAGAGATTGGTTATTGATCGTGGTTCGAAAATTCTACCGTTAATGAGTTTGAGATTAAAAGAAATGAAAATAAAGACAAAAAGTAAATGAACAAAAGTATAAAAGATAGATGATAGCTTGGGAGCGAATGTAAACTACCGTCTGGACTTAAATCTACCACCCATGTCATACTCGGCCTACGATACTTGTCCGTGTCATCACATACCTCTCACAACCTAAGCTATTTCTAACCCAAATTGAGAATCCTCCTAAATCATCTCAATATCCATTCCTGGCATACCTCAACAACACAGGAGTCAACTGCGTCACCTCCATACCCACTTCTAGCATACTTCACCAACGCAGAGGCATTAAGTTCGGGTACTCTATAGTGAATGTTAGATCTAAACCTATTCCTAGCATTCGAAACTAACGAGATAATCATCCTAGGTAAGAATCTAGCAATCTATCTCTAGCAAAGCTCAAATCCTAACATAAAGTAAAACCTAAGATAATCAAGCACAAATTGTAAAACAAGCTTTATACAACACCAAAGCGATAAATATACATGAGTTATGAGTAGATATACAAAAACCAACAAAAGAGATTACAAAGAGAAGAAGAAGAGAGAAACATTTCTTGGTTTGTCAACACCAATCGACGAGAGATTCGACTCGGGATCATCAAATACAAGCTCCATCCAATGTTGTTCCAAGAAAATCTATAAAAAAATGAAGGTGATGGTGTTGGGACTCAAAAATACCAACCCATAACCTAAAAATGTGTTTTAGCTCCTTTTAAAGAATTACGAAGTCGCGGTAGCGCTGATGCGATGTTTAACATTTATTTTGCCATATCTTGAGCAGTAACTCGGAATTGAGCCGGTTTGAGCGTTGGAAATCTTATTCAATATCTATCTAACCATGGATAAATATCCAGCTTTATTGATGATTTTATTCTTTGATTTTGAGCTTTATTTGTTGATCAGTTGCCCAAATCGCGCATTTGGAGCTTAGCCTTTGGCCTTTATTACTCAATGCTCCAATTATGAATGAATACCTATAAAAGAGATGAAAAACTATCAAATGATACAATATTTACACAAAACTCAATTATTCTATTATGTACACATTTATACAAAAGCGGGGATTTATTCGAAGAATATCAACAAAACGGATAAGTACAAAATGTATATACAAAATAACTATATTTTGGCACTTATCAAGTCTCCCCAACTTGACACATTGTTTGTCCTCAAACAAATTCAAGTAAACCTAAAGAAACAATGAATGATAATCAAAGAATCACGAATCAACATGTTTTAAAAGGAAAACAAATGTATGGTTCAGCGAAAAATATACAGCAAATACAAACTTACCACTATACTACAACAATAACATATAAGCGAAACAAATCCTAACAAAAATCATCCAAAACATTCTAAAACAAAAGCTCAATCATGAATCACGCCTAGCAAAAATTCATGGTAGATGAAGAACACCTGAAAGGCGAGGATAAAAAACTCTCTCCTGATCTTGCAAACAATAGACTAAAGTATGCATTCATCCAAAAGCGTGTTGAAAATACAAATGCAAGAATCACAAGGGCTTTTCAAGGTTGTAATGTGGCTGGTTAACAAACAAGTGATAAGTCCTAAAGCTAATAGAAACAAAAACTTGCCTAAACCTAAGGAGTGATCAACTCACAAAGTTTCAAACAATAGAATTCAATCAAACTTATTCTTCATCACAAATTTCACCAAACACACTCGCAATTAACATAACATTATTCCTACTCTTTTTTTTTCTTTTTCAAAACTTTTCTCTTTTTCTTTCTCTAATCTTTTCTTTTCACATTTTTCTTTCTTTTCTTTTCTCGACCACTCAATCAATCATAAACACATAAACATTCCTCTCTGACTTGAATTGACCAACATTAATGTGTGAATACCCTACTTTCTAAGGCAGGTAAAAATCTATACAACAACATATAGTTGAGGGTTCAAGAAACAAAGAAATCAACATCCATACAAAAAAGGTGAATTGACACTCATAGACAAGCATGAAGTTCAAATAAACATGGATATTGGTAAAAGTTCAAAGGGGTTAACAAAGGTTCACACACGCACAAGGTGAATTGAATATTTGGACAAGGTAGTTATGCTCAAAATCAAACAAAATGCCTTGATCATTTTCTTGCAATCATACAATCAATACAAAATTAAAGATTAAGCATAATAAAATCTAGGTAAAACAAGAATGTGGACTCTCATATGTAAACAATGGAAAGCTTCCTCACATTTATGGGTAAAAAGGGGACTAAAGTGATTCAATTCATGAGCAAGTAATGAAAAAAGAATGAATGGCATATAATTGTACAAATGATAAATTTCCTAAACATGTTATGCTATAGAACGATAAGCAGTACAATGACGTATAACTTTGAAAACTATCATTACCATACATCCATGAGTTAAACGATCAAACTCGGAAAATCACTCAAAAGTCTTCATGTTACGAACCCAAATTTGAGTCTAACAACAACAAAAGAATTAGGAAAACAATACTAATTTATTCAATACAAAAGCCTTGGTGAAAGTGGGAAAAAGAAAACCAAGTGAAATTTTAAAAGAATTCCTTTACCCATATGAGGCCTCTACGATTCTTGAGAAAAAATGACAAAAGTGTAAGCTGCTATCTAAACTCCACTTACACACCTATACAATCTCATTTACACATCTAAACAATATTTACAATACATACACACTTCCACAAGCTAAAACACAAAACTTGTGGAAAATAACAAATTGACATAACAAAACTAAAGCAAATAACAATACATAAACTTGGTGAAAGCAATTAACAAGTTGAAAAGTGAAAGTTTCAAATTAAGAGCAAGTCCTATTTCAACTTGTTAAAACATAAGCCACCAAACAACATAAACATAAACAAACAAAACATGCTTTTTACGTCGTAGCTCGGCCTTTATTGTCTGAGGACTAGTAACCTCTCGTCATGCCATGGTATTTTGCACAAACCTAAAGAAAATGTCCTAACAACCACACAACAAAGCGTTACGAGTGCGAGACAATTCACAACATCACATAAAAACTAAGAAAATCACAAATATGTACAAGTATGGAAAGTAAACACATAACATGTACAAGTAACATATACAAGTTCATATACAAAGTCTATACAACATATACATTAATTACAAAACTCAAAACAACGGAATTATCGCAATCGAAACAATAAAACCAATCCGACAGCAGGCGCCATTTTGTTGCTGTGGTATAGCGGCAACAAAGAGTTGGTATTACTTTTACGGGTGATATATCTGGGTTAGGTTATATCGTATCGTGTCCACGAGATTGGTTATTGATTAAATGTTCGACAATTCTACCGTTAATGAGTTTGAGATTAAAAGAAATGAAAATAAAAGACAAAAGTAAATGAACAAAAATATAAAGATAGACGACATCGGAGCGAATGTAAACTACCGTCCGAGACTTAAATCTACCACCCATGTCATACTCGGCCTCACGATGCTTGTGCGTGTCATCACATACTCTCACAACCTAAGCTATTTCTAACCCAAATTGAGAATCCTCCTAAATCATCTCAATATCCATTCTGGCATCCTCAACAACACGGTCAGTGCGTCACCTCCATACCAGCTTCAGCATACTTCAAGCAGAGGCATTAAGTTCGGGTACTCATAGTGAATGTTAGATCTAAACCTATTCTAGCATTCGAAACTAACGAGATAATCATCCTAGGTAAGAATCTAAGCAATCTATCTACGGCAAGCTCAATCCTTAACATAAAGTAAAACCTAAGATAATCACCGAACAAATTCGTAAAACAAGCATACAAGCATGAAAAGGCGATAAATATACATGAGTTATGAGTAGATATACATACAAAACCCAACAAAAGAGATTACAAAGAGAAGTGAAGAAGAGGAACCAAACATTTCTTGGTTTGTCAACACTGTCGACGAGAGATTAGACTCCGGATCATCAAATGCAAGCTCAATATTGTTTTCCAAGCAAATCTATCAAAAATATGGTGATGTTGTTGGGACTCAAAATACCCAACCCATAACCTAAAAATGTGTTTTAGCCCTTTAAAGAATTCTGAAGTCGAGGGGCGCTAAGCTTGGTATTAAGCTCTAAGCGATTCCGTGATGTTCGGTATTTTATTTTGCCATATCTTGAGAAGTAACTCGAATTGAGCCGGTTTGAGCGTTGGAAGCTTATTCAATGCTCTATCTAACCATGGATAAATATCCAGCTTTATTTATGATTTTTATTCTTTGATTTTGAGCATTATTTTGTTGATCAGTTGCCCAAATCGCGTATTTGGAGCTTAGCCTTTGGCCTTTATTACTCAATGCTCAATTATGAATGAATACCTATAAAAGAGATGAAAAAATATCAAATGATACAATATTTACACAAAAACTCAATTATTCTATTATGTACACATTTATACAAAAAGCGGGGGATTTATTCGAAGAATATCAACAAAAGAACGGATAAGTGCCACAAAATGTATATACAAAATAACTACATTTTGGCACTTATCAAGTCTCTAACTTGACACATTGTTTGTCCTCAAACAAATTCAAGTAAACCTAAAGAAACAATGAATGATAATCAAAGAATCACGAATCAACATGTTTTAAAAACGGAAAACAAATGTATGGTTCAAACGAAAAAATGTACACGGCAAATACAAACTTACCACTATACTACAACAATAACATATAAGCGAAATAAATCCTAAGTATAAAAATCATGCAAAACATTCTAAAACAAAACAAGCTCAATCATGAATCACGCCTAGCAAAAATTCATCGGTAGATGAAGAACACACTGGCGAGGATAAAAACACTCCTCCACAATCTTGCAAACAATAGACTAAAATGCATTCATCCAAAAGCGTATTGAAAATACAAATGCAAGAATCACAGGGCTTTTCAAGGTTGTAATGTGGCTTGGTTAGCAAACAAGTGATAAGTCCTAAAGCTAATCGAACAAAACTTGCCTAAACCTAAGGGGTGATCAACTCACAAAGTTTCAAACAATAGAATTCCAATCAAACTTATTCTTCATCACAAATTTCACACCAAACACCTCACTTATTAACATAACATTATTCCTACTCTTTTTGTTTCTTTTCAAAACTTTTCTCTTTTTTTTCTTTTTCTAATCTTTTCTTTTCACATTTTTTTCTTCTTTTCTTTTCTCAACCTCCTTATCAATCACAACAGCACATAAACATTCCTCTCCCAGAATTCAACCAACATTAATGTGTGAATACTCCCTACTTTCTAAGGCAAGGTAAAAATCTATACAACAACATATAGTTGAGGGTTCAAGAAACAAAAAATCAACATCCATACAAAAAAGGTGAATTGACACTTATAGACAAGCATGAAGTTCAAATAAACATGGATATTGATAAAAGTTCAAAGGGGTTAACAAAGGTTCACACACATACAAGGTGAATTGAATATTTGGACAAGGTAGTTATGCTCAAAATCAAACAAAATGCCTTGATCATTTTCTTGCAATCATACAATCAATACAAAATTAAAGATTAAGCATAATAAAATCTAGTTAAAACAAGAATGTGGACTCTCATATGTAAACAATGGAAAGCTTCCTCACATTTATGGGTAAAAAGGGGACTAAAGTGATTCAATTCATGAGCAAGTAATGAAAAAAGAATGAATGGCATGGTAATTATAGAAATGATAAATTTCCTAAACATGTTATGCTATAGAAAGCGATAAACGAGTACCTGCGTGTACCAACTTTGAAAACTATCATTACCATACATCCGCGAGTTGAAGCGATCAAACTAGGAAAATCACCTCAAAAGTCTCAAGTTAGAACCAAAAATTGAGTCAAACAACAACAAAAGAATTAGAAAAACAATACTAATTTATTCAATACAAAAAGCCTTGGTGAAAGTGGGAAAAAGGAAAACCAAGTGAAATTTTAAAAGAATTCCTTGTACCGCATGAGAAGGCGCTAAGCGCGCTACACCGATTCAGAAAAATGCGACAACAGGTGCAAGCACTATCAAGCTCCACTTACACACCTATACAATCTCATTTACATCTGAAAAATATTTACAATACATACACACTTCCACAAGCTAAAACACTACAAACTTGTGGAAAATAACAAATTGACATAACAAAACTAAAGAAAATGACAATACATAAACTTGGTGAAAACGAATTAACAAGTTGAAAAGTGAAAGTTTGAAATTAAGAGCAAGTCTATTTCAACTAGTTAAAACATAAGCCACAAACAACATAACATAAACAAACAAAAACATGCTTTTTTTTCAGAAGTCTCGGGGCCTTTATTGTGCGAGCACTAGTAACCTCCTCTCGTCATGCCATGGTATTTCCACAGCGCCAACCTAAAGAAAGTGTCTAACAACCACACAACAAACGTTACGAGTGCGAGACAATTCCACAACATCACATAAAACTAAGAAAATCACAAATATGTACAAGTATGGAATGTAAACACATAACATGTACAAGTAACATATACAAGTTCATATACAAAGTCTATACAACATATACATTAATTACAAAACTCAAAAACAACGGAATTATCGTCTGAACAATAAAACCAATCCCAACCACGGCGCCATTTTGTTCTTCTGCGGTATAGCGGCAAGCAAAGAGTTGGTATTACTTTTACCGGGTGATATATACCGTTAGGTTATATGTCGTGTCCACAAGATTGGTTATTGATTCGTGGATTCGACAATTCTACCGTTAATGAGTTTGAGATTAAAAGAAATGAAAATAAAAGACAAAGTAAATGAACAAAAAGTATAAAGATGAGCGACAATAAGACAGAATGTAAACTACGTCACGGACTTAAATCTACCACCATGTCATATTACCTCACGATACTGGTGTCATCACATACCTCTCACAACCTAAGCTATTTCTAACCCAATTTGAGAATCCTCCTAAATCATCTCGATATCCATTCTGGCATACCTCGACAACAGAGGTCAGTGCGTCACCTCCATTTGATTCTAGCATACTTCACCAGCAGAGGCATTAAGTTCGGGTGCTCTATAGTGAATGTTAGATCTAAACCTATTCCTAGCATTCATAAACTAACAGATAATCATCCTAGGTAAGAATCTAGCGATCTATCTCTAGCAAAGCTCAAATCCCAACATAAAGTAAAAACCTAAATCTAAGCACAAATTAAGTAAAACAAGCTTTATACAAGCATGGCGATAAATATACATGAGTTATGAGTAGATATACATACAAAACTCAACAAAAGAGATTACAAAGAGAAGAGAAGAAGAGGAACCAAACATTTCTTGGTTTGTCAACACCAATCGACGAGAGATTCGACTCCGGATCCTCCAAATGCATGCTCCAATGTTGTTTTCCATGCAAATCTATCAAAAATATGAAGGTGATGTTGTTGGGACTCAAAAATACCCAACCCATAACCTAAAAATGTGTTTTTAGCCCCTTTTAAAGAATTCTGAAGTCGCAGGGCGCGCTAAGCGCGGTCTGTGATGTTCAGCATTTTATTTTTGCCATATCTTGAGAACCGTAACTCGGAATTGAGCCTGATTTGAAGCGTTGGAAAGCTTATTCAATGCTCTATCTAACCATGGATAAATTCCAGCTTTATTGATGATTTTTATTCTTTGATTTTGAGCTTTATTTGTTGATTAGTTGCCCAAATCGCGCATTTGGAGCTTAGGCTTTGGCCTTTATTACTCAATGCTCCAATTATGAATGAATACCTATAAAAGAGATGAAAAACTATCAAATGATACAATATTTACACAAAAACTCAATTATTCTATTATGTACACATTTATATAAAAAGTAGGGGATTTATTCGAAGAATATCAACAAAAGAACGGATAAGTGCCACAAAATGTATATACAAAATAACTACATTTGACAGATCAAGTCTCCCAACTTGACACATTGTTTATCCTCGAACAAATTCAAGTAAACCTAAAGTGAATGATAATCAAAGAATCACAATCGATAAGTTTTAAACAGGAAAACAAATGTATGGTTCAAGCGAAAAATGTGACAAATACAAACTTACCACTATACTACAACAATAACATATAAGCGAAACAAATCCTAAGTACAAAAATCATGCAAAACATTCTAAAACAAAACAAGCTCAATCATGAATCAACTGTCGTTGAAGGTGACTGTAGGATTTTGTATCCAAATGTCTTGGATAGCAAGAGTCGCCACCGACTTTTATTTTATCAATTAAGGGAAGGTAAAGTACGAAAAAAAGATTCAGATTCTGAGTTCGGAGAATGGTTATGAAAAGGGAAGGTATATACCCACTTTCCATCCGTAGTTATCTGGGCTCTTAGTTGCTCTCTAGATTTACCTTTTAATTGCTTTACATGTGTTTGAAGAAAATATTTTGAAAAAGGCATTTCGCGACTTTGTAATGATTCATGTAAGAATGTATACAAAGTGTTCGGAAATGTTTTGTTTTGAAAAGAGTTTGAACTTTGAAAAAGTGTGTGGTGTGAAAAGCATTTGGTAGAAGAGCAACTAAAGACTTATTTACCCACTCGAATTGGTCGTTTTGTACTTCGTTCCTTTAGAATAGCGCTAGTTACCATTAGTTAGTAGGTAGCTCCATTCGTTGGATGTAAGCGGGACAATCGAAGGGACATCGGATGGTCATAGTAGAGGCAACTTGTGAAGTATCCTAGCACATTGAAGGACTATCATCATTTTTGAAGGCAACAATCGAGGGTCAAGATCATGTATTCGGGCGACATCGTGGGTCTTATGATCTTTGTATCGAAGGGACTATGATGATTTGTTTTGAAGGCAGCGGTGCTAGAACCTCTACGAGGACATGACCATTTAATCGAAAGGCATCGAGAGAATTACCCTAAGATGCGTGTGTGAAAGAAGTGTGTTGAATTCGATATTTTATCTTGAAAAATTAGTGGGCTATGTTCAATTATTATCTTGCCATACACGCCTAATTTACTAGAATTGATAGAGGTGCGGAAAATAAATTAAAAGTAAAATGCGAAATGTAAAGGTCTACGCTTTACAAGGCTTTGGGGAGATACATAATTAGGAGTGCGAAAAGTAAAGTCCTAAATTAAGCTATTACAACCCATGCGATTTACATTATTGAAAAATAAAATAAAAACGGAAGAATCGTGCAGATCGGACCAACACAGCAAACAAACGAGAAATCGGAAAATATGATATGAATCGAACAAGAGAAAAAGTGTTAGAAAAATGCAAATTTTATATGAGAAAATTAATGCATCTGAAAATAAGATAAACAACCTAAGATAATTTTTTGGAATTTTGGATGCATTTTAGTAATTAAAACTAATTTATAATGATTTAAATGCTAAAATAAAAATAAAAATAAATATGCATGCAAAAGATATTTTTAATTTATTAAATTAAATAAACATTTTATGAAAATAATGTAAAAGAAACATATTTTTGATAATTTTTAAATAGAAATAAAATATGAAAATAATTAAAATGAATGCAAATATTAAAAGAATTAGAAAATATGAAAATAGGAAAAGTTTGGAAAAGAAAACAAGAACCGGTCTCAAGGAGGTTCGAACTGGAGACCATGGAGAGTATCTGTGCACAGGAAACGTTTTAACCACTACACCATCATGCATTTGGTGTTTGAAAAGCTGAAATCAAATGAATATAAGTGGTAACGTGTCATGAGTATTTTGAAATTAAAACACAGTCAGCGCGCGGGCCCCAGTCATAACGTAGAAGCCAATCAGAAGCTACGCAAGTGCCACGCACGCGGTCAAGAGGTCAGCGCCGGAGTCCACCACCGGAACCCTAACGCCGATCATCTCAACCAAATTTTTTTAAAAAATACACAAAATAAACAAGAAAGGAGGACCCCCTAAATCGAGGGCTGCGATCTCAATGGAAGCATCAGTTTTGGCTAAAAACGACTGGATCGGGAGTTTCGAAGAAAAAGATGAAATCTGCCCTAACAATGGCACAGGGCATTCTGGACGTTAAAGCTCACATGTAAGGCATCTAATGCGTTCTAATGAGCTTCGATCCAAGTAACCTGCAAACGATTAATAATGCATGATGAATGAAATTGAATTTATGAATTTACCAAACGGTGAGAGCTTGTCGCAATTCGAGACGATCCGCTTGAGTAAGGGTGGTTTGAGTTGCTGGGAACCTCTTGAGCACAATGGAATGGATGGTTTTGGCTGAAACTTGCTGAAAACAAAAATTCGAATTTTTGGATTCTTGAAAATTTTGCCAAAGTTTTGGATAGTTTTTAGGTTAGGGTTTCCGTCCGGCTGCTTGTACACAATGCTGGCAATTTATAGAAGAGATTGGAAGAGAAAAAACAAGGAAAAAAGATTGGAAATTGAATGTGCAAATATTTTCCCATAAATAAAATCAAATTTCCTTTAAAACTTGATTTTTCCTTTCCATATGCAAGCTATCACGATTTGGCAAGAGTGGTGGGCTTTCTTGGTCATTAAGAGAGATATAAATCCAACTTATTTGAAAAAGAAACTTAATTTTCATATTTTACATAATTTATTTTTGAATTAAATGTTATAAAATTCAAATATAAATCATGAAAATAGAAAATCACCAATGCCAAGCATTTATGGGTCAAGAATAACATCATGAACAAGTTTGGATCAAAAGATTATCGGCTCATTTGGAAAATTTTGCAATTTGACCAAAATGTCCTTTTGTGCAATTGTCCAAAATTGCCCAACTTCTGAAGAGTGTATCTTGCTCAATTTTCCACATTTTTGAGTGTTCTTGGACTTTTTGGAAAGCTCTAAGAGTCCTCTAACCAATGCTTTTGGTCTCATCTCAATTGGAGTTACCATGCTCAATATATCTTCAAAACAAAAAGTTGACTTTTTGTGGACTTTGAAAATGACCTGTAATGTTTTGAACCATACCTCTCAAATGAAGCATTTTTTAGACATTCTTGGGAGACATGAAGTTGTAGAGAATTGAATTTCCTTCAAAATGAGCTTTGGTGGGAAAATTTCTGAGAAAGTATGAGAAAGTTATGATCAGTCAAAGTTCAGTTGACTTTTCACCTAGAAACCCTAATTTGGAAAGTTTGACTTCTGAGCAAATCTTGAGTTTTCTTGATGAATCATGATCAACCCTTGATCAAATGATGAATATAACTTCAAAATGAGGATGTTGACCAAAAATCGAAGTTTTGATTGTATGTTGACCACGTTGACTTTTTGTCAATACACCGATTTTCAACCATCGAGCAATTGTCGAGCAATCTTGACTTGTGAGGCTTGAAACTTG
The DNA here is from genome assembly GCA_021764765.1 of Vicia sativa. Lineage (NCBI taxonomy): Eukaryota > Viridiplantae > Streptophyta > Magnoliopsida > Fabales > Fabaceae > Vicia > Vicia sativa. The sequence continues at coordinate 108,938,616 of CM038794.1, forward strand.
TCATGGAGAATCTTTAAGGCATATGAGGAGGCATGATGAACATTGGAGATGTTGAAACCCATCTTGTCTTGAGAAATACCAAAACCTAGCTTGGGTTGATTGTGTTAGAAGGTTTGTCCGATCAACCAGGAATCCTTGAGCATGCATGTATGGAATGTCTTGAGAAGATGGAGGGCAAATTTTGGGGTATGAAATCACGCCTAGCAAAAATTCATCGGTAGATGAAGAACACACAGCGAGGGATAAAAACACTCCTCCACAATCTTGCAAACAATAGACTAAATTATGCATTCATCCAAAACGCATTGAAAATACAAATGCAAGAATCACAAGGGCTTTTCAAGGTTGTAATGTGGCTTGGTTAGCAAACAAGTGATAAGTCCTAAAGCTAATCGAAACAAAAACTTGCTAAACCTAAGGGTGATCAACTACAAAGTTTCAAACAATAGAATTCCAATCAAACTTATTCTTCATCACAAATTTCACACCAAACACACCTCACTTATTAACGTAACATTATTCCTACTCTTTTTGTTTTTCTTTTTCAAAACTTTTCTCTTTTTTCTTCTTTTTTTCTAATCTTTTCTTTTTCACATTTTTTCTTTTTCTTTCTTTTCTCACCTCATATCAATCACAACATAAGCACATAAAATTCCCTCTCCCCAACTTGAATTCAACCAACATTAATGTGTGAATACTCCCTACTTTCTAAGGCAAGGTAAAATCCATACAACAACATATAGTTGAGGGTTCAAGAAACAAATCAACATCCATACAAAAAAGGTGAATTGAATCTCATAGACAAGCATCAAGTTCAAATAAACATGGATATTGATAAAAGTTCCAAGGGGTTAACAAAGGTTCACACACTCACAAGGTGAATTGAATATTTGGCCAAGGTAGTTATGCTCAAAATCAAACAAAATGCCTTGATCATTTCTTTGCAATCATACAATCAATACAAAACTAAAGATTAAGCATAATAAAATCTAGTTAAAACAAGAATGTGGACTCTCATATGTAAACAATGGAAAGCTTCCTCACATTTATGGGTAAAAAGGGGACTAAAGTGATTCAATTCATGAGCAAGTAATGAAAAAAGAATGAATGGCATGGTAAGTGTACAAATGGTAAATTTCCTAAACATGTTATGCTATAGAAAGCGATAAACAGTACCGGCGTGTACCAACTTTGAAAACTATCATTACCATACATCCGCGAGTTGAAGCGATCAAACTCGGAAAATCACCTCAAAAGTCTTCAAGTTACGAACCAAAATTTGAGTCCAAACAACAACAAAAAGAATTAGAAAAACAATACTAATTTATTCAATACAAAAAGCCTTGGTGAAAGTGGGAAAAAGGAAAACCAAGTGAAATTTTAAAAGAATTCACTGGCCCTGCATAGAAGAGCGTGCTAAGCGCCCGGTGAGCGCGCTTCGCCTTCATCGATTCTGAGAAAATGGCGACCAGGTGCAACTGCTATTCAAGCTCCACACACACCTATACAATCTCATTTACACATCTAAACAATTTTTACAATACATACACACTACAAGCTAAAACACTACAAACTTGTGGAAAATAACAAATAGACATAACAAAACTAAAGCAAATAACAATACATAAACTTGGTGAAAGCAATTAACAAGTTGAAAGTGAAAGTTTGAAATTAAGAGAAGTCTATTTCAACTTGTTAAAACATAAGCCACCAAATAACATAAACATAAACAATCAAAAACATGCTTGTTTTACGTAGTAAGCTCGGCGCCTTTATCGACATAGTAACTCTCCTCGTCATGCCATGGTATTGCCACACAGCACAAACCTAAGTGTCCTAACAACCACACAACAAACGTTACAGTGCAGGACAATTCACACATCACATAAAAATAAGAAAATCATTAATATGTACAAGTATGGAAAGTAAGCACATGTACAAGTAACATATACAAGTTCATATACAAAGTCTATACAACATATAATTACAAAACAAAAACAACAATTATAATGAAAGCAATAAATCAATCCCGACGGCGCATTTATTCTTTGTGGTATAGGCAAGCAAAGAGTTGGTATTACTTTTACCGGGTATATACCGGTTAGGTTATAATCGTAGTGTCTGAGATTGGTTATTGATTCGTCGTTCGACAATTCGTTAATGAGTTTGAGATTAAAAGAAATGAAAATAAAAGACAAAAAGTGAACAACAAAATGTATAAAGATGAGCGTGGAGAATGTAAAATCACGTTAAATCTACCACCCATGTCATACTCGGCCCTCACGATACTTGTCCGTGTCATCATACCTCTCACAACTAATTTCCAACCCAATTGAGAATCCTCCTAAATCATCTCAATATCCATTCCGGCATACCTCGACAACACAGGTCAATCATACCTCATACCCACTTCTAGCATACTTCACCAGGAGGGCATTAAGTTCGGGTGCTCTATAGTGAATGTTAGATCTAAACCTATTCCTAGCATTCGAAACTAGCAGATAATCATCCTAGGTAAGAATCTAAGCAATTATCTAGCTGAAGCTCAAATCCCTAACATAAAAATCCAATGTTGTTTTCCAAGAAAATCTATCAAAAATATGAAGGTGATGGTGTTGGGACTCAAAAATACCCAACCCATAACCTAAAATGTGTTTTAGCCCTTTAAAGAATTACGAGTTGCGAGCGCTAAGTGCGGTATTCGCGCTAGCGCAGTGCGATGTTCGGCATTTTATTTTGCATATCTTGAGAACCGTAACTCGAATTGAGCTGGTTTGACGTTGGAAATCTTATTCAACGCTCTATCTAACCATGGATAAATATCCAGCTTTATTGATGATTTTATTCTTTGATTTTGAGCTTTATTTTGTTGATCAGTTTAAATCGCGCATTTGGAGCTTAGCCTGGCCTTTATTACTTAATGCTCCAATTATGAATGAATACCTATAAAAGAGATGAAAACTATCAAATGATACAATATTTACACTCAATTATTCTATTATGTACACATTTATATAAAAAGCGGGATTTATTCAAGAATATCAACAAAGAACGGATAAGTGCCACAAAATGTATATACAAAATAACTACATTTGGCACTTATCAGTGATTAATATAATGCCTTAACAAGCATATCATGGGGACCATTTCTTCGAGGGTAACCAAACGTGGCTTAGACAAGGGTTGTGTGATACCTCATATGCCAAAGCGGAACATAGGTAATTCTCCTGGCGTTAAATGAAAGTGAGATCTTCTTGAGGGTAGAGACATCAACGGATATCTGAATGAGAGGTGACATCAACCTTTGATACCATCTCGGACCTTGTTCTTTTTTATTACTCATGGGAAGGTGCGGAATAAATGACCTCAACAATAACGGTGTCAACACAGAGAGTCCCTTCTCTTCATATTATTAGTGTGGAGAGAATGTAGAATATATCTCGAGTAAAGTAGGCACGAGGGTTACGGGAAATATCTTAATGGAGTTCCATCTATGAATTGGTCCAGATTAGGGAATATCACCAAACCATAGATTAGTAGAGCCAAAACATCTTTGAAAGCATGGAAACTCATATCACTTAAGAACTCTCGAGCCTTCTTCATCAGGCGTGTGCAAACAAACATTAACTCCACTTCGTTTCCTAATTAGCTTCAACTGACCGCTTTAGGTGTAAATATATTGTAATGTCTTCAAACCTTGGAACTTTTCTAGACCCTTCAGAAGGTATCCGATCAAGAACGGATATCCCAGTAGCCTAGAGAATTCTTCCATTGTAGGTACCGTGATAGTCGGAAAAAAGTAAGTGATGTTACAAATCAAAGAACTGGAATACGATGCTCATCATATATTCTTCAAAACCGGAGACAAACAAATTAAGTAGATAACCATGCATTTTGATGAAATGAGAGTGGTCATGAACCTTTGAGACTAACTCCTTGAGTTGAGAGGTATCCCCACAGATTGATTTAAATTGTTTTCCTGAGTGCGGAAGCCATGACCCTAGAACAAAGAGCAAAGATAAATCCCTAGGTCCTTGAAATGGTTAGTGAAATTTTATGATGTTATGATGTCATGAAGTCATGCTAAAGTAGATAGCAAACACAAAAAATTCACATAATAGCCCTAGGTTTAAGGCTTGCATGAGGTATAGGTGTCTACCGTTCACTAAAGTTAAGTTGGTTCAACCTGTCCTACAATAGTAATCGAGTTCTAGGAATCTCATATCACGAGATCTTCCTCGGGGCTTTATTTCGGTCACGGAACCCAAATGGTCGACCAAAACATCCAAAGTCAAATCTCAATGAGCGTAACATCGGTATCATCCAACTTGGTCTTCCGAGTTGGCTACCTCCTATATTCTAATGGCCAAGATGGGTCAATTATGATTCTAAAAGTTTAGTTAGTGTTGATGACACCACACGACTATATGTTTCTTCAATCGGACTTGGCGAACATCGGGACATCCAAAGTGTCACTAACAGTAGCTATCATTTTAACTTGTAATATTCTGTTTGGATGCCTTGAATTTAATAATTTATTTAATTAAATTATTTTAGGATTTAAATTATTGGAATTAGTCGAGGTTGAAAATTACCTTTATTATTATAAGAGGCATTATTGGATTAATACGTTGTTTGAGTTGATACGTTGATAATCTGATGATTATTCGGTTTAGCCGGGAGAAAATATTATTAGTAAATAATATTATTTTTACTAGAATTATTATTAGAAATAATATTAGATTAGATAGACTATTTAATTATTTAAGTGGGCTTAGTGTTGTGTTAGTAGTAGTATTATCGAGGTGTATGTAATAGGCTCATTAAGGATTTTATGAAGAGTTAGTGAAATAAGAAGTATCATAAGAAAATAAAAGGAGGATTCTTAAAGTTGTGGTACATAGAGAAAAGAGAGGAGTTAGGGTTTTGAGAGGAAAGTAAAACAAGTTGTTGTACGAGGAGAAACTGTACGAGAAGAGGAAAATAATTGCAGAAGAGTTTTTAGAAACCGATCGAGGAAAATTGCTGCGAAAGAAGTTGAAGCCATGGAAAAGCAGAAAACTGCGGCAAAGTTCCAGAAATTTGACCGACTAGAAAACCAAAAGGTAAGGTGGGGTTTGAATTATATACCGGGAATATGATTGTTGAAATGTGGGTTTAGGGATTATATGAATTTGTACTATCTGTGTTGAATGTGTAGTGTTTGATTTTGATTAATTGGTAGCTGCTATTCGATGAAATTGTGTTGAATGTTAATTGTTCGTGTTGTCGTTGTTAGTATTACGTTGTGGTAGAAATCATATTGACATAGGATAGTAAGAGTCGCCACTGACTTTGTAGGTTTTTGTATCGCAAATGTGCGGATAGCAAGAGTCGCCACCGACTTTTCTTTTATCCAATTAAGGAAGGTGAAAAGAGCAGGAAAAGACCTTGTTAGATTAAGGTAAGGGAAGGTTATGAAAGGAAGGTATTAGCACCCTTTCCATCCGTAGTTATCTCACGGCGCTTAGTTGCTCTTAGATCACTTTAAAATTGTGCTTTACGTGTGTTTGACAAAATGTTTTGAAAAGGCATTTCACTTTGACTTTGTAATGATTCATATGAACGATACAAAGTGAAATGTTTGGTTTTGAAAAATAGTTTGAACTTTGACAAAAGTGTGTGGTGTGAAAAGCATTTTGATAGAGCAAGCAACTAAAAGTCTTATTACCTACTCGAATTGGTCGCTTTCGTGTTATTTTCGCTTAGAATAGCGTTATCCGTACCATTAGTTGGTAGGTAACCCAATAGATTGGATGTAAGCGGGACATTCGAAGGGACATCGATGCGGTCAGAAGGCAACTTGTAAGGTATCCTAGCACATTCGAAGGACTATCATCATTTTCGTGGCGACAATCGAGGTCAAGATCATGTATTCGGAGGCGACATCGTGGGTCTTATGATCTTTGTCGAAGGGACTATGATTTTTGTTTTGAAAATCGTGCTAGAATACCTCTACGTTAGGGGACATGACCATTTGAATCGAAAGAGGCGAGAGGATTACAAGGGGTGCATGTGTGATGAGAGTGTGTAAAAATTAGATGATTTATCTTGAAAATTAGAGTGAGCTATGATAAATTTTATCTTGCCATACACGCCTAATACTAGCAGTTTATAGGGTGCGGAAATTAAAATGCGGAAATGTAAAGTGCGGAAAGATAAATCCTACGCTATTACATGGCTTTGGGGTAGATACATAATTGAAATATGCGGAAAATAAAAGCCCTAATTAAGCTATTACATCCCATAAGCAATTACATAATTGAAAAAAAAAAAGCGATAAAAAGAAATCGTCCAGAACAGGATAACTTTGTGAAAAGATGAGAAATTGAAATCACGAGAAAATCGAATAAGAGGAAAATGTTAGTAAAAATGATAATTTTTTAATGAGAAAAATATTTCATCTTTGGAAATAACATTAATATGCTTAAATAATGTTAAATGATAAATTTAATAATTAAAAATCATTTAAAAGTGATTTAAATGATAAATTAACAATTAAATTAAATATGCATGCAAAAATAATATTTTTAATTTATAAATTAAATAAACATTTTCGAAAATAATAAAAAAGAAAAATATTTTGGTGTTTTTAATGTATGATAAAAATTATTAAAGTTAAATTAAATGCATGAAAATATTAAAAATATGAAAAATAAAAAATAGTTGAAAATATGAATGAAATCAAACTTGTAAAAAGGATGGTCTGGTGTGGTTGAACTCATGACTGGAGGAGTATCTTCACGATGCTGCGCCTTAACCGGGCCACTTGACATTCGGTGTTTGAAACATTGAAATCAATTAAGTGGTAACGTGTCATGGTTATGTTTCAAACACGATCGTAGCGTGAACCCCATTAACTTATGAATGGTGATGGATCCCCGAAGCGCCCGCATGACACGGCCAGGTCAACAAAGTCCACGGCCGGGCCCCAGCTCGGTCGTCTTCTCGGCGACTCAATCTCAAACCTAAAAAATACGAAATAAAGAAGCGAGGTACCTACCCCCTAATCGAGGGCTGCGATCTCATGGTGGCATCGATTTGCCCTAAAAGCGCTGTCTGGACCGGTTCGATGGCGGTTTGAAATGCCTACAATGGCAAACCGGTTTCGATTCAAGCTGCATGTAATGGTTCAAACATGATCTAATATGCATCACGAGTTCAAATAAACACACAAAAACATTAGCAATGCATGAATTTATGAAATCAATTTGTGAAAAATACCAAATCGGAGTTGATGTTCTTCGTGTTGGGTAGTTACGGGCTTGATAAGGTATGGTTGATTCAGAACCTCGGGGACACAAAGGAGGGCTTGAATTGGCTTGAAAGGTACGGAAATCAAAATTTGAATTTTGACAATTCTTGAAATTTTGGCAAAGTGAAGGTTGTAGTAAGGGCTAGGGTTTCGTGTCCTGTGCTTGTCAACTTGCTGGCTATTTATAGAGTGTATTAGGAGAGGAAAAAGAAGGAAAAAAGATTTGATCTTGAATGTGCATTGAATATTTTTCAAATAAATCAAATTTTGGAGAAAATTTGATTTTCTCAATGTGAGCTAGCCGCAATTTGGCATGTTCCATGGGCTTTCTTGGACCTCAAGTTTGATATAAATTCACTCCTTTTGGAAAAATATCTTATCTTCATATTTTATATGATTTAATTTTGAATTAAATGATTTAAAATTCAAAAATAAATCAATAAAATAGAAAATTGTCATGGCTACATCAATAGGTCACAAATATATGATCAAGTTTGGATCATAAAATTATAGGCCCGTTGGAAAATTTTGCATTTTGACAAATATCTCTCTTTTTTATTCAAAATGCCCAACTTGTGAATGGCGTATCTTGCTCAATTTTCCACATTTTGAGTGTTCTTGGACTTTTGGAAAGCTCTAGGGTCCCTAACCAACCTCTTTGGTTTCATCTCAATTGGGTTTCCATGCTCGATATCTTCAAAACAAAATGTTGACTTTTGTTGACTTTGAAAAGGACACAATGTTTTGGTCCATACCTTCCAAACGAAGCATTTTTGAACATTCTTGTGAGACATGAAGTTGTAGAGAATTGAATTTCCTTCAAAACAAGAGGTGGTGGAAAATTTACGAGAAAGTATGAAGAAGTTATGCTTTCAGTCAAAGTTTGGTTGACTTTTCACAAAACCCTAATTTAGAAAGTTTGACTTTTGAGCAAATCTTGAATTTTCTTGATGAATCATGATCAACACTTGATCAAAAGATGAATGTGACTTCAAAATGAGGATGTTGACAAAAATCAAGAAGTTTGACGTATGTTGACCAATTGACTTTTGTCCATCTGTTGATTTTCAACCATCTGAGCAATTGTCTGAGAGAAACTTGACATGAGGCTTGAAACTGACATGGAGAATCTTTGAAGCATATGAGGAGGCATGATGATCATTGGAGATGTTGGAAGTCCATCTTGATCGAAATTTCAAACTAAGTTTGGGTTGAATGTCAGAAGGGTTTGTTTGTCGACCCTTGAGGAATCCTGAGTATGGTGTATGAAATATCTTGAGAAGAGGGAGGGAAATTTTGGGTATGACAGCTGCCCTATTCAATCTTCTTGTCTTTGGAAGGTTAGATTGGCGTGTTGGCCTTCGGACACAGAAGATGATTGAACACTCGATCACTGAAATTGCACTCGGCATTTGTGATGATGCGGAATGGGCTTCTGATGCCATTTGGAGAAGGTGGGAATGAGGCATACATTAGACTCAAGAATGTTGTCTGAATAGGAGAGTCGTCGGGGATGGGCAAGATGCCATCTAGAATGATCGATCTTGAGTGGCCGTCTGCTTAGGCTCAGACGTTCTGGAAGGAGCATGGAGATGGGCTTAAGATGCCATGAGGAGAGTCAGACGTTAGACTTCGTGCTCATCTTTGAATGAAGTTATTGGTTTGTATTGGTTTTAACCAAATATGCGGCGATACGAAAGTGGAGAAATGTTGATAAGTGCTGGGGATGGGCTTAGATGCCATCCAAGGCAATGAGTCCTACATTAACCACTCGCGATTCTTTGTTGATAATAAGAAGGAGTCGGAATAGATCTTCGCTCGATTACTCCGAGGGATAGTAGTTGGCAAAGTGTGGGCGGTTTCACTGTGCATCGGGTTTGGGTCCATACATTATCGGAGGATAACTTGATCGTTGGATAGGGTTTCAAATGCGGCCGGGTATTAATCTTGGATCCGTCGTCGAGGACAACAAGGGCGGTTCGTTCGGATAGTTTTCCGTCGGATTCGGGTCTTAATCACGGACCGGTTGTGGAGGAGGACAATTAGTGATCTTCGAGATAGTTCTCCATCCGGATTGGGTATTAATCACGGACCTTTGCGTCGATGATTTTCACCTGTTTTGGAGAAAAGAAGAGAAACTTTGATAGAATAACGTTAGTCTTATGCAAAGTATGATGCATGACGATGTGTATGAATGACATATGCATGTATTATGACTTTCATGAGTAATGTATGAATGTTAGATGTTGTGGTATTTCAAAACATATCCATCTTGAAGAAAATGCGGATGTTCCAGAGATTTCGACACGTTTGAGGATGAAAACGAGAGAAAAATAACCTCGATTCCTCCGGTGCACTATCTGACCAAGTCTTGAGGGCGGTAGAGATACACTGTCGAGGACCTTGTGCGTAGACCCTTCTGGGGAAAAGTCTAGGGGGTACTCTACCGGGGATCTTGTGTGTAAATCTTGCTGGAGAGTATTTGGTAGTTACTGGGAGACCGGGTTAGAAGGATCTAGAGCCCGTTGTAATCTCTGACTGGGGAATAAAAGATGTAGGTTTCCTCCGGTGCGCTATCTGACCAAGTTTCAAGTCCGGACACTGCTGCTGGAGAAAAGGGGAATTGTTGAGAGATATCTTATTAGGGATAAATACCTCGGCTGGGGATGAAATGTTACTGCTCGAAGACGGGTGTGATCCGGTTAAGTTGAGTGGAATCACTGCTTGGGAACCGATGCGTACTCCGTTGGGGAAAGTTTGTGGTGAGTGACACCTCTGTGGGGATTATGTTCTGCGGGGAAAATGTTGGTGACTTTCGTCGTCATCTCAATTCCTGTAGCCTGTAGCAATTACTTTCGTATGTTCACTTTTCGCACGTTTGCGAATAGATCTTTATTGTCAAATGCATATAATCATTCAAAGCAAACGTTGGACTTTATACAAACAACAATAGTGAGAATTTGTAAAGAGAAAGAAACTTGTATTTATTTGAAATGTGGCGTATGGCCAAGTAGTTTGTACACAAGAAAAGTAAAAAATCTATGCGGAAACAATCTCGTTAAGTTCCTACTATGCTAGTACTCATATATTTCAACTATCTCATCTCCTTGCTGTCAGTAGAAAGTGGTGGATTGATTTCGCCATTGAATCTTGAATCTTTGATAGTAGTCTGTAGATAGGTGATTTGGACGAGACATAGTCGTCGCTTAAATCCCTAACTTTTGCCTAGACCGCCTTTCGGTTTTCGGTCCCCGGATACCCTTTTTGCCCAAGCCGCCTTTTTAGGTTTTCGACTTGCCAGTGTACATGTTTTGTATATATCCTTAACCTTTGCGAACCTTTTGGTTCGCCGGGGCGCTCCTTATTTTTGTCTAGGTCACCGACCTAGCGGTCTCTTTATGCGTAGTATTTTTGACTATGTCTGCGTTCAAAGGGTGTGGGAAGTCTTCACGATCCATGGTGCTAAGTATCATAGCTCACGTAGAAAATACTGCCTTGAATACAAGCGGTCCCTCATGGGTGGGAGTCTATTTTCCTCGGATCACCTTGTGGAAGAATGATGCGCTTGACTACTGGGTCACCGAGCTTGGTAGACTCGGTGCTGACCTTCTTGTTAAATGCTCGATCATTCGTTTCGATAGATTTGTCCATGGCGGATGGATGCGAGTCGTTTCTCATCAATCAGTTAATCTGGTGAAAGCATGCGGTCCAATCGTCTTCGCCTAACTTTCTGCGTCCCGGAGGACTCCGGTCGAGGGTATCCGAACCGATCAGGTGGGCGCTTCCATACCGTATACAAGAGAGAAGGGTTTGCCTGATGATGTTCGTCAGTAGTCGATAACCATGAAGAGCAAATATGTAACATCTCATGCCGATCCTTGTAGGTCACTTGTCATCTTACAGCATAATCTTCTTAATGTTCTTGTTGGCGGCTTCCACTGCGCCATTCATCTTTGGCCGATAAGGAGAGTTGTGATGCTTGATCTTGAAGCGCATGCGAGTTCGGTGATCATCTTGTTGTTGAGATTGGAGCCATTATCTATGATAATCCTTCGGAGTGCCACACCGAGCGATAAGATTATGTTTGATGAATCGAGCCACACATTCTTAGTGAATCACGAGCGAGGCGCCCACCCACTTGGTGAAATAATCAATTGCCACAAGAATGAAGCGATGTCCGTTGGAAGTCAGGGCTTGATTTCCCCAATCATGTCAATGCCCCACATTGCAAAAGGCCAAGAGTCAAAACATTCGAGGTAATCTTTGAATGCGTGCACTTTGTGCATAAATCGGCAATTGTGACAAGATCGGTAGCGGTGACAATCGGCTTCCATGGTGGACCAATACTAACTGTTTCTCGTAATCTTCTTAGACATCGTGTGTCCACTGGAGTGGGTACCAAATCGCTTGCCGTGTAGTTCTTCCATGATGCGCTCATTTCCGGCTCTACAGTGGAGTAAGCACAAGTCGTGTCAAGGCTTGTATAAGATGTCATTCTTGAGGAAGAATTTGGATGCAAATCTTCTCAAGAACTTCTTATCATTATGAGATGCTGCGGGATATTCCCGAGTCTCGAATACCTCTTCACGTCCTTAGTACCAAGGTTTCTCTTATGTATCGAGCTCATAGCAATATGTTGGTTCGTCAAACTTCTCATTGATCATCGGGGAGCCTCGTTGTCCCATCGACCTTGAACATAGAGGACATAGTAGCCAATGTGTTCCTGTTGATTCTCTTCTCGGTGGAATGTGGAAAGTAATCTCTTCAAGTAGGGATCAAACTGAACATGCTCTCGTCTGGGAATGAGATTCGGATGCCATTGTCCCATATAATCGGTGATCACTAAAAGTACGAGTCTCCATACACTTGTAAAGAACTTGATTCTTAAGTCAATTGCGACTTTTAATACCCATGATGCACGCTTCGTATTCGGCCATGTTGTTAGTGCAACTGAAACATAATCTGGCGGTGAAAGGCGTATGTCCGCCTGTAGGGGATGTAATGAAGCATAAAATGAGGATGTTGACCAAAAATCATGAAGTTTGACTGTATGTTGACCATAGTTGACTTTTTGTCCAATACAACTGATTTTCAACCATCTGAGCAATTGTCTGAGGAAACTTGACTTATGAGGCTTGCAACATGACATGGAGAATCTTTGAAGCATATGAAGAGGCATGAAGCCCATTGGAGATGTTGGAAATCCATCTTGATCTGATAGATACCAAACCCTAGTTTGGGTTGATTGTCTAGGAGAGAGTTTGTCTGATCAACTCTTGAGGAATTCTTAAGTATGGATGTATGAAATGTCTTGAGAAGAATGGAGGGAAAATTTTGGGGTATGGTTTGCTTTATTCAATCTTCTTGTCTCTGGAAGGGTTAGATTAGCATGCTTGTCTTTTTATCACGGAGGTAGAAGATGATTAAACATAAGTACCCCGAATTTGCACCATTTGTTGATGGATGATCACGGGAATGGGCTTTATAGATGCCATTTGGAGAGTTGGAGACTCGATGGGGAATGAGTCGCAATTGAGCTCAAGGGACGTCGTCTGGATAGGAGGACAGCAGATGAGGTTAAGATGCCATCGGAAAGAATGATACTGGTGAGCCACACGCAGGGCTCGGTAGATGTTCTGGAAGTGAAAGGAGCATGGAGATGGGCAGATGCCATAGGAGGAATCGGGTGAGCTTGTTCATCTTTGAATGAAGTCATTGGTTTGTATTGATTTTAACCATATATGCGCGATAAGTGGAGAACTATTGACACGTGGTCGAGATGGGCTTAAGATGCCATCCGAGGCAAGCGAGTCGTCATGACTCTGTGATTCTTTGTTGATAATAAGAGAGAGAGAGTCGAATACATCTTTCGTCTTGATTACTACGGGGGATGATGGTATTGGAATATGGATAGCTTCCTTTGTTGTGCTTGATTGATCGAATGCATATCGGAGGATAACTTATGATCGTTCGAATAGTTTTCCAGTCTAGTTTGCATTAATCACGGATCCGTTGTCGGAGGAGGACAACGTGATGATTGAGATAGTTTTCCCATACGGCTTGGTGTAATCTTGGACACATTTGCGTCAGTGACTACATTTTGGAGAAAACAAGAGAAACTTTGATAGAATATTGTTGTGTTATGCAAGGTATGATGCATGACAATGTGTATGAATGACATATGCATATATTATGACTTTATGAGAAATGTATGAATGATAGATGTTGTGGTATTTCAAAGCGTATCCATCTTGAAGAAGATGTAAGTGTTATTCTGTGAGGATTTGACTTCGGTTTGCAGGATGGAGATCACGAGGAAGAAAGACTTTGATTCCTCAGATGCACTATACGACCAAGTCTTGGGGCCTGGACATTGTTGAGGATGATAGAGATAAAGAGGTGTCAGTGAGGATCATATCGTAGAGACTTTGGGGAAAAATTGGGGCTCAAAGGTTTGAGTGGATCCTGCTTGGAGTATTTGATAATTCTTGGGAGATCGGGTTGGAAGAATCTAGAATAAATCTATTTGAGAATAAAATGGTTTCACTCAGATACATATCGACCATGTTCCAAGTGGATCTCATCTTGGAGAAAAAATTGTTGAGAGATCGGCGGGATAAAGTGTTATTATTATCGGTGATGTAACTGCTCGGTTGGGTGGAGTCTTTACTCGTGGATTAACATATACTCCAGGAGATTTGTAGTGGTGACATCTGTGGGGGATTGTGTTAGGTGGGGGGCATGTTGGTGACTTCGTCGTCATCCAATTCCTAGATCTTTGTAGTAATTACTTTCATTTGTTCACTTTTCCATTACGTTGGATTAAGTTCTTATTGTTGAGCAGAATATAATCATTCAAAGCAAGCGTTGGACTTTATGCAAACAACAATAGTGAAATTGTAAAGAGAAAGAACTTGTATTTATTGAAGGGTATGTATGGCCAAGCAGTTTGTACGAGAAAAGTAAAAGCTATGCGAAAACAATCTCGTTAAGTTCCAACTATAACTAGTACTCATATATTTCAAATATCTCCTCTCTTCAACGTCAATTAGAAATGGTGAATTGATCGCCATGCGTTGAATCTTGAATCGATAGCGATGAGCAGAAGTAAGTGATATGGATAGCGACATGGCCGTGCGGCAAATCCTAACTTTTGCCTAGAGCACTTCACTAAGGTTTTTGGTCTGGCATACCCTTTTATCCCAGCCGCCCGGTTTCGACTTGCGGTGTACATGTTTTGTATATATCCTTAACTTTTGCCCAATACTTAGTTCCTGGGATATCTTATTTTTGCTCTAGGCGGGATATGAGAGAGTTAGAATACATCTTACGTCTTGATTACTGCGAGGGATGATAGTCGTGAATATGGATAGCTTCCTGTTGCTTGAGTATTGATCCAATGCACATTATGGAGGATAACTTATGATCGTTCGAATAGTTTTCCGTCTAGTTTGGGGCATTAATCACAATTCCCGTTAGGGCATCGGCGAACCAAGGAGTTCGGGCAAAGTTAGGATATACAAAATCATGTACACCCGGCAAATCGAAACCAGCGGCTGGGCAAAAAGGTGTCGTGGGCTGGCCGAAAGCGGTCTAGGCAAAAGTTAGGGATTTAAGCGTCGACTATGTCTCATCCATATCGCACTTCAGACTCGCTATCGGCATTCAAGATATGTCTCGTCATAGTACCAGGCTATGTCTCGTCATAGTACCAAAGTTTCTCTTGTATCAACTCATAACAATATGCGGTTCGTGAACTTCCGATGATGATGCAGGGCCTCGTTGGAATAAGATTCGGATGCTCGTATCCCACCGCCATAATGACCGATTAAAAGTCGATCTCCATATACTTGCAAGAATTTGATTCTTAAGTCAATAGCGACTTTGATCTGGAGTGATGCAACCGTGTTAGATATGTTAGTCTTGGTGGCTTATAATCTGGCGGTGAAAGGTGTATGTCACTGTGGGGATGTAATGTGGCGCCAATGCCATTTGCAAGTGTTTGAGGCTCCATCAAGACCATAGTCCATGGGATCCTTGTTCGAGGTCAACCGTGCGGGCTGGTTCCTCCTGATCGGTGACTAGTAAAACATCTTCATCCGGAAATTGAGCATGGGTAGATAGTCATCTGACGATGAGCGAATGATCGCTACTATACTTCCTTTGGTCGCTTTTACGAGAAGTGTCTGGATGTCATATTCGGTCGAGGATCATTTGCCATCTTTATTCTTCCGGAGAGAGGCGGTTTCTCAAATATGTATTTTATCGGATCCATCTTAGAAATCAACAAGGTAGTGTGGTCGACATATCTTTGTCTTAGTCGGCGAGCAGCCCAGCGCGTTGCAAGTTTTCTCGGTGGCAGTTATCTTGTTTCACGATTCGGTAAACTTTTGCTAAGGTAGTATATTGGGTACTCTTTCGACGGAACTCGTCATGTTTCCCCAACACATCCGATTGAGTTCTCTATCTTTGTAATTACATGATAAAGGTCTTTCCCGGCCGGGCGTCATCAGGATGGGAGGATTACGTGATACTCTTTGATCTTGTCAAAGCGATGCGGCAATCTTCGTTCCATTCCACTACTTGATCTTTCTTAAGTAACTTGAAGATTGGCTCAAAAGTAGCGGTTGGGTGTGCAATGAATGCGGCAATGTAATTGATCGGCGAAACTCGACTTTTCTCCAGTGCGGGATGCGGCATTTCTTGAATGGCTTGACCTTGGGCGGTCGACTTCAATGCCTTTACCACCCGACAACAAACCCTAGGAGTTCTGGATCGACTCAAAGGTGCACTTGTTAGGATTAAGTCTTAGTCATACTTCTTGACTATCAAATAGTTTGAAAATGATTGAGATATTCTTCTTCTTGATGCGAGCTATCATGTAAATCGGCGTGACCTCTATCGTGATGGATCATGTGTCATGAAATAATGTCACCTGCACCGATAAGTGGCGCTCTTCTTGCCAAGGCATTACCTGCTTATGATAGTAACAAAAGTAGTTCTCCATGTCTTGAGGCCATTTTGATCCGATTATATGAGAAACCATCCATAAAGGAGAAGACCTTATCTTTGAGGTGTTGTCTTGAACATCTAATGAGGAAGTGGAAAATCGTCTTTTCGGACTCGCTTTGTTCAGATCTTTAAATCCGCACACATTCGCACTTACCATCTTTCTTGGGCACAGGCACCACATTCGCAACCTTGTGGATAAGTATGACTAGGAAACCGGCGTTGAAGCTGCTTCATAACCTCCTTTGATTTTCCTCATTTCAGGAATACTTGTCGACGAACCTTATTTCTTTGGGAGAAAACCTTCTTTTTATCGGCGTAGTGAATCTCCTGATATCAATGTCTAAACCGGCATGTCTTGTATGACCAGCAAAACCTCAAATAGTCCTACGTAACCAATCTTTCTTCTTCTTGTTCTCAAGACCCAGCCCTATCTTGATCTCGTTTCTATTTTCTGGGTTTCTTCATGAGGAAAAAGGTGGACTATAAGACTATACCAATCGTTCGTAATAATCCGGTGAATCCAGACAAGGCTTTCAATTATTCTTGCGTGTGCTTTTTACGGGACCATAGCGTGTGAAAAAGACCGAGCCAACTTCAAAAATTCAAATCGGGGACGATGAAGCCCATGTTGAGGAGACCGGGGAGGCCTTGTCTTTGTTTTACTCGATCCGGATTTCAAACACACTTGCACACATGGCGTAGTGGTAAAGGCGCTTCTGTTCCCGGTGCTTCAAAGGTCATGAGTTCGATCCTCATCGGGACCAGCTTGGTTTTCTTTTTGAAAACTCAATATTTTCCATATTTCATATTTTTCAATATTTTGCATTGTTTTAATTAATTTCATAATTTTATTTCTGCATTAAAAATCATCAAAAATTATTTTTCTTTTACATTATTTTCATAAAATCTTTATTTAATTTAATAAATTAAAAATTAATTTTGCATATATTTATTTTATTCATAATTTTGCATTTAAATCACTTTTTCATTTTTATTATTAAAATACATCAAAATCCAAAATTTATTTTAACATATTTATAGCATTTCAGGCATAGACATATTTTCTTATTTTCGTTTTTCTAACATTTTTCTCTTGTCGATTCATGCTTTGATTTCTTCACTGAGGTTGATCAGATTAGGGCAGATTCTTCTTTATCATTTTATTTTTCCAATAATGTAGCTTGTTTATGGGATGTAATAGTTTAAATTAGGCCTTTACTTTCCACATTTTAAATTATGTATCCGCCCCAAGCCATGTAATAGCGTAGGACCTTTATCTTCACATCTCATTCCGCATTTTAATTTCAGCTCCTATAAATTGCTAGTAATTGGCGTGTGGCAGATAATAATCAACATAGCTCACTAATTTGCAAGATAAAATAGTTGAATCAACACACTCTTCACACATGCCCCCTTAGGGTGGTGAATTCTCGTTGCCATTACGATTACAAATGGTCATGTCCCTCGAGCATAGAGGTATTCTATACCGTTGCCTTCCAACAAATCATCATAGTCCCTTCGATACAAGATCATAGACCACGATGTTGCCTCCGAATGCATGATCTTGACCCTCGATTGTTGCTCTAAAAATGATGATAGTCCGCCCGAATGTGCTAGGATACTTCAGGAAGTTGCTTTCTGATGCCCTTGATGTCCCCTAGGCGTCTCCGCACATCAACGAATGGAGTTACCTACCAATGGCATGGATAACTATTCTAAAGGAAGTAAAAATCTGGCGACAATTACCGAGTAGGTGTTTAGGTTGCTTGCTCA
>CM038794.1:108956794-108995555 GCA_021764765.1 Vicia sativa
CGTGATCTCCATCCCAAACCCAAGTCGAAATCCTCAAGGTAACACTTACATCTTCTTCAAGATGGATACGCTTTGAAATACCACAACATCTATCATTCATACATTTCTCATAAAGTCATAATATATGCATATGTCATTCATACATTGTCATGCATCATACCTTGCATAACCAACAATATTCTATCAAAGTTTCTCTTGTTTTCTCCAAATGTGCAGAAGTCACTCCGACGCAACAGTCCAAGATTATCACAAGCCGTATGGGAAAACTATCTCAACGATCGCCCACGCCGTCCTCCTCCGACAACGGATCCGTGATTAATGCCCAAACTAGACTCGAAAACTATTCAACGATCATAAGTTATCCTCCGATAATACAGTTCGATCATCAATTCAAGCACAACAGTGGAAGCTATCCATATTCACGACCATCATCCCCCGAGTAATCAAGACAAGATGTATTCGACTCTCTTATTATCAACAAAGAATCACAGAGTTCAGCGACGACTCAGCTTGCCTCTGGATGCAGCATCTTAAGCCCATCTCCACCACGTGTCAATAGTTCTCCACTTAATGCTGCATATATGGTTAAAATCAATACAAACCAATGACTTCATTCAAAGACGAACAGTTCAGACGACTTCCTGATGGCATCTTAAGCCCATCTCCATGCTCCTTTCATCAGAACATCTACCGAGCCTAGCGTACGGCCTACTCCCCAAGATCATTCTTTCCGGATGGCATCTTAACCCTCATCTCCGACGGTCCTCCTATCCAGACGACGTCCCCGAGTCTAGCGTGACGACTCATTCCCCATCGAGGTCTCCAACTTCCAAATGGCATCTATAAGCCCATTCCCGATCATCCACCAACAAATGAAAGCAAATTTTCGTGTACTGAGTGTTTAATCATCTTCTACCTCCGTGACACGAAAGACAAGCATGCCAATCTAACCCTTCCAAAGACAAGAAGATCAATAAAATAAATGGCCATACCCCAAAATTTTCCCTCCATTCTTCTCAAGACATTTCATACATCCATACTTAAGAATTCCTCAAGAGTTGATCGACAAACTCTCTCTCCTAGACAATCAACCCAAACTGGGTTTGGTATCTATCGATCAAGATGGATTTCCAACATCTCCAATGGGCTTCACTCTTCATATGCTTCAAAGATTCTCCGTCATGTTGCAAGCCTCATAAGTCAAGTTTCCTCGCATAATTGCTCGATGGTTGAAAATCGCTTGTATTGGACAAAAGTCAACTATGGTCAACATACACAAACTTCATGATTTTGGGTCAACATCCTCATTTTATGCTTCATTACATCCCTAGTGGACATACGCCTTTCACCGCCAGATTATGTTTCAAGACTAACAACATGGTCAATACTAAGCGTGCATCATGGGTATTAAAGTCGAATTGACTTAAGAATCAAGTTCTTACAAGTGTATGGAGACTGTACTTTAGTGATCACGATTATATGAGGTGGGATACTTAAGCATCCGAATCTCATTCAGACGAGAGCATGTTCGAAGTTTGATCCCTACTTCAAGAGATTATTTTCACATGTTATTCCACGAAGAGAATCAACAGACATTACATATGTCCTCTATGTTCAAGGTCGATGGGACAACGAGGCTCCCCAGATCATCGAGAAGTTCGACGAACCAACATATTGCTATGAGCTTGAGCTAAGAGAAACCTTGGTACTAAGGACGTGAAGAGGTATCTTCGAGATCTGTGAATATCCTTCCGCAGGGGCATCCATCAATGATAAGAAGTTCTTGAGAAGATTTGCATCCAAATTCTTCCTCGAAGAATGACATCTTATACAAGCGTTATCCACGACTTGTGCTTACTCTCACAGAGACCTGAAAACGGTAGACGCATCATGGAAAGAACTACACGGAAGGCGCGATTTGGTACCCACTCCAGTTGACACACGATGTCTAAGAAGATTCCGAGAACAGTTAGTATTGGTCCACCATGGAAGCGATTGTCACCGCTACGCCGATCTTGTCACAATTGCGATTTATGCAGACAAAGTGCACGTATCTCCAAAGACTCGTTTTAATGTCCGCCTTGCAATGTGGGCATTGACATGATCGGGGAAATCAAGCCCACGCCCAACCGACATCGCTTCATTCTTGTGGCATTGATTATTTCACCTGCCGTGGCGTTCGCCGTGATCTCGTTACTAAGAATGTTGTGGCTCGATTCATCAAACATAATCTTATCGCTTGCATGGCACTCCGAAGGATTATCATAGATAATGGCTCCAATCTCAACAACAAGATGATCACCGAACTCGCATGCAGCTCAAGATCAAGCATCACAACTTCTCCTTATCGGCAAAGATGAATGGCGCGGTGGAAGCCGCCAACAAGAACATTAAGATTATACTGTAAGATGATGGAAGACCTACAAGGATGGTATGAGATGTTACCATTTGCTCTTCATGGTTATCGACTACAAGACGAACATCATCAGGCAACCCCTCTCTTGTATACAGTATGGAAGCGCCCTACCCATCGAGGTTCGTGATACCCTCGCAACCGGAGTCCTCCGAGACGCAGAAAGGCGAAGACGATCGATCCGCACTTACCGACCAGATTAACTTCATTGATGAGAAACGACTCGCATCCATCCGCCATGGACAAATCTATGAAAGCGAATGATCGTAGCATTTAACAAGAAGGTCAAGCACCGAGTCTACCAAGCTCGGTGACCTAGTAGTCAAGACATTCTTCCACAAGGTGATCGTGGGAAAATAGACCACCTATGAGGGACCGTTTGTATTCAAGATGATTTTCCTATGAGCTATGATACTTAGCACCATGGATCGTGAAGACTTCCCACACCCTATGAACGCAGACATAGTCAAAAATACTACGATAAAGAGACCGCTAGGTCGACCGACTGACAAAAATAAGGAGCGTCCCGGCGAACAAAAGGTTCGCAAAAGGTTAAGGATATATAAAACATGTACACCGGCAAGTCGAAACCTAAAAAGGCGGCTTGGGCAAAAAGGGTATCCTTAGGATGAAACCCGAAAGGCGGTTAGGCAAAAGTTAGGGATTTAAGAGCGACGACTATCTCTCCTCGTCAAATCACTATCTACAGACTACTATCGATTCAAGATCTTAAATGGCGAAATCAATCCACCACTTTCTCTTTGACGCTAAAGGAGATGAGATAGTTGAAATATATGAGTACTAGCATAGTAGGAACTAATCTAGATTGTTTCCGCATAGATTTTTACTTTTTCTTGTGTACAAACTACTTGGCCATACGCCACATTTCAAATAAATACAAGTTTCTTTCTCTTTACAAATTCTCACTATTGTTGTTTGTATAAAGTCCAACGTTTGCTTTGAATGATTATATGCATTTGACAATAAAGATCTATTCGCAAACGTAAAAAGTGAACATAATGAAAGTAATCATACAGTTACTGTGAATCGAGATTACGATAAAAGTCACCAACATTTTCCCCGCAGAACATAATCCCACAGAGGTGTCACTCACCACAAACTTTCCCCAACGGAGTACGCATCGGTTCCCAAGCAGTGATTCCACTCAACTTAACCGGATCACACCCGTCTTCGAGCAGTAACATTTCATCCCCAGCCGAGGTATTTATCCCTAATAAGATATCTCTCAACAATTCCCCTTTTCTCCAGCAGCAGTGTCCGGACTTGAAACTTGGTCAGATAGCGCACCGGAGGAAACCTACATCTTTTATTCCCCAGTCAGAGATTACAACGGGCTCTAGATCCTTCTAACCCGGTCTCCCAGTAACTACCAAATACTCTCCAGCAAGATTTACACACAAGATCCCCGGTAGAGTACCCCCTAGACTTTTCCCCAGCAGGGTCTACGCACAAGGTCCTCGACAGTGTATCTCTACCGCCCTCAAGACTTGGTCAGATAGTGCACCGGAGGAATCGAGGTTATTTTTCTTCTCAGGATTTTCATCCTCAAACAGAAGTCAGAAATCTCCAAGCAGAACATCCGCATTTTCTTCAAGATGGATATGTTTTGAAATACCACAACATCTAACATTCATACATTACTCATGAAAGTCATAATACATGCATATGTCATTCATACACATCGTCATGCATCATACTTTGCATAAGACTAACGTTATTCTATCAAAGTTTCTCTTCTTTTCTCCAAAACAGGTGAAAATCACTTCTGACGCAAACAGGTCCAGGATTAATACCCAATCCACGGGAGAACTATCCGAAGATCACTTAATTGTCCTCCTCCCATTAAGACCGAATCCAAAACTATCCGAACGATCGCCTCTTGTTGTCCTCCGACGACGGATCCAGATTAATACCCGGCCGTGACGGAAACCCTATCCGACGATCACAAGTTATCCTCCGATAATGTATAGGACCCAAACCCGATGCACAACAGTGGAACCTGCCCACACTTTGCCAACTACTATCCCTCGAGTAATCGAACGAAGATCTATTCGACTCTTCTTATTATCAACAAAGAATCAGAGTGGTCTAATGTAGGACTCAATGCCTTCGATGGCATCTAAGTCATCCCCCACTACTTATCAACATTTCTCCACTTTCAGAATGCTCGCATATTTGGTTAAAACCAATACAAACCAATAACTTCATTCAAAGACGAGCACGAAGTCTAACGTGACGACTCCTCCCGATGGCATCTTAAGCCCATCTCCATGCTCCTTCCAGAACGCTTCTAGAGCTCACAGACGGCCACTCCCAAAGATCGATCATTCTAGATGGCATCTTAAGCCCATCCCCGACGACCTCCTATTCGACAACATTCTCGAGTCTAATGTATGCCTCTATTCCCACCTTCTCCAAATGGCATCCAGAAGCCCATTCCAAGATCATCAACAATGAAATGAGTGCAAATTTCAGTGTACTCGAGTTCAATCATCTTCTACCTCTCGTGTCAACGAAGGCGAACATGCCAATCTAACCTTCCAAAGACAAGAAGATTGAATAGTGGGCAGTCATACCCCAAAATTTTCCCTCCTCTTCTCAAGATATTTCATACACCCATACCAAGGATTCCTCAAGGGTCGACCAAACAAACCCTTTCCTAGACATTCAACCCAAACTAGGGTTTGGAAATTCTCAGATCAAGATGGACTTCCAACATCTCCAATGATCATCATGCCTCCTCATATGCTTCAAAGATTCTCCATGTCAAGTTTCAAGCCTCATGTCAAGTTTCTCGCATAATCGCTCGATGGTCGAAAATCACAGATTGACAAAAGTCAATTGTGGTCAACATACAGTCAAACTTCTTGATTTTTTGTCAACATCCTCATTTTGAAGTCACATTCATCTTTTGATCAAGTGTTGATCATGATTCATCAAGAAAATTCAAGATTTGCTCAAAAGTCAAACTTTCTAAATTAGGTTTCTAAAGGAAAAGTCAACCAACTGATCGAAAGCATAACTTCTTCATACTTTCTCGTAAATTTTCCACCACCTCTTGTTTTGAAGGAAATTCAATTCTCTACAACTTCATGTCTCACAAGAATGTTCAAAAATGCTTCGTTTGAAGGTATGGACCAAAACATTACAGTGTCCTTTTCAAAGTCAACAAAAGTCAACATTTTGTTTTGAAGATATATCGAGCATGGAAACTCCAATTGAGATGAAACCAAAGAGGTTGGTTGGGACTCCTAGAGCTTTCCAAAAGTCCAAGAACACTCAAAATGTGGAAAATTGAGCAAGATACGCCATTCACAAGTCAATTTTGAACAATCACACAAAGGAGATATTTGTCAAATGCAAAATTTTCCAAATGGGCCTATAATTT
Source organism: Vicia sativa (assembly GCA_021764765.1). Classification (NCBI taxonomy): domain Eukaryota; kingdom Viridiplantae; phylum Streptophyta; class Magnoliopsida; order Fabales; family Fabaceae; genus Vicia; species Vicia sativa. Next base: position 108,962,617 of record CM038794.1, read on the forward strand.
TATGATCCAAACTTGATCATAATATTATTTAGACCTATTGATGTAGCCATGACAATTTCTATTTTATTGATTTATTTTTGAATTTTAAATCATTTAATTCAAAATTAAATCATATAAAATATGAAGATAAGATATTTTCCAAAAGGAGTGAATTTATATCAAACTCGAGGTCCAAGAAGCCCATGGAACATGCCAAATTGCTAGCTCACATTGAGAAAATCAAATTTTCTCCAAAATTTGATTTTATTGAAAAATATTCAATGCACATTCAAGATCAAATCTTTTTTCCTTCTTTTCCTCCTAATACACTCTATAATAACAAGAAGTCGACAAGCACAGTGACACCTAAACCCTAGCCCCTTACTACAACTCACTGCCAAAATTTTTCAAGAATTGTCAAATTAAATTTTGATTTCCGTACCGCCAAGCCAATTCAAGCCCTCCTTTGTGTCCCCGAGGTTCCCAGAATCGAACCATACCTTGCTTCAAGCCCGTAACTACCCGAACACGAAGAACAATCTCGATTGGTATTTTCACAAACGATTTCATAAATTCATGCATTGCTAATGTTTTTGTGTGTTTATTTGAACTCGTGATGCATATTAGATCATGTTTGAACCATTACATGCGAAGCTGAACGAAACCGGTTTGCCATTGTTAGGCATTTCAAACCGTTTTCTGATCGAACCGGCTTTGACAAGCGCTAGGGCAAACCGATGCCACCATTGAGATCGCAGCTCGATTTAGGGGTAGGTACCCTTCTTTATTTCGTGGTATTTTTTAGGTTCGAGATCGAGGTCGCCGAGAAGACGACCGAGCTGTGTCTGGACGCCGCGGACTTTGCTGACCCATGAAGTCATGCATGCTTCGGTGATCCGATTCGGTCCATTCATAAGTTAATGGGGTTCACGCGGTCGATCGTGTTTGAAACATAACCATGACACGCTACCACTTATATTCAATGATTTCAATGTTTCAAACACCGAATGTCAAGTGGCCCAGTGGTTAAGGCGCAGACTGTTGAAGATACTCCTCCTGGTCATGAGTTCGAACCACACCAGGACCATCCTTTTTTACAAGTTTGATTTTCATTCATATTTTCAACTATTTTCTTATTTTTCATATTTTTTAATATTTTCATGCATTTTAATTTAACTTTAATAATTTTTATCATACATTAAAAACACCAAAAAATATTTTTCTTTTTTTGCGTTATTTTCTGAAAATGTTTATTTAATTTATAAAATTAAAAATATTATTTTTGCATGCATATTTAATTTAATTGTTAATTTATCATTTAAATCACTTTTAAATGATTTTTAATTATTAAATTTATCATTTAACATTATTTAAGCATATTAATGTTATTTCCAGCATGAAATATTTTTCTCATTAAAAAATTATCATTTTTACTAACATTTTCCTCTTATTCGATTTCCTCAGATTTCAATTTCATCTTTTCACAAAGTTATCCTCGTTTCGGACGATTTCTTTTATCGCTTTTTTTTTTCAATTATGTAATTGCTTATGGGATGTAATAGCTTAATTAGGGCTTTTATTTTCCGCATATTTCAATTATGTATCTACCCCAAAGCCATGTAATAGCGTAGGATTTATCTTTCCGCACTTTACATTTCCGCATTTTAATTTCCGCACCCTATAAACTGCTAGTAATTAGGCGTGTATGGCAAGATAAAATTTATCATAGCTCACTCTAATTTTCAAGATAAAACATCTAAATTTGACACACTCTCATCACACATGCACCCCTTAAGGTAATTCTCTCTCGTTGCCCTTTTCGAATTCAAATGGTCATGTCCCTCGAACGTAGAGGTATTCTAGCACAGTTGCCTTCAAAACAAAAAATCATAGTCCCTTCGATACAAAGATCATAAGACCCACGATGTCGCCTCCGAATACATGATCTTGACCTCGATCGTCGCCTACTAAAAATGATGATAGTCCTTCGAATGTGCTAGGATACTCCTACAAGTTGCCTTCTATGACCGTGACGATGTCCCTTCGAATGTCCCGCTTACATCCAATCTATAGGTTACCTACCAACTAATGGTACTGGATAGCGCTATTCTAAAGGAACGTGAAATAACACGAAAAACCACCAATTCTAGGTAATAAGACTTTTAGTTGTCATTTCTATCAAAATGCTTTTCACACCACACACTTTTGTCAAAGTTCAAACTATTTTTCAAAACCAAACATTTCCTAACACTTTGTATAATGCCTATATGAATCATTACAAAGTCAAAGTGAAATGCCTTTTCAAAACATTTTGTCAAACACACGAAGCACAATTTTAAAGTGATCTAAGAGCAACTAAGCGCCTGAGATAACTCACGGATGGAAAGGGGTGCTAATACCTTCCTTTCATAACCTTCTCCCTTACTCGTAATCTAACTAAGGTCTTTTCCTGCTCTTTTCACCTTCCTTAATTGGATAAAGAAAAGTCGGTATGACTCTTGCTATCCCGACATTTGCATACAAAAAACCTACAAAGTCATGGCGACTCTTACTATCCTATGTCAATATGATTTCTACCACAACGTAATACTAACAACGACAACATAACAATTAACATTCAACACAATTTCATCGAATAAATAGCTACCAATTAATCAAAATCAAACACTACACATTCAACACAGATAGTACAAATTCATATAATCCCTAAACCCACATTTCAACAATCATATTCCCAGATATAATTCAAACCCCACCTTACCTTTTGGTTTTCTAGTCGGTCAAATAAATTCTCCGAACTTGCCAGTTCCATGGCTTCAACTTCTTTCGCGCAATTTTCCTCGATCGGTTTTAAAAACTCTTCTGCAATTATTTTCCTCTTCTCGCATTCTCCCCACAACAACTTGTTTTACTTTCCTCTCAAAACCCTAACCCTCTTTCTCTATGTACCACAACTTTAAGAATCCTCCTTTATTTTCTTATGATACTTCTTATTTCACTAACTCTTCATAAAACTTAATGAGCCTATTACATACACCTCGATAATACTACTACTAACACAACACTAAGCCCACTTAAATAATTAAATAGTCTATCTAATCTAATATTATTTCTAATAATAATTCTAGTAAAAATAATATTATTTACTAATAATATTTTCTCCCGGCTAAACCGAATAATCATCAGATTATCAACGTATCAACTCAAACAACGTATTAATCCAATAATGCCTCTTATAATAATAAAGGTAATTTTCAACCTCGACTAATTCCAATAATTTAAATCCTAAAATAATTTAATTAAATAAATTATTAAATTCGGGGCGTTACATCCAAATGTAGAATACACTTAAAATGATAGCTACGGTTAGTGTGACACTTTGGATGTCCTGATGTTCGTCAAGTCCAGTTGAAGAAACATATGGCGTCTGTGTGGTGTCATCAACACTAACTAAACTTTTAGAATCATAATTGACCCATCTTGGCCATTAGAATATAGTGAGGTAGCCAACTTCGGTGAAGACCGAAGTTGGATGATACTCGATGTTACGCTCATCGAGATTTGACTTCTGGATGTTTTGGCCGACCATTTGGGTTCCGTGACCGAAATAAAGCCTCGAGGAAGATCTCGTGATATGAGATTCCTAGAACTCGATTACTATTGTAGACAGTTGAACCAACTTAACTTTTAGTGAACCAGACACTATACCTCATGCAAGCCTTAAACCTAGGGCTATTATGTGAATTTTGTGTTACATCTACTTTAGCATGACTTCATGACATCATAACATCATAAATTTCACTAACCATTTCAAGGACCTAGGGATTTATCTTTGCTCTTTGTTCTAGTGGTCATGGCCCGCACTCAGAAAACAATTTAAATCAATCTTGGGATACCTTCTCAACTCAAGGAGTTAGTCTCAAAGGTTCATGACCACCTCATTTCATCAAAATGCATGGTTATCTACTTAATTTGTTTGTCTCGTTTTGAAGAATATATGATGAGCATCGTATTCCAGCTTCTTTGATTTGTAACATCACCGCTTACTTTTCCGCACTATCGCTTGGTACCTACAATGGAAGAATTCTAGGCTACTGGGATATCTGTCTTGATCGATACCTTTCAAAGGGTCTTAAAAAGTTCCAAGGTTCAGAAGATTACAATATATTTACACCTAAAGCGGTCAGCATCGAAGCTAATTAGGAAACGAGAAGTGGAGTTAAATGTTTGCCTACGCTTCTCGATGAAGAAGGCTCGAGAGCTTCCGTGATACGAGTTTCCATGCTTTCAAAGATGTTTTGGCTCTACTAATCTATGGTTTGGTGATATTCCCTAACTGACCAATTCATAGATGGGAACCCATTAAGATATTTCTCACCCGTAACCTCGTGCCTACTTTACTTGGAGATATTCTACATTCTCCACACTAATAATATGAAGAGACAAGGACTCTGCATGTTGAGACCGTTATTGTTGAGGTCATTTATTCCGCACCTTCCCATGAGTAATAAAGAAAGAACAAGGTCCGAGATGGTATCAAAGGTTGATGTCCACTCTCATTCGGATATCCGCTGATGTCTCTACCCTCAAGAAGATCTCACTTTCATTTAACGTTGGAGAATTACCTATGTTCCGCTTCTTGGCATATGCAGGTATCACTTACAACCCTTGTCTAGCTACGCTTGGTTACCTCGAAGAAATGGTCCCCATGATATGCTTGTTAAGGCATTATATTTAACTACTGATAAGTGCCAAAATGTAGTTATTTTGTATATACATTTTGTGGCACTTATCCGTTCTTTTGTTGATATTCTTCGAATAAATCCCCCGCTTTTTATATAAATGTGTACATAATAGAATAATTGAGTTTTTGTGTAAATATTGTATCATTTGATAGTTTTTCATCTCTTTTATAGGTATTCATTCATAATTGGAGCATTAAGTAATAAAGGCCAAAGGCTAAGCTCCAAATGCGCGATTTGGGCAACTGATCAACAAAATAAAGCTCAAAATCAAAGAATAAAAATCATCAATAAAGCTGGATATTTATCCATGGTTAGATAGAGCGTTGAATAAGATTTCCAACGCTTCAAACCGGGCTCAATTCCGAGTTACGGTTCTCAAGATATGGCAAAAATAAAATGCTGAACATCGCTGCATCGCCACGTAATACCGCACTTAGCGCGCAACTTCGTAATTTTAAAGGGGCTAAAAACACATTTTTAGGTTATGGGTTGGGTATTTTTGAGTCCCAACACCATCACCTTCATATTTTTGATAGATTTTCTTGGAAAACAACATTGGATTTTTATGTTAGGATTTGAGCTTTAGATGATAGCTTAGATTCTTACCTAGGATGATTATCTCTAGTTTCGAATGCTAGGAATAGGTTTAGATCTAACATTCACTATAGAGCACCCGAACTTAATGCCTCGTTGGTGAAGTATGCTAGAAGTGGGTATGGAGGTGACGCATTGACTCGTGGTTGTTGAGGTATGCCAGAATGGATATTGAGATGATTTAGGAGGATTCTCAATTGGGTTGGAAATAGCTTAGGTTGTGAGAGGTATGTGATGACACCGACAAGTATCGTGAGGCCGAGTATGACATGGGTGGTAGATTTAAGTCCGTGACGGGTAGTTTACATTCGTCTTACAAGTCGCTATCTTTTATACATTTTGTTCATTTACTTTTTGTCTTTTATTTTCATTTCTTTTAATCTCAAACTCATTAATCTGTAGAATTGTCGAATCCACAATCAATAACCAATCTCTGTGGACATCGATAATGATATAACCTAACCGGTATATATCACCCGTAAAAGTAATACCAACTCTTTGCTTGCCGTTATACCACAAAGAATAAAATGGCGCTGTCGGGATTGATTTTATTGCTCGTATTATGATAATTCCGTTGTTTTTGAGTTTTGTAATTAATTTATATGTTGTATAGACTTTGTATATGAACTTGTATATGTTACTTGTACATGTTATGTGCTTACTTTCCATACTTGTACATATTAATGATTTTCTTAGTTTTTATGTGATGTCTGGAATTGTCTCGCACTGTAACGCTTTGTTGTGTGGTTGTTAGGACACTTCTTTAGGTTCAGGTGTGGCAATACCATGGTACGATGAGGAGGTTACTAGTGCTCGACAATAAAGGCGCCGAGCTTACGACGTAAAACAAGCATGTTTTTGATTGTTTATGTTTATGTTATTTGGTGGCTTATGTTTTAACAAGTTGAAAGGACTCTCTTAATTTCAAACTTTCACTTTTCAACTTGTTAATTCGCTTTCACCAAGTTTATGTATTGTTATTTGCTTTAGTTTTGTTATGTCTATTTGTTATTTTCCACAAGTTTGTAGTGTTTTAGCCTGTGTATGTATAGTAAAATTGTTTAGATGTGTAAATGAGATTGTATAGTGTGTTGGAGCTTGAATAGTACAGCACTGTGTCGCCATTTTTCTCAGAATCGATGAAGGCGCTTAGCTGCTCACCGGGCGCTTAGCACGCCTTCTATGCAGGCCAAAGTGAATTTTTTAAAATTTCACTTGGTTTTCCTTTTTCCCACTTTCACCAAGGCTTTTTGTATTGAATAAATTAGTATTGTTTTTCTAATTTTTTGTTGTTGTTTCGACTCAAATTTTGGTTCTAATCTGAAGACTTTTGAGGTGATTTTCCGAGTTTGATCGCTTCAACTCGCGATGTATGGTAATGATAGTTTTCAAAGTTGGTACACGCCGTGTACTGCTTATCGCTTTCTATAGCATAACATGTTTAGGAAATTTACCATTTGTACACTTACCATGCCATTCATTCTTTTCATTACTTGCTCATGAATGAATCACTTTAGTCCCCTTTTACCCATAAATGTGAGGAAGCCCATTGTTTACATATGAGAGTCCACATTCTTGTTTTAACTAGATTTTATTATGCTTAATCTTTAGTTTTGTATTGATTGTATGATTGCAAGAAAATGATCAAGGCATTTTGTTTGATTTTGAGCATAACTACCTTGGCCAAATATTCAATTCACCTCTGAGTGTGTGAACCTTTGTTAACCCCTGGAACTTTTATCAATATCCATGTTTATTTGAACTTGATGCTTGTCTTGTAGATTCAATTCACCTTTTTGTATGGATGTTGATTTCTTTGTTTCTTGAACCCTCAACTATATGTTGTTGTATGGATTTTTACCTTGCCTTAGAAAGTAGGAGTATTCACACATTAATGTTGGTTGAATTCAAGGGGAGAGGAATTTTATGTGCTTATGTTGTGATTGATATGAGGTTGAGAAAAGAAAAGAAAAGAAAAAAAATGTGAAAAGAAAAGATTAGAAAAAAAAGAAAAAGAGAAAAGTTTTGAAAAAGAAAACAAAAGAGTAGGAATAATGTTACGTTAACAAGTGAAGGTGGTTTTGGTGTGAAATTTGTGATGAAGAATAAGTTTGATTGGAATTCTATTGTTTGAAACTTTGTGAGTTGATCACTCCCAGGTTTAGCAAGTTTTTGTTTCGATTAGCTTTAGGACTTATCACTTGTTTGCTAACCAAGCCACATTACAACCTTGAAAAGCCCTTGTGATTCTTGCATTTGTATTTTCAATACGTTGGATGAATGCATAATTTAGTCTATTGTTTGCAAGATGTGGAGGAGTGTTTTTATCCCCGCCAGTGTGTTCTTCATCACCGATGAATTTTTGCTAGGCGTGATTGTCATACCCCAAAATTTGCCCTCCATCTTCTCAAGACATTCCATACATGCATGCTCAAGGATTCCTCAAGGTCGATCGACAAACCTTCTCCTAATCAACCCAAGCTGTGGTTTGGTATTTCTCAAGACAAGATGGGTTTCAACATCTCCAATGTTCATCATGCCTCCTCATATGCCTTAAAGATTCTCCATGACAAGTTTCAAGCCTCACAAGTCAAGATTGCCTTGACAATTGCTCGATGGTTGAAAATCTGTGTATGGACAAAAAGTCAACTGTGGTCAACATACATCAAAACTTCTCGATTTTTGGTCAACATCCTCATTTTGAAGTTATATTCATCATTTGATCAAGGGTTGATCATGATTCATCAAGAAAACTCAAGATTTGTACGAAGTCAAACTTTCCAAATTAGGGTTTCTAGGTGAAAAGTCAATCAACTTTGATCGATCATAACTTTCTCATACTTTCTCGTAAATTTTCCCACCAAAGCTCATTTTGAAGGAAATTCAATTTCTACAACTTCATGTCTCCCAAGAATGTCTAAAAATGCTTCATTTGAGAGGTATGGTTCAAAACATTACAAAGTCATTTTCAAAGTCCACAAAAGTCAACTTTTTGTTTTGAAGATATATTGAGCATGGTAACTCCAATTGAGATGAGACCAAAGCATTGGTTAGAGGACTCTTAGAGCTTCCAAAAGTCCAAGAACACTCAAAATGTGGAAAATTGAGCAAGATACACTCTTCAAGTGGGCAATTTTGGACATTCACAAAAGGACATTTTGGTCAAATTGCAAAATTTTCCAAATGAAGATAATCTTTTGATCCAAACTTGTTCATGATGTTATTCTTGACCCATAAATGCTTGGCATTGGTGATTTTCTATTTTCATGATTTATATTTGAATTTTATAACATTTAATTCAAAAATAAATTATGTAAAATATGAAAATTAAGTTTCTTTTTCAAATAAGTTGGATTTATATCTCTCTTAATGACCAAGAAAGCCCACCACTCTTGCCAAATCGTGATAGCTTGCATATGGAAAGGAAAAATCAAGTTTTAAAGGAAATTTGATTTTATTTATGGGAAAATATTTGCACATTCAATTTCCAATCTTTTTTCCTTGTTTTTTCTCTTCCAATCTCTTCTATAAATTGCCAGCATTGTGTACAAGCAGCCGGACGGAAACCCTAACCTAAAAACTATCCAAAACTTTGGCAAAATTTTCAAGAATCCAAAAATTCGAATTTTTGTTTTCAGCAAGTTTCAGCCAAAACCATCCATTCCATTGTGCTCAAGAGGTTCCCAGCAACTCAAACCACCCCTTACTCGAAGCCAGATCGTCCTGAATCGTGCCAGCAAGCTCTCACCGGTTTGGTAAATTCATAAATTCGAATTTCATTCATCATGCATTATTAATCGTTGTGTTTATTAGGATCGTGAAGCTCATTAGAACGCATTAGATGCCTTACATGTGAGCTTTAACGCCCGTAATGCCCCGGCCATCGTTAGCAGATTTCATCTTTTCTTCAAACTCCCGATCCAAATGCTTTTAGCCAAACCGATGCTTCCATTGAGATCGCACCCCGATTGGGGGTAGGTCCTCCTTTCTTGTTTATTTTGTGTATTTTTGCAGTTGGAAAACACCGGCCGAGAAGATGATCGGCGTTAGGTTCCGGTGGTGGACTCTGCCACGACTCTTCAGGCGTGCACTCATGTAGCTTCATTGGCTTCTACGTTATGACCTGGGCCGCAATGACCGTGTTTTAATTTCAAAATACTCATGACACGTTACCACTTATATTCATTTGATTTCAGCTTTTCAAACACCAAATGCATGATGGTGTAGTGGTTAAAACGTTTCCTGTGCACAGATACTCTCCATGGTCTCCAGTTCGAACCTCCTTGAGACCGGTTCTTGTTTTCTTTTCCAAACTTTTCCTATTTTCATATTTTCTAATTCTTTTAATATTTGCATTCATTTTAATTATTTTTCATATTTTTATTTCTGCATTTAAAAATTATCAAAAAATATGTTTCTTTTTACATTATTTTCATAAAATGTTTATTTAATTTAATAAATTAAAAAATATCTTTTTGCATGCATATTTATTTTTATTTTTATTTTAGCATTTAAATCATTATAAATTAGTTTTTAATTACTAAAATGCATCCAAAAATTCCAAAAAAATTATCTTAGGTTGTTTATCTTATTTTCAGCATGCATTAATTTTCTCATATAAAAATTTGCATTTTTCTAACACTTTTTCTCTTGTTCGATTCATATCATATTTTCCGATTTCTCGTTTGTTTCACAGGTTGGTCCGATTCAGACGATTCTTCCGTTTTTATTTTATTTTTCAATAATGTAACTGCATATGGGTTGTAATAGCTTAATTTAGGACTTTTACTTTTCGCACTCCTAATTATGTATCTGCCCCAAAGCCTTGTAATAGCGTAGGACCTTTACATTTCCGCTTTTACTTTCCGCAATTTATTTTCCGCACCTCTATCAATTGCTAGTAATTAGGCGTGTATGGCAAGATAATAATTGAACATAGCCCACTAATTTTTCAAGATAAAATATCTGAATTCAACACACTTCTTTCACACACGCACCCCTTAGGGTAATTCTCTCTCGATGCCTTTCGATTAAATGGTCATGTCCCTCGAACGTAGAGGTATTCTAGCACCGTTGCCTTCAAAACAAATCATCATAGTCCCTTCGATACAAAGATCATAAGACCCACGATGTCCCCGAATACATGATCTTGACCCCGATTGTTGCCTACGAAAATGATGATAGCCCCTTCAATGTGCTGGATACTTCCACAAGTTGCCTCTATGACCATCCGATGTCCTTCGATTGTCCGCTTACATCCAACGAATGAGCTACCTACTAACTAATGGTACGGCTACGCTATTCTAAAGGAACGAGAAGTACAAAACGACCAATTCGAGTGGTAAATAAGTCTTTAGTTGCCGCTTCACCAAATGCTTTTCACACCACACACTTTTTCAAAGTTCAAACTCTTTTCAAAACAAAACATTTCAACACTTTGTATACATTCACATGAATCATTACAAAGTCAAAGCGAATGCCTTTTTCAAAATATTTTCTTCAAACACATGTAAAGCAATTAAAAGGTAAATCTAGAGAGCAACTAAGAGCAGAGATAACTACGGATGGAAAGGGGTGCTAATACCTTCCCTTTTCATAACCATTCTCCCGAACTCGAATCTAACGAAGGTCTTTTTCGCATACTTTTACCTTCCCTATTGGATAAAATAAAAGTCGTGGCGACTTTGCTATCCGAGACATTTGGATACAAAATCCCAGTCGGCTCAATCAGACATGTTGATTCATGATCGAGCTTGTTTTGTTTTAGAATGTTTTGCATGATTTTTGTACTTAGGATTTGTTTCATTATATGTTATTGTTGTATATAGTGGTAAGTTTGTATTTGTCGTACATTTTTCGCTTGAACCATACATTTGTTTTCCGCTTAAAACTTATCGATTTGGATTCTTGATTATCATTCATTGTTTCTTTAGGTTTACTTGAATTTGTTCGAGGATAAACAATGTGTCAAGTTGGGAGATTTGATCGTGTCAAAATGTAGTTATTTTGTATATACATTTTGTGGCACTTATCCGTTCTTTTTGTTGATATTCTTCAATAAACTCCCTACTTTTTATATAAATGTGTACATAATAGAATAATTGAGTTTTTGTGTAAATATTGTATCATTTGATAGTTTTTCATCTCTTTTATAGGTATTCATTCATAATGGAGCATTGAGTAATAAAGGCCAAAGCCTAAGCTCCAAATGCCGATTCTGGGCAACTAATCAACAATAAAGCTCAAAATCAAAGAATAAAAATCATCAATAAAGCTGGAATTTATCCATGGTTAGATGAGCATGAATAAGCTTTCCAACGCTCAAATCGTGCTCAATTCGAAAGTTACTTCTCAAGATATGGCAAAAAAAATGTGAACATCCGTATCGCGCTTAGCGCGCCCCCACTTGTAATTTTTAAAAGGGGCTAAAACACATTTTTAGGTTATGGGTTGGGTATTTTTGAGTCCCAACAACATCACCTTCATATTTTTGATAGATTTGCATGGAAAACAACATCGAGCATGCATTGGAGGATCCGAGTCGAATCTCTCGTCGATTGGTGTTGACAAACCAAGAAATGTTTGGTTCTCTCTCTTCTCTTTGTAATCTCTTTTGTTGAGTTTTGTATGTATATCTACTCATAACTCATGTATATTTATCGCCTTTGGCGCTGTATAAAGCTTGTTTTACTAATTTGGTCTGATTATCTTAGGTTTTTACTTTATGTTTGGATTTGAGCTTTGCAGAGATATGCTTTAGATTCTTACCTAGGATGATTATCTGTTAGTTTATGAATGCTAGGAATAGGTTTAGATCTAACATTCACTATGAGTACCGAACTTAATGCCTCTGCGTGAAGTATGCTAGAATCGGTATGGAGGTGACGCAATGACCTCGTGTTGTCGAGGTATGCCAGAATGGATATTGAGATGATTTAGGAGGATTCTCAAATTGTTAGAAATAGCTTAGGTTGTGAGAGGTATGTGATGACACCACGCATCGAGGTCGACATGGTGGTAGATTTAAGTCTCTGAGTTTACATTCTGCTCCATGTCGCTCATCTTTATACTTTTTGTTCATTTACTTTTTGTCTTTTATTTTCATTTCTTTTAATCTCAAACTCATTAATTGTAGAATTGTCGAATCATCAATAACCAATCTCTGGACACGATACGATATAACCTAACCAGATATATCACCCTAAAAGTAATACCAACTCTTTGCTTCGCTATACCGCAAGAATAAAATGGCTCGTTGTCGGGATTGGTTTTATTGTTTCAGATTATGATAATCTGTTTTTGAGTTTTGTAATTAATATATGTATAGACTTTGTATATGAACTTGTATATGTTACTTGTACATGTTATGTGTTTACATTCCATACTTGTACATATTTGTGATTTTCTTAGTTTTTATGTGATGTTGGAATTGTCTCGCACTGTAATGTTGTGTGGTTGTTAGACACTTTCTTTAGGTTTCGCTGTGTGGAAATACCATGGCATGAGAGGAGGTTACTAGTGCTCGCACAATAAAGGCCCCGAGCTTACGACGTAAAAAATGTTTTTGTTTGTTTATGTTTATGTTGTTTGTGGCTTATGTTTTAACTAGTTGAAATAGGACTTGCTCTTAATTTCAAACTTTCACTTTTCAACTTGTTAATTGCTTTCACCAAGTTTATGTATTGTCATTTCTTTAGTTTTGTTATGTCAATTTGTTATTTTCCACAAGTTTGTAGTGTTTTAGCTTGTGGAAGTGTGTATGTATTGTAAATATTTTTCGATGTGTAAATGAGATTGTATAGTGTGTAAGTGGAGCTTGTATAGCACTGCACTGTTGTCGCATTTTTCTCAATCGTAATAGCGCTTCTCTGCATGCAGGCTTTTAAATTTTCACTTGGTTTTCCTTTTTCCCACTTTCACCAAGGCTTTTTGTATTGAATAAATTAGTATTGTTTTTCTAATTTTTTGTTGTTGTTTGACTCAATTTTGGTTCGTAACTTGAAGACTTTTGAGGTGATTTTCCGAGTTTGATCGCTTCAACCTTGGATGTACGGTAATGATAGTTTTCAAAGTGGTACACGCCGTGTACTCGCTTATCGCTTCTATAGCATAACATGTTTAGGAAATTTATCATTTCTATAATTACCATGCCATTCATTCTTTTTCATTACTTGCTCATGAATTGAATCACTTTAGTCCCCTTTTACCCATAAATGTGAGGAAGCTTTCCATTGTTTACATAGAGTCCACATTCTTGTTTTAACTAGATTTTATTATGCTTAATCTTTAATTTTGTATTGATTGTATGATTGCAAGAAAATGATCAAGGCATTTTGTTTGATTTTGAGCATAACTACCTTGTCCAAATATTCAATTCACCTTGTATGTGTGAACCTTTGTTAACCCCTTTGAACTTTTATCAATATCCATGTTTATTTGAACTTCATGCTTGTCTATAAGTGTCAATTCACCTTTTTGTATGGATGTTGATTTCTTTGTTTCTTGAACCTCAACTATATGTTGTTGTATAGATTTTACCTTGCCTTAGAAAGTAGGAGTATTCACACATTAATGTTGGTGAATTCAAGTTGGGAGAGGAATGTTTATGTGCTTATGTTGGATTGATATGAGGTCGAGAAGAAAAGAAAAGAAAAAAATGTGAAAAGAAAAAGATTAGAAAAAGAAAGAAAAAGAGAAAAGTTTTGAAAAAAAACAAAAAGAGTAGGAATAATGTTATGTTAATAAGTGAGGTGTGTTTGTGAAATTTGTGATGAAGAATAAGTTTGATTGAATTCTATTGTTTGAAACTTTGTGAGTTGATCACCCCTTAGGTTTAGGCAAGTTTTTGTTTCGATTAGCTTTAGGACTTATCACTTGTTTGCTAACCAAGCCACATTACAACCTTGAAAAGCCCTTTGTGATTCTTGCATTTGTATTTTCAACACGTTGGATGAATGCATACTTTAGTCTATTGTTTGCAAGATCAGGAGGAGTGTTTTTATCCTCATGGTGTTCTTCATCTACCGATGAATTTTTGCTAGGCGTGATTCATGATTGAGCTTGTTTTGTTTTAGAATGTTTTGCATGATTTTTATACTTAGGATTTATTTCGCTTATATGTTATTGTGAGTATAGTGGTAAGTTTGTATTTGCCGTGGTACATTTTTTCGCTTGAACCATACATTTGTTTTCCGCTTTTAAAACATGTTGATTCGTGATTCTTTGATTATCATTCATTGTTTCTTTAGGTTTACTTGAATTTGTTCGAGGACAAACAATGTGTCAAGTTGAGATTGATAAGTGCCAAAATGTAGTTATTTTGTATATACATTTTGTGGCACTTATCCGTTTTTTGTTGATATTCTTCGAATAAACCCCGCTTTTGTATAAATGTGTACATAATAGAATAATTGAGTTTTGTGTAAATATTGTATCATTTGATATTTTTTCATCTCTTTTATAGGTATTCATTCATAATTGAGCATTGAGTAATAAAGGCCAAAGGCTAAGCTCCAAACGCGATTGGGCAATCGATCAACAAAATAATGCTCAAAATCAAAGAATAAAATCATAAATAAAGCTGGATATTTATCCATGGTTAGATAGAGCATTGAATAAGCTTTCCAACGCTCAAACCGGCTCAATTCGAGTTACTTCTCAAGATATGGCAAAATAAAATATCGAACATCATGCATCACGCTTAGAGCTTATACCGCGCTTAGCGCCCCGCGACTTCGAATTCTTTAAAGGCTAAAAACATTTTTAGGTTATGGGTTGGTATTTTTGAGTCCCAACAACATCACCTTCATATTTTGATAGATTTGCTTGGAAAACAATATTGAGCTTGCATTTGATGATCCGAGTCAATCTCTCGTCGATTGTGTCGACAAACCAAGAAATGTTTGGTTCCTCTTCTTCACTTCTCTTTGTAATCTCTTTTGTTGGGTTTTGTATGTATATCTACTCATAACTCATGTATATTTATCGCCTCATGCTTGTATAAAGCTTGTTTTACGAATTTGGCTCGGTGATTATCTTAGGTTTTTACTTTATGTTAAGGATTTGAGCTTTACGTAGATAGATTGCTTAGATTCTTACCTAGGATGATTATCTAGTTTCAATGCTAGGAATAGGTTTAGATCTAACATTCACTATAGTAGCCCGAACCTAATGCCTCCGCTAGAAGTATGCTGAGCTGGTACTGGATGACGCAATGACTCGTGTTGAGGTATGCCAGAATGGATATTGAGATGATTTAGGAGGATTCTCAATTGGGTTAGAAATAGCTTAGGTTGTGAGAGGTATGTGATGACACGCAAGCATCGAGGCCGAGTATGATACGGTGGTAGATTTAAGTCTCGGACGGGTAGTTTACATTCGCCCTACAAGTCAGTCTATCTTTTATACTTTTTGTTCATTTACTTTTTGTCTTTTATTTTCATTTCTTTTAATCTCAAACTCATTAACGGTAGAATTGTCGAATCCATTTAATCAATAACCAATCTCTGGGACACGATACGATATAACTAATCAGTATATCTAAGAGTATATTAACTCTTTGCTTACGCTATACCACAAAGAATAAAATGGCGCCTTGTCGGGATTGGTTTTATTGTTTCGATTGCGATAATTCCGTTGTTTTTGAGTTTTGTAATTAATGTATATGTTGTATAGACTTTTATATGAACTATATGTTACTTGTACATGTTATGTGTTTACTTTCCATACTTGTACATATTTGTGATTTTCTTAGTTTTATGTGATGTTGTGAATTGTCTCGCATCTGTAACGCTTGTTGTGTGGTTGTTAGGACATTTTCTTTAGGTTCATGCTGTGTGGCAATACCATGGTATTTGAGGAGGTTACTAGTCCTCATGAATAAAGGCCGAGCTTACTAATGTAAAAAGCATGTTTTGTTTGTTTATGTTTATGTTGTTTGGTGGCTTATGTTTTAACAAGTTGAAATAGACTTGCTCTTAATTTGAAACTTTCACTTTTCAACTTGTTAATTGCTTTCACCAAGTTTATGTATTGTTATTTGCTTTAGTTTTGTTATGTCAATTTGTTATTTTCCACAAGTTTGTAGTGTTTTAGTCAGGAAGTGTGTATGTATTGTAAATATTGTTTAGATGTGTAAATGAGATTGTAGGTGTGTAAGTGGAGCTTGATAGCCAGCACTCTGGTTGCTATTTTTCTCAAGAATCGGTGTAGCGCTCGCTAGCAGGCAAGAATTTTTTAAAATTTCACTTGGTTTTCCTTTTTCCCACTTTCACCAAGGCTTTTGTATTGAATAAATTAGTATTGTTTTCCTAATTCTTTTGTTGTTGTTAGACTCAAATTTGGGTTCTGTAACATGAAGACTTTTGAGGTGATTTTCCGAGTTTGATCGCTTCAACTCATGGATGTATGGTAATGATAGTTTTCAAAGTCGTACACGCCTGTACTGCTTATCGCTTTCTATAGCATAACATGTTTAGGAAATTTATCATTTGTACAATTACTATGCCATTCATTCTTTTTCATTACTTGCTCATGAATCAATCACTTTAGTCCCCTTTTACCCATAAATGTGAGGAAGCTTCCATTGTTTACATACGAGAGTCCACATTCTTGTTTTACCTAGATTTTATTATGCTTAATCTTTAATTTTGTATTGATTGTATGATTGCAAGAAAATGATCAAGGCATTTTGTTTGATTTTGAGCATAACTACCTTGTCCAAATATTCAATTCACCTCATGTGTGTGGAACCTTTGTTAACCCTTTGAACTTTTACCAATATCCATGTTTATTTGAACTTCATGCTGTCTATGAGTGTCAATTCACCTTTTGTATGGATGTTGATTTCTTTGTTTCTTGAACCCTCAACTATATGTTGTTGTATAGATTTTTACCTTGCCTTAGAAAGTAGGAGTATTCACACATTAATGTTGGTCAATTCAAGTCGGGGAGAGGAATGTTTATGTGTTATGTCATGTGATTGATATGAGGTTGAGAAAAGAAAAAGAAAAGAAAAATGTGAAAAGAAAAGATTAGAAAAGAAAGAAAAAGAGAAAAGTTTTGAAAAAGAAAACAAAAGAGTAGGAATAATGTTATGTTAATAAGCGAGGTGTGTTTGGTGAAATTTGTGATGAAGAATAAGTTTGATTGAATTCTATTGTTTGAAACTTTGTGAGTTGATCACCCTTAGGTTTAGGCAAGTTTTTGTTTCTATTAGCTTTAGGACTTATCACTTGTTTGTTAACCAAGCCACATTACAACCTTGAAAAGCCCTTGTGATTCTTGCATTTGTATTTTCAACACGCTTTTGGATGAATGCATACTTTAGTCTATTGTTTGCAAGATCAGGAGGAGTGTTTTTATCCTCATCAGTGTGTTCTTTCATCTACCGGATGAATTTTGCTAGCGTGATTCATGATTGAGCTTGTTTTGTTTTAGAATGTTTTGGATGATTTTTGTACTTAGGATTTGTTTCGCTTATATGTTATTGTTGTAGTATAGTGGTAAGTTTGTATTTGCGTATATTTTTCGCTTGAACCATACATTTGTTTTCCGCTTTTAAAACATGTTGATTCGTGATTCTTTGATTATCATTCATTGTTTCTTTAGGTTTACTTGAATTTGTTTGAGGACAAACAATGTGTCAAGTTGGGGAGACTTGATAAGTGCCAAAATATAGTTATTTTGTATATACATTTTGTGGCACTTATCCGTTCTTTTGTTGATATTCTTCGAATAAATCCCCCGCTTTTTGTATAAATGTGTACATAATAGAATAATTGAGTTTTTGTGTAAATATTGTATCATTTGATAGTTTTTCATCTCTTTTATGTATTCATTCATAATGGAGCATTGAGTAATAAAGGCCAAAGGCTAAGCTCCAAATGCGCGATTTGGGCAACTGATCAACAAATAAAGCTCAAAATCAAAGAATAAAAATCATCAATAAAGCTGGATATTTATCCATGGTTAGATAGAGCATTGAATAAGATTTCCAACGCTCAAACCGGCTCAATTCGAAGTTACGGCTCAAGATATGGCAAAATAAATGTTAAACATCGCTGCATCAGCGCTACGCCGACTTCGTAATTCTTTAAAAGGAGCTAAAAACATTTTTAGGTTATGGGTTGGTATTTTGAGTCCCAACACCATCACCTTCATATTTTTTATAGATTTTCTTGGAAAACAACATTGATGGAGCTTGTATTTGGATGATCCGAGTCGAATCTCTCGTCGATTGTGTTGACAAACCAAGAAATGTTTGTTCCTCTTCTTCTCTTTGTAATCTTTTGTTGGGTTTTTATGTATATCTACTCATAACTCATGTATATTTATCGCCTTTGGTGTTGTATAAAGTTTATTTAATTTGTGTTTGATTATCTTAGGTTTTTACTTTATGTTGTGGATTCGAGCCTAGAGATAGATTGCTAGATTCTTACCTAGGATGATTATCTGTTAGTTTCTCGAATGCTAGAATAGGTTTAGATCAACATTCACTATAGAGCACCCGAACTTAATGCCTCTGCTGGTGAAGTATGCTAGAAATGGTATGGAGGTGACGCAAATGACCCCTGTTGTCGAGGTACCAGAATGGATATCGAGATGATTTAGGAGGATTCTCAATTGGTTAGAAATAGCTTAGGTCAGGAGAGGTATGTGATGACACTGACAAGCATCGTGAGGCCGAGTATGACATGGGTGGTAGATTTAAGTCCAGGACGGTAGTTTACATTCGCTCCTGACAAGCTATCTATCTTTTATACTTTTTGTTCATTTACTTTTGTCTTTATTTTCATCTTTTAATCTCAAACTCATTAACGGTAGAATTTTCGAATCCATCTAATCAATAACCAATCAGGACGACACGATATAACCTAAACCAGTATATATCACCCAAGAAAATAATACCAACTCTTTGTTACTATATCAAGAAGAACAAAATGACAACGATCTCCAAATAATATCGCCGAATATTTGTTCATGTCAGTCATGGTGAAGAAATGATACCAAAACTTTGGGGCATAAAAACTCAATTCCTTGGGAACCTTACTCAAATGGATGCGAGCTCATGCTCAAAGTTTTGTAATGTTGTATATTGTTATCCTTCCAATAATTGTGGAACCTATTGATGAAGGAAATGAGTCTTATACTATTCTCCATCCAGAGATGCCCACTGATCTTGAAGAACTGAAGAGATCATGGATTCAACTTAAAGAAGAAAGGGACACCTTTGAAGCTCAGTGCTATGCAAGCGAGAAAAGAGTATTGGAGTTGAATAAATTACTTCACGAGAATAGAGTCTTAATACCTACGCCAACACGAAGAGGAAGCGCCCACGAGACTTAAGCACTAGGAGCTTTACTTTATGTGAACTTTCTTTTGTATTTATTAATTCACTAATAAAGAGTTTCTTCTTTTGGTTTACCACATTTAAATTTCCTAAGGTCCTGAAAACATTGTATATCATATCATATCATATCATAGCATATCATTTCATACTGTAATTCGATGATCTGCTTTCTTATTCTCTCGCTATTTATTTCGCGCAAAAATGGCTCTCGAACATACTATCAAAGATCTTCGTGCCTCGTAATGCTTACTCCATGAAATGTTCATCAACCTAACCAAAGGATAGGAAGATATGAAAGAGCTCATCACCAAGAAAAGAAGAAGAAGATATCTAGTATTCTCAACATGGGAAGAAGATTCAAAGGTCCAATCAAGACAACCGCACAACTCGAAGTTCTTAGAAAAGGAGTGAAACTAAAGGAAGTGCCAACGACAATGAAGGAAGCAATCATGGGTCCAAGAAGAGGAAGATGAATATTATCCAGGGCAATATCCTCCCGTGATGAGAAGTACAAACAACTTGAAGATCGTCCAAATGATGTGGAAAACTGAAATGTCAAGGTTAAACTTTGATGATTTAAGTCCTGTTCTCGGAGTGGTGATCCTCGCAAGTTCAATGTTCCCGATTTGCAAAGCATGATGGCATTTCTTTCCGAAGCTTCACATGAAGTCCTATGTTTAGAAAATTCAACCACACACTTTGGATAGGAAATCAGGATGCATTCTTCCAAGAGAGTTTGTCCGAGCATAGTCGAGTGGTATTATCACCGGAAAATACCAATATTCATACCTAGAATGATTTGGTAGATGCTTTCACAAACAAGCACTAATACAACGCTTGGCACCGACCAGATGCAGCTAAAGTATGTATACGGGTCGTGATGAGAAGTTCAAGGAGTACGCCCAAAATGGAGAGATCTAGCAGAAAAGTTCAACCACCCATGTCTACTGTGGAACTCAGTCGACATGTTCACGGAACGCCGACAGTCCATTCTTCAATCATCTCGATGAAATTCTCCAAATGGATTCATCGAATGATATTGAGTGAGAACGACAAAGTTGGAATCAAGAGTGGGAAGATTCAAGTCTAGACATCTTCAAGTGTCAGTGAAGAGGTCCTTGGTGGGAATAAAGAAGCCAATTTGTGTATATCCAAGAGTACCGAAGAAGTTGTGAAGATGCTCAAGTAATGTAGCTTCCGATCTCTAATCCAACGCTAATACAACCTTAACAAGAAAATACGACAGACAAAATCGCCAAGAAGACATTCACAAAGATCAACATGCCATTGTCTCAAGAATTGCAACATATTTTAAAGCATAGTTTATTACCTTAAGGGATCCGCCTTAGCATGTTAACATATCCTCTCTTAAATACAATCCCAATTCAAGGTGTGCATACCATTCCAATAGCCCCGGCATGAAACGAACAACCTGCTGGGCTCAAGAACAAAATTAAGACATAATCAAGTTTAGAGATTGAATTTGACCCTCCTATCGAAACTCCAAATATGATTACCACACTAATGCTTAATCATGGCAAGAGTTCCAATGCCATCGATGATGACTTTATGTCTTTGTTTTAAGTGAATTGACCACTCCCCGATGACCGCCAAGAAACTGATATAAGCCTTATTTCGGACGTATAATTGTCGCTATTGGCATCCGAATCCAATAGTCAGGTATGGTTTAAAAGAGGGATTCATACCGATAGACAACCAAGAAGTTGTCAAGCTTAAAACCCATCTCGTAGAAGGTTTGGCTAAGATGTTTCAGAGGTTCAAGATTGAAGATGTGGAAGAACGAAGCATAACGTTAAGAGATTCCACCAGACTGGGATACCTCGGGGCAGCCGATGGGAAATTCGATTTTATGGTGAAATATACCGCCCCTAAAAGCTCCAAGATTGAAATTTAAGATTCAAGCAACTAGGGTGATACGACGGCCATCCCGAAGAACATGTCGATGCGAATGCGATAAGGATCACCTCCGCAGTCCCCGGTGAAGATTGATCCCACACCCCGAGTGGCTCCTTGACATCACCGCCCGCACTACTCCATATTCTTCTAACAAAGTTATACCTTGAATTATGGAGCCGAGGTTTACTACCAATACGCAAGAAAGAGCCATCCATCAAGACAAAGAATGTCAACCTCGTTAACTCGATGTCACCAATACATCGATCAAGCAAAGTGACTATAACCGAAGAATATTATCTCCAGATCTCTCCTCCCAAAGATGCCACGCTGGGTCAGATCTTCTGCTGGCCGAGCCAACTATCGAGGCTCTGGGAAAAGAAAAAGTGACTCGCCGCCCAAATAGAGTACCGAAAGAAGTTGTCAAGATGCTCCAAGCAAGAGATGGAGGAAATTTTGAGAATTATCAAGAAAAGCCATTATAATGTTGTGGAGCAAATGGGAAAACCTCGCCTAAGATATTTATGCTAGCCTGTTGTGCTCGAGGCTCATGCTCAAGCCTTGGTGAAATTCCCAAAGAATGCTCACGCGTCGCAAGTAAATTTTGCCGATCAATTTGAAAATTGTATCAAGCATTCCACCATAATGGTTGTGGTTTTTCAAAAGTTGATTCGACCACGAGAGAAGAAGCATAACAAAGCCTCACTCTATCGAGTGTAAGGGCACCACATTATCTCATGTGTTGGTAGACACCGGCTCGCTTGAATGTCCCCGCCTAAAAGCTCTATGTACTGATGTTAAAGAAGTGGTGATAAACCTAGTGACATAATTGTGAGAGCTTTGATGGTTCGAGAAGAACGATGCTTGAGTGCTCGACTTACCAATCAAAGGGTTCCCAAACTTTGATTCTACTTTCATTGTGATGGATATCCTTCCAATTTTATTCTTGCTTACTGGACGCCTATGGATACAATGGGACTGACGCATTACCTATACCTTACATCGAAATCAAGTACCCAATGAAAGGGAAGATCGTCACTATATGAAGAGAAGAAGAATATATAATGAAACAACCATTCCATATGAAATAATCATCTGAGACCTTATCAAGCTTAAGTAGTTCCTTGAGTGATTCCTATCATGCTCCTATCACTCCCAAGATTACTAGAGTTCCATAAAGATAGGCCTCACCGAAGGATGCAAGGTCAGATAGAAGGAAGATGTACCATTTGGGGTCAATTGTCCGATTTCCCATTCAAATCTGATAAGTTTGGTCTAGGCATCACTTCCAAAGGTCATAAGATGATATGTCGCGAACGTGCTGGTGGACCTCTGTTCCACATCAACTGAGATGGAATTCATGCTATAGAAGATGATGATGGTGATCATGACATCAACAACTAGATATTCCCAACCATTGACATAGACCAACAATCGACGATTACCTGACGCTGTCAATCTCCTTTAGGCCTAGTTTCTTTTTCTGTTTTATGCTTTTAAGTTTTATGTAATTCTGAATAATAAGACTTTAAGCCTAGTGCCTTACCCGGGACACGATGGCTCATTTGTGAGGGTTGTTATTTGTCATTCGTATATTTTCATTCAATAAATCATTGACTTTTGCATTCAAATTTTGTGATCCTCGCTTTTCTTTTCACTTACTTCGCTATTAAATATATATATATATATATATATATATATATATATATATATATATATATATATATATATATATATAGATGTGTCTTACACACAAACATAAAATTGCAGATCCACATCGACTCTAGATCCCATTGCTAATAATTTCATATTGTCATGATTTTGAAAATCGATCAGTTTAGGACTGGAGGTGAGGAAGATTGTGAAAGTGTGAGAGCTTGCTAGATTGTTACAGTAACAAGCTTAAAGCAATCGCAGAAGAATTGGTCGAGGATGTAAACTGGCACCAAGAGGATGTAAAAAGTCAAGATAGGAGTTGGTCTCAACAATTTCAAAGAAAGGTCAATCCAGATGCGCAGATTACATCGTGATTTTTGCTTGGTCCTATGAAGACACGCTGTGGCGGATATTGATATTGTGGTACACTAGTTACGCATTTAAAAAGGTTTCTCCTATAAAGCGTATGTTCATTGATGTCCCGAGATGTCCGAGAAGATCAAAGTCAAGTTGAAGAACGCAGAATTTTGGTTGTTACCCATCCGCAATGGGTCAAAATAGTACCAAAGGTTTGAAGGATGGCAGTGCATAAGTGTGTAGACTAATCGAGATTTGAATAGTAGCCCGAAAGATGATTTTCCGCCCACATATCGATGTTCGGTCGATAATACCGCCAACATAAGGTATTTTCATGATGGAAGTCCGATTCTAATCAAATCAAGATATCCTCAAGGATATGGAGAAACAATCATGCCGCTTTCTTTTACAAGGTTATGCCATTCGGTCAAGAACGCAGCGACGATCAAATATGGTAGTAATTAAGATGGGAGTAACTAATTTTGATTGTTTTTATGCTTTGATCTGGCAATGTCATGGTCTCCACCGACTTTTTTATCCAATTAAGGAAGAAAACACAAAAGACCTTTGTTATTCTCGAGTGGAGGTTATAAAAAGGTATAAGACCCTTCCATCCGTAGTTATCTAGCTTTTAGTTGCTTTAGCTCACTTTAAAATTTGTCAGTGTTTTGAAAAGTACGCTGACCAGAATTTATCTTCACCGAATGTATACAAAGTGTTCGAAATGTTTCGCTTGAAAAAAGTGTTTTAACTTTGTAAAAGGCGAAAGTGAAAAGATGTTTTGATAAGCAAGCAACTAAAAGTCTTATTACCTACTCAAAACGATCAAGCCTGTTGTTGTTTTACTTTCCTTTAGAATAGTTATCCACAACATTGGCTTAGTGTAACCCTATTCGCTATGAAGCGGGACATTCAAGGGACATCGGATGGTCATGGTTGCACTTGTAGTATCCTAGCATATTCAAGGACGATCATCATTGTAGGCAACAATCGAGGACTAGATCATGTATTCGTAGGCAACATCGAGGACCATGATCTTTGTATCGGGCGGAATGCATGATGATGTTGTAGAGCAACGTGTTAGGATACCAACATTCTGAGGACTTGACCATATATTTGAAAGGCAGCGAGAGAATAGCTTCAAGTACATGTGAAGAGAGTGTGTCAAGTTCATATATTTTATCTTGAAATTAGAATTGATTCACGCTCATTTTTATTCCATACACGCCCAATTACTAGCAATTTATAAGGGTGTGAAAGTAAATTGAAAGTAGCTGGGAAAGTAAATCCTACGCTTATTACATGGCTTTCGGGCGCTTATATAATATAGGAGTGCAGAAAGTAAAATCCTAATTAAACTATTACATCCCTTACATAATATTGGAAAAAGAAATGCGAAAATTAACCTAACTATTACAACCTGGAAGATAATAATCTAAAAAGAAACGAATTGCAAATATGAGAAAATATGTTAAGAGAAAAATAGATTTTGAGTTAGAAAAAGTTTTAAGCAGTAAAATCCAATTAGATGAGAAATAATTTTGGGAATTTTCTCGATTGATTTTAGTAAGGAAAACAATTAAAAGTCAATTTTCTCGATTAATTAACAATTAATTAAAATATGCATGCAAAATATAATTTTTTCATGTCAAAAATTAAATAAGTATCTGACCTAATGCAAAAAGAAATAATTTTTTTGTGATTTTTAATGAGTTAGAAAATTATTTGAAAAGAAATTAAATTAAATGGAAAAATATGAAAAGAAATAGAAAAATGTTAGTTGGAAAAGTGTTTAAATGAAAGTGAGGCCGTGGATCGAACCCTCGACCTCCTCGGATATACTAAGCACATGTTTACCAACCGAGTTGCGTGATTTGTTGTCATAGGAATGCAAACTATACGATTATATGTGATCCTTCGCTTTAATTTTCAACGCAAGTCAAACTGGGCCCCAATTTTAAATGTCGAGCCAATCGATCGTGACTTTGCGCCACACCAGCCTTCTCGCCAGAAGTTCCGACAGTTAACGACGCTGAGCACCGCTTCCTGCCGCCTTCTCCCTAGCCTCGATCCTCAACTCGCAAAACAATCAAAAAGAGTGAGGACCCACCCCTAATTCGAGGGCTTCAGTCTAATGGTGATGGTCGTCATTCGAACGTCCCTGGATTGTCTCTGCTCAAGCTCAGTCTGCTTTAAACCCTAACAATGGCAAATCATGCTCCGATCGTTGGAGCTTCATGTGATCGTATGGCTATATGATGTCCTCAACACATTGCAATGGTTAGTTTCGCATAAAACACAATAAATATTGAAACACTAATTCAAGAAAAGTATGCAAATGTATGTTCATGTATGGCAATTATTCAGTACCGCCATGGTTCTGGCCTCGACTTACTCAATGATACCTCGTGAGCACGACGAGTGTTGGAATGAATCCGAAACGGCCGGAACAAGGATTCAATTTGAAAAGTCAAAATTTGTGAACTTTAGGTCATTGCTTGAGGCTAGGGTTTCGTCCCTTGTTCTTGTGAATGCATCATGTATTTATGTATATGAGATTTCAACAAAAATAAGAAAATATATTGCTGAATGCAAAAATATCCCCTTGTAAATATTTATCAAATTTTTCCAAAATTGCATTTTTCCTTCCTTGTGAATCTTGCACTAATTTGACATGTTATATGGGCTTCCTGGTCCTCAAGATAGGTAGAAATCAAGCCCAACTTGTCTTATACTTGCTTTTGTATTTTATTTAATTAAAATTGATTTAAATGCTTTAATTCCAAAATAAATCAAATAAATTGGGAAGGAGGCGGGCAAGGTGTATAGAGACCATGGATAATGTTAAGATCCAGCTTGAACCATAAAATTATAAGCCCATTTGGAAAATATTTGCATTTGTCAAGTATTTCTCTTTGCAGATCAAAAATGCTCAACTTGGACAAGGTGTATCTTGCTCAATTTTTAACATTTTTGGTGTTCTTGACTTTTTAGAAAGCTCAAGATGTATTCTAAACAGCCTTTTGGTTTCATATTTATTGAGTTTCCATGGTCATGAACACTTCTTTTCAAAAAGATGACTTTTTGTTGACTCTAAATGGACCCGTAATGTTTTGATCCATAACTTCCAAATGAAGCATTTTCTGCCCAAGCAGGAGACATGTCGTAGAATTTCACTCTTCAAAATGAATGTGGTGGAAAAATTTCGATAAAGTATGTGAAAGTTATGTCTCCGGTCAAAGTTCTGCTGACTTTGTTCGAGAAAGCCCAATTTAGAAACTTTGACTTTGATTAATTTCTGACTTTTCTTGATGAATCATGATAAACCTTGATCAATGATGAATATCACTTCAAAATATTGATGTTGACCAAAATTATGAAGTTTGACCGTGAAGTTGACCACAGCTGACTTTATTCAATACAATCGATTTTCAACCATCCGAACAATCGCTCAAGAAACTTGACTTGTAAGGCTCGAACTGACACGGAGATTATTTGGCATATGGTGAGGCATGATGACCATCGGTGTTGTTGGGAGGCCCACATTGATTTGAAAATGGCCAAACCCTAGTTTGATTGATTGTTAGGGAGGGCTCACGTCAACCTCAGGAAATCCCGAGTATGGATATGTGAAATGTCTCGGAAGCAGGAGGGAAAATTTTGGGGTAAAACAATTGCCCTATTCAATCTTATTGTACTAGCGGTTAGATTGGCATGCTTGCCTTCGTGACCTGAGGCGTAAGATGATTGAACACCGAGTACACCTAAAATTTGCACTACCGTTAGTCTGATGATGCACCGAACGGGCTTACATATGACATTTGGAGAAGCCGAGCTGATAAACAGCTGTCATGCTGACTCGCTAACGCTATTTGAATAGAGAAACATCTAGACGGGCTTAAGACGCCATCAAGAGAGATTGACACCGGGAATGAGTCGTACGTTAGACTCAGAGGTATTTTGAAAATAGGAAGATCGAGACGGGCTTAAGATGCCATCTGGGCGGCTGATGTTGAGTGTGACGTTAGACTTCACGCTATCTTTGAACGAGGTTATTGTTTATATTGATTTTTAACCAAATACGCAGCATTCAAGGTGGAGAGCTATCGACACAAGTACCCTGAGATGGGCTTAAAGATGCCATCCGTGGCAATCGAGTCGTACGCCAGACTGAATTGTTGTTGATATATGAGAGAGCCGTAATACACCTTCGCCTTTGTTATTCTCGAGGCGTATAATCGCGTATTATGGATAGCTTTTCCTTGCTTGCCGGTGTTGATCCAATGTCCATTGCCTCGACACAATTTTCTGATTGGGTTCTGCCTTGTTTGAGCATTAATTGACCTTTCATTCGAAAAATAGATTTTCATGGTCGCTCCGATAGTTCTCCCTGCCTTGCTTCGTACACCTTGACCTTCCGTTGAAAATAGCCACCGCTAGGGAAATCACAGATATGGTTAGTTCTATGTATTGTGATGCATGCAAGCATATGACAATGTTCGTGGAGTGATATGCACATGTTATGATTTTTATGAATAATGTATGAATGTAGATGTCATGGGTATTTCAAACATATCCATCTTCAAGAAGATGAGAACGCCCGGCCGGGGATTTTTGGATGCTGTTTAAAGGGCTGTCATGGACTTAGATGTTTTTGATTCTCCGATGCACTATCATCAAAGTCAAGTCAGCCTAGAATATGGTTAATAACAACTAGGGAGGTACTTCGTCTGGGGATTCTGTGTAGATCTTGCCGGGGAGTCCCGAATACCGCTGAGACCACGTAATGTGGCAACGCTGGGGGGGCGTAGCGCCTTACAAGGCTCAAGAATCTGACCGGGAATAAGGGAGACGAGGTTCCTCCCGATGCACTATCCGACCAAGTTTCGAGTCTAGATATTGTCACGCCAGGGATGATAATCATCAAAGACATTCTGCAGGGGATAAATATCTCTGTATACGTAGATAAAATGTTACCACTTGAGACCGAGGAATGATGAAGGATTAAGATCAACGGGGACTAATGATGGCTCAAGTGTTGGAACACTCAGAACAGATTGTATCAGAAGGCTCAGAGGGTAATGGGCTCAGGTTCGAGCTCGTGAAAGTATTCTGTGAACGACAGGACTTTAATGTCATATAAATTCTAGAGTCCAGAGTAATTGCTTTTGTTCGTCCCGCTTTTGTATGTGTTCGTGAATAGATGTTTATTTCAAATGCATATAATCATTTAAAGCAAACATTGGACTTTACGCAAGAAACGATAAAATTAACACCGAAAAGAAAGACTCGCATCATTTTGAAAGAGTGGCGATGTGCTGGGGCTTGTATACAAGAGACTAATAAAAGTAAAAGCTATGGAAATAATCTCGTGAGTTCCAACAATGCTAGTGCTCATATATTTTCGACTATCTCATCTCCTTGTTGTCGTAAGGAGAGAGAGTGAATTGATTTTTCCATTGAACCTTGAATGTTGACATAAAACTGAGATGATCCGACGAGACATAGTCGACGCTTAAATCCCTAACTTTTCCTAAACCTCCCTTCGGCTTTGGGCCCAACGGATACCTTTTTGCCCAAGCCGCCTTTGTGTTTTCGAATCACTGTAAATTTTTTGTATATCCTTAACTTTGCCCAAACCCTTTTCGCATCGCCAGATGCTTTATTTTTTGCCTAGGTCACGACCTAGCCGGTCTCGCTCATGCGTAGTTTTTTGACTATGTCTCGCATTCTGTGGTGCGGGAAGTCTTCCATCCATGGTGTTAAGTATCATAGTCTACCGAAAATACTATTTTGACTATAAACGTCCCCGCAGTGGAGTCCATTTGCCCTCGATCACCTTGCGGAAGAATGATGCTTGATTACTAGATCACCGACTTGGTAGGCCTTGCTTGACTTTCTTGTTGAATGCCCGATCATTCTCTAGTAACCAGTCTACGGAAGATGGACGCGTTGTTTTCGTCGATCAAGTCGATCCGACGGGCGTAGTCGATCCATTCGACCGCCAAGCTCACAGGCCCTAGAGGACTCGTCGAGGGTATTGAACCCCATTGCAGGACCTTCCATACCATATACAAGAGAGCGGGTTTCCGTATCTCGCATCAGAAAGCAGAACCACGGAGAGAAAATGGCAACATCTCGTACAATCCTTGTAAGTCACGCCATCTTCCTCAGATGATCTTCTTGATATTCTCGATTACGGCTTCCACTACGCCATTCATTTTAGGCCGATATGGAGAAGAGTCAGGATGTTTGATCTTGAACTGCTGCGGCAGTTCGGCTGATCATTTTGTTGTCAGATTGCAATCATATCCGTGATAATCCTTCGTGAGAGGTCATACCGACAGATAAGATTATGCTTCGATGAATCGAGCCACAACATTCTTGGTAATGTCAGATGCGAACGAGGTGCTTTCTACCCACTGGTGAAATACCGGCCCACAAGGATGAAATGGTGTCCATCGAGGCGTAGGGTTTGATTTTCTCCGATCATGTCAATGCCCCACATTGCAAAAGGCCAAGGAGCGGTCGTAATATCTAATGGTACTAGAGGTAATCGCACTTGTCCGATATATCCGCATTTGTGAGAAGACCGAGCACAAGAAGGATAATCGACCTTCCTTGGTGGACCAATACTAACTCGTTCTCGTAATCTTCCTAGCTACATTGTATACCATCGGAGCGGGTACCGAATGCACCTTCGTAATTCTTCCATGATCCGCCGTTTTCTCGATCTGCATGTACGAGTAAGCATAAGTCGTGATTGCGCTTGTATAAGATGTCGCTACGAAAGAATTTGATGCAAATCAGTTAAGAACTTCTTGTCATCGACAAATGCCCTCGCAAGATATTCCCGAGCCTCGAGATACCTCTTCTTCAGAGTAACCAAGGTTTCTTTGTATCTAGTTCACAACAAGATGTTCACAAACCTTCGATGATGATTTCCGTTGTCCCATCCGACCAACATCGAGGACATAGTAGCCATGCGCTCGCTAACCGATTCTTCTCGTGGAATATGATCAGCGTGATCTCTTCAAGGGATCGACTCAAAACATACTCGATACGTAATGAGATTCTGATGTTTCGGTCCCACCGCCTTAACCTGATGATCACTAAGGCCGAGTCTCCATACACTTGCAAGAATTTGATTCTTAAGTCCAAAGCCTTTAATCTATGATGCACGCTCAGATTCGATCGTGTTATTAGTGCGCTTGAAACATAATCTAGCTATGAAAGGAGTGTGTTCACCGGTAGAGATGTAATGATGGCACCAATGTCATTGCTGTGCGTTGAGGCTCCATCAAAGACCATGGTCCATCTGATCCCGGTTCAGTCCTTCATTTGGTCCTCGGTTCTTCATAATCAAGAATTAACAAAACATCTTCGTCCTCGAAACTCGAATCGACAGATCGATAGTCATCTACGGGCTTAATGAGCCAAATGACTGGCTACTACACTTACTTTGATCGTCGAGTAGTATATACCGATGTCGATTCAATAAGATCATTTGCCATCTTGCTATTCTTCCAGAAAGGTGTTTCTAATATGTATTTTATCGATCCATCTCGAGATCAACAAGGAAAAGTGAGTCAAGATATACCGCCTTAGTCGGCGAGTACTCATTAAAGCGCCGCAAGTTTTCTCGAAATGCGAGTATGTTGTTTCAAACCGGTAAACTTTTTGCTAGGTAGTATTGCACTTTTTTCGACTGCACTGGCCACATGTTGCCCCAACACACATTCTAATCAAGGCCTTTCTAATATTGTCAAGTACACGATAAGAGGTCTTCCTTCAGCAGCGGTATCGTGATAGAGGATTCTCGCAGATACCCCTTGATCTTGTCAAAAGCAATCTAGAAATCGTTGCTCCATTCCACTACTTGATCTTTCTTCAAGAATCAAGATGGCTCACGCAGAGTGAGACGTGCAACGAACGGGCAACGTAGTTCAATCGTCCCAAGAAACCTCTCGACTTCTTTCTCGGTGGGCATCGGCATTTCTTGGATAGCTTTTAACCGTATGGGTCAACTTCAATACCTACCATCGACAACAAATCCCGTGAGTTTATCGACCCAAAGGTGCATTTGTTGGGATTAAGTCTAGCCTGTATTTCTTCGCCTATCAAACGCTCCGCAAATGATCGAGATGTTCGCCTTCGGATCTGCCATCATGTCGCTGGTGTAGACCTCATCTCGGTGATGAATCATGTCATGAAATAATGCCACCATGGCACGCTGATATTGGCGCCAGCGTTTCGTGCCGAATCTGCACGACCTTATAGCGTAGCACCCCACTGTAACAAAAGTAGTTTTTCCATGTCTTTAGGAGCCATTTTGATCTAATTGTAACCGAGAAACCATCCATGAAGGAGAAAACTTTATGTTCAGCCGGTTGTCGATTGAACATCAATACGAGGCAAAGGAAAATCGCCTTTCTGGACCGCCTGCTCAAATCTTTGTAATCCACACACATTCGCATTTTTCCATCCTTTTAGGCACTGCACCACGCTTGCAACCCACCGTGATAAGAAGTAACGGCTAGGAAACAGGTATTAAACTGCTCATAATCTCGACTTGATTTTCTGTGATATCCCGACCTATTATGGACCTCCGCTTCGGTGGAGAAACCCTCTAACATCCAGAATTTGTACCACAATGTCGCTGTCTGACCGCATGTCTCCGAGATGACCAAGCAAAACCTCGATATAGTCTCGTAGCATCCGGACCAATATTTCTTGATACTATTCTCAAGACCCGCCCTATCTTCGATTTTTCTCGTTTCGTCACCCCTAGATTACAACCTCGATCATCGCTCTTCGTGTGGTTGTATAACCTGCTCCTCTTGTTGTAGCAACTGACAAGTTCTCCGCACTTCACAATCTTTCCTCACCTTCGCCTCGGCTTGGTAGATTCGATTAACGGTCATATTTAGCAATAGCAAAGTCATATCAACGCAGATTCGAGAGGATCACAGCGGTATCACGCGGGTGTGTAAGAACACATAGCTTTAAAGGTAGTAAAGAAAGAAAAGGAAGAAACAACACTTAAAATGCAAAAGTCCAATTATTTTATTGAATGAAAATATGCAAACGATGTGATAATAACCCTCACAACGAGTCGTGATGCCCCGCAAAGCATTAGAAGTTTTAAAGTTTTATTGTCTCGAACATAAATAAAGAATGAAAAGCATAATGTAAAACAAAAGCAATTACCCGCCTAAAGGAGATTGGTATGACGCCTTCGGCTTCTCCAATTGCCGAGTCCATTGCCCGGAGTCGAAGATCCAATCGGCGTCGGGTTGTTGCTGCCGCCTCTATAGCACGGACTTCATTCTTTACGACGGAGG
>CM038794.1:108995655-109104566 GCA_021764765.1 Vicia sativa
GATACAAGAGGAAGCAAGCAAGTGCTTTGGAAAAACACACAAACAATGCAATGCACAAAACAAATGATACATAGAAAGCACGAGGTACGTAAGAAAGATAGACCATAGCCTGTGGTATGTCACCCCGGTCAACCAGAGCTATTTGGAGAAAACCAGCCACGGTGAGACAAACCGATCAACCAGAGTTTTATCTTGGAAAGTGGATTCACTAATATGAATTACCAAGTGTGAAAAGTATATGAGTGCAGTATCAACGCATGACGATGCAAACTCCGTATAAAGCGTGAAGTTCGTAATGGAACCCTGCCACTATATATATGACTCGATAAAGTAAGCTTTCACGATTCGCACGAGTCGATGACATGGACTAAACCCAAGGGGTTGTTTGCTAACCCTTCCGCACGCCTTCTATTAGGACTTAATGATGGTGTCATAATAGGTTTCCTCGAACCAATATACCCTATGCAAGCACAAATAGTAAATACTTATTGAAAGGTACCTATTCAAAAGTGGATTTTAAACAAGCCAAACACAAGTAACACACAATTGCGAATGCCCGCTATGTGTCTTTAAACGATTTTCGAGCCCACGACTTTTCCTATTTCGTGATATCTAAGAAAACGGTAAACACCATACTCTCATGATATCTAGGTAAGCGGTAAAATAAAGTCGTAAAAGGGTAAGAGAATACCAACGTAGCACCAGAAAAGCTATAGCAAATAGCAAAATACTCCGAAAACTTCATGAACTCCTGACAAGCAATAAAGAAACTGGAGCAATGTAGAAGCATCAATACATGATCGGAATGTGTGTCGCATACATCCGAATAACAATTGAAAACCTACGAGGATAACCATCCGCACAATGTATAAAGGGAATGCATATCGATACATGTCCGTGATATGTAGCGATATACCCGAATCAATCATATAAACCCCGTATGGACAAC
The DNA here is from genome assembly GCA_021764765.1 of Vicia sativa. Taxonomy (NCBI): domain Eukaryota; kingdom Viridiplantae; phylum Streptophyta; class Magnoliopsida; order Fabales; family Fabaceae; genus Vicia; species Vicia sativa. Next base: position 108,996,605 of record CM038794.1, read on the forward strand.
CGCATAATGTGCATATAAGTAATAACACATGCGGCAAGATTGATATGTAGCATACATATCCAAATCAATCATAGAAACTTGCAAAAGGTAAACACCAAGAAAATACATACAAAAGTGCACACATATGTGTGCAAGATCGGATATGTAGCTGACATATCCAAATTAATCATAGAAACCAAAAAGGTAAACACCAAGAAATGCAGATAAAGGTGCACACACATGTGCAAGATCGATAAGTAGCAAACATATTCAAATCAATCATAGAAACCCGCAAAAGGTAAACACCAAGCAATGCAGATAAAAGATGCACACACATGTGCAAGTTCAAGATGTAGCGACATATCCAAATAAATCATAGAAACCTCAAAAAACACATTAACCAATGTATTGCGCTAAAATGGTATGTGTATCGACACATCCGTGATTAAACAAGTGCACAAAACTCGGTTCATGCCACATACTATCCAGGAATAAATGTTACGAATTAGTAACATGCATTGTTTTTCGATCATCCATGGTAACATAAAGTTACATAATCGAAAACAAACTCAAGGTACCTTGCACAAGTAGTGTTAGAATTAATAAGGAAAGTGCTTATCAAAAGCACAAAGCTCAAAAGCGATTATTCACAAGCTAATGTACAAGCATAAGCATGCAAGAAGTGAAATAAAAACTCAAAAATTGACTTGGAAAAGCACTAATTCGAAAATTAGGCGAAAACGTCAATTTGTCAAATAAGCCAAAATCACATGGTCGCATGCAAGCGTACAACGAATTCAAAAATATGATCGGTTTTAATTAATTCCGAGTGGAAGTAACGCTTTTATGAGGTTTTATATCGTTGGATAGAACCCGCTTAGGCATGATGCATAGAATTTGATTCCAAAACCATGAAAATCAGCTTTAAAGCATGCCAAGACGCCTAGTACAAGTATTGCTACCTTGGACTTTTGATGAAAATGGACTTTGGTTCACAAAATGCATGAAAAGGTGAAAATCATAAACCGATTTAATTTTCAATTTACTTGTTTTGTGTTTTGAAATAGTAGAGAATTGGATATTAAATCACTCACATGATATACAAACAACTCTACACAATCGATTTTATATTTGACATGCCAAAATTGGAATTGCTTGAATTTAAACAATGTATAACCATGCTTATTTACTCATGTAATGTTGCTATTAAATGCAATGTTACATGAATGGAATTTCATATCAACATGTATCCACATTCAAGCATTAAACCATCAACCAATGTCACACCTCAACATAATGTTGCATGAATTAAAATCAACCACAAGTCAAGAATTAACCATGTTTTAATGCACCAATTAATTATCCACAATATGCAACTTAACTCATAAAATTGTGCATTAAACCACACCTCGACACACTTTCGAAGTTCAAGAATCAATCAATTAGCATGCAAATTGATAAAACAATCAATGCAAGAATTATTCAATACATGAACATGCTATTTCCAATTTAAACATTAACACAAACACCTTATGTGCAAATAAATCAACTCATGAATGTGTAATGTTTATCAATTTCACATCTCGACACATTCGAGTTCAATAATCAATATAAACATGTGAAATTAATTCAATTAATCAATATAAGAATTAATTAGTACATGAACACGCTTATTACTCAATTCAATTTCAGGAAATAAGCAATTAAGCAATTTTGTACACAAAAGCACTTATTCAAGAATCACTTAATGAAGAATCACTTAAATCAACTAAGAGAATTATAAGCTAACCAAAATTGATGATCAAGAAGAGGAATGGAGAGAGATCGGCCGGAAAATGGAGCTCGAGGGAGAGAAGAAGCGCTGGGATCGGCCTTGACGGAAGGAGAAAAGGCGGATCGGTTCGGTCCGGCCTGGAGGCGAGACGAAGGAACCAAGGCTCTCGCATGTGGGAGGCCTAATGAAGGAGGAGGGCGATCACGCAGGGAGGCCGGTTGGTTGGAGGCAGGGAGAGAGGGTGGTTGGTCGGCAAGGAGGAGGACCGGTCGGTTCCTAGAGGGAGAAGAGAGAGTGGGGAAATTGATTTGACTTTTTTTTTTCCTTTGTGAGTCGAGAGAAAATGATAGAAAGAGAGTGATTCGAGAGTGAAAATTTAACAAATGCATTCTCCTTCCGAATTATGAGAGTAAAATTTGATTTATAGGTGGAACATTGGCTTGATGTGCATTGACTCAAGATTGGGCCCAAATTGCCTTTATCCGACAAAATTTCGTGAACAAAGGCTAAACATCGAGAACCGTGTCAATTTGAAATCGACCCACCACGAAAAATATCCGTAATGAAAAATTGTGTCGCGCTAGACAAAATTTCACCGATCCGATGAACGGTTAAGGAGATATTAATTTTGAAGTTTCATCATTTCGCGGCATCCGACATATGCAAAATTTAATAGCACCATGGGGAAAATGGTTCGAATCGGGATCTTCGGATCAAAATCAACTCGGCTGTGTACGAAGATTGAAGCCAACAAAATTTGTGAACTTTTGACACCAGGCCCATCAAGTTACGATATAAAATTGAGCGAGATATGATTTTTGAATGTTGTGCATCATATGAAATAATGCTCGGTTCGACTCAAATACACCTCCAAAGAATAAAATTCGTATTGATCCATAAGGAATTAGCTCTCATCTCGAACACGAAAGTTGAAGAGACGCCGAGACGAAATTTTAGGCACCGTAACCACTCAATTTCGACGCTCCAATCGGGAGTTATGAATTTTTAGTGTACCCTATACATGGTTCAACCATAAAACTCAGCTTTATTCCACTTGAAAGATTAATTTTCCCGAGGATTTCACACAATTAGCTTTCGACCCGAGAATAAAAGTTGGAGATGATATCGAGACTCGCCACTAAAATCACCGAAAATACCCAACAAACCGAGAGTTATGAATTTCAGAGTCCAAACACAAAAGAAATGTAATTCCTTTTTAAGAAATAAACCGCTTGAGTCCTTCCTTGATGATTTGACTTTCAATGAACAGATAAACCAGAGGACGAATGAAATGGTTCCAACATCCGAAACTAACTCGATACAAACTTCTGACCGTAAGATCATGAATCAAGCATACGAATCGAAAATATCAATTTCTAGTTCAAATAGTCCGGCGTAAACACACGCTTTTCCACAACTGGTGTTTTAACTCATAACCATGAGATCAATGACATGCATGTATTCTCATGATAATGGAACTATAAGCCAAAAAGTTTAAATGAAGAGGGTAAATTTTGGGGTACAACACCGCCACCCTTGAAAGAAACGTTGAATGTTTGTTGCCTAATTCTCATAATGTAAGGGTGACAAAGGTCGAGTTTGGGGAGGATCGATTAATACAAATGGAAGGGTGAAATACAACATAATCGAGTTGAAGAATGATGAAGATGTGAATACCATGTAGAAATCCTTTTCCGTAGGATAACTAAAGGTTCAATCGAGTCGACCAAATCAAGATCCGCTTCGGTGACATAACAAAGATGTCAAGCGCCCGTGAGTCATCCTAGGGCTAGATTTTCATGTTTAGGAATACTATTTATGTTTGTTGTTTGTTATATATGTTTGTTAATTATGTTTGTTTGTTATTCATGTTATGTTATTTCTTCATCGAATCGAAACATGTACTCGCAAAAAGATTATGCAATCATAATAACATATAATCTACATAGGCCCTCTCGCAGCAACATCGGCCAACCTAGCTAAATAAGTATAAACTCGCCATGAAGGTTTACCAACCCTATGAGATTATCTAAATGAATAACTATGAACTATAGGCGGATGTCCCGTATCCCTGGAGGTGAGGTGGTGGTGATGGCTCAAGAATCCTTGGTACCGAAAACCCTAAAACATCGATGTTGCAATCAAGGGTATGACCAAGATGTGATACACTATGAAACCACCTGTGTATCCATCTCACTTCCCATGCTACTAAACCTCAACGTTGTATCCAATATCTTACGGAGGATCCGAGAATGTGATTCAAACCATCTATCAATGCCACCGATGGAGACTCTAGAACCAAATAGGGATGTCACATGTACATAACTATACCGACGTAGACACATCTCGTGCAAGTGTCAGCCACATGGTTCTCCCATCTAACATTCCTTGAATATAAAGTAGATATCTCAAATGGACGATGAGGACGGTGAGATGTATACTGTCCGACGACATCCTCCAAGGTCGAGCATCCAACCTCCTATTGTACTCCATCAAATCTCCTAGAATAGCCTGCTTGGCCTTCCAACTCCTCGCACATGGATTAAATGCCTAGACACGTTGGATCTTCTGCTCACGTGATGTGTGGAAACACTAGTATATCCAACACAAAGATAAATAAAACCCAACAAATAAATACACCCAAATAATTAATAAAACCATCAATTAAATTATAGTATACCCTGAATAAGCTAAGGTAATCAACGAGTCGCTTAGTATCATGACGAAGCAACTGGCGTCAGGTACATCATGGTCAAGCCTCGCCACTCCACAATCCCAACATGAAGTGTCAAGTACAATAGAGTCAAGTACTGAACATCAATATAAACTCTGACTTGTCCAAAGAGAGTACATGCCACTAGATGTAGCATACGCCCTAACGACAAACTTAATACTTCGTGTCGCCAAAAGCTTCCTATATAACCTCAACCAAGATATCCTAAGGTGAAATCTCGTAGTCTCACCAAACTCCTTTAGCACCTCTAGCTCAAAACCTCTAAATCATCCATAACTATGCACACCGTCATCGCTGGTCCCTATGTACTAGTGTAAAATGTACCAAGATTCGTAGTGAAAGAGAACATCCGCCATCATAAGTCATTGTCATATACTCAAATTAAAGATGGCAAGATGATATCTTCGTGCCACCTCTTAACAAAATCGATAATAAGGAGGTTTTCAACATAGTCCGAGCAACAAGAAAGTCCATAATAAGTACCACAATCGCCATATCCTATAAGTGACATGGTCCACATATCCTATCAAGACATACCTTCTAAAGGTTATCCAAGGAAACCTCCATCAATGTGTACCGATGGATCTATAGACGAACGAGTTGTGGTGTCTATATCACGGGGACACCATGTCAACTCGTCAAAGAATGTGCTCTACAACACAACATTAACCTCCCGCAACACATGCTCAAATACCGATCAATGAAGTATGTACTTCACAAAGAGAGTCTGCATCTCCTCTACAGTGCCCTATATACAAAGTCAAATATATAATACAAGGAAAAGTACATCCTCCCACTTAAATCACAAAGCAACCAATTAGCAATGCAACAAAAGTTAAGTTGTACCCCTAACAATAATGAAAAGCTAAAACAACAAAGAAGGCGCTCACTACCATTAGAATCAACAATAATGCGTATCACCATATACTCTCTCCGTTCCAAATTATAAGTCACTTTGTCAAAAATATTTGTCCCAAATTATAAATCACTTTAGAATCCAACACAATTTTGCCTAATATACTCTATACTATTTATTTCACTTTCTTTTTTCATTCTTTTAATTTCGTTTTTCAATATAATTATTGAATGACATATTTGTAAAGTTATACAATATTTTAATTTTTCATAAAGTAATAATTTAATTTCTTAATTCCTCGTGAAATGGCGAAAATATCTACAATTTGGGATGAAAAAGTACAAGTATCAACAAAATCTAATATAAAAAACCAAAATATAACAACACCAATGAGAACTCCATAAAGAGCAGCATCTTGACCCGATCAAAACAACAAGCATGAAAATAAAAAAAATCTCTACGCACCTCTGCAACGAAACAAAAAATCTAGAACGGAACAATACTCTGATTTCAACAACTTAGACTACTAAATTGACATTCTCAATAATTACATTGAGCTTCAAACCTTTGATCGAATCAAGCACCATTAGGATATAATAAGCAAAGGTTGTTACTTTTGATGTCGAGCCACTTTCATGACAACACCTTCACTTCTTAAAACTTATTATCAAAGCATTATTGTTTATTATGAAATAGCTTCCTGCTTCTTTCCTTCCAAATAATCCGATACGTAAAACTGTACTCACAAATACTGCTGAGAATAGATTTTGTCGCTACTTATTAATGTCGAGTAAATCAAAAGAAGTATTTTGTTATCGTATCCATAGAGACCGGAGCAATATTACCAATGTTAGACTATTTATATCCTTCAAGTTAAGGTTTCATAAAGATTAATTTAAAAATAGTAACTAAACGTTAAATATCCTAAACAAAACAAACAAAGTTTTAATATGATAAGTCATCTTCATGGATTAAATTTCTTCTACCTTTTACACATGTGACATAACAATTACTTTCTCGCATAAATATTTAGTCATTCATACCCCACATACTTTTCAAAACAACATGTATGTCTACAAGATAGTTTTAGGATTCTAATCGCTTTGTTTAACCGATGATGTCTCAATTGATTAAACAATCGATGGTATTAAGACAAGTATTTGTCAAGGAGATTAAACCTAATTATAGATTTAACAATTAAACTTAATCGATTCTTTATCTTTAAGTCATTATTCCAAATTTAACTTTCATTAACAAATCAAATTCATAAGATTTGACAATAATAACAAGAAAAAATCGATAATCATGAAAACTTGTTTATATTAAAAGTATAATCGAAAAATATACATACATTTACGGATATTCTTCCTATCCCAAAGAAGAGAAGGAGGTTTAGCTAGCCACATTTATGGTAGTTGTACAAAAGGAAGAGTTGAAGATGAATGAGAATCAATGATGATTCCCCGCCTCCGATGCGTATCCAACTCGATTCTTTGATTCCTCCCTAAGTATCTATTACAACTCGTTGGACAAAATATAGTAAATATTACAAATTGTTTTCAAAACATAAGATGATATCTCTGGTTGCTCTTGGTCCCCTTTTATAGTATTTTCTAGCCGCATGAGTTTGCTTAGTAAGGTGAAGTCCTCTAAGAGAACTATCCTTTCTTCTCCACTAATTTATGAGCTGTCAAACCACCTTCAAGAGCCGCCAAACTTCTAAGTATAGTTCACTACAAACTTCCTTCGCCGCTCCTCGCTAGCAAACCGGGATGTTATATCTCTAACTTGTTTTGCTACAAACCATAGTTCGCTAGAGAATCGGGCCTCGTTGCCTCTGTTCTTTGTCTAGTGAACCGGATGTTTTTCTTTGATTAAGTTCGCTAGCAAACGGTTCTTGCCACAAGCTCGCCGTTAGTGAAACAATACATATTTTTGTTTTGCTCATTTTGATTTATTCCTACAATAATCAACCACACAACATTAGAACTATATTTTTCGACAAAGTGTGTATAATTTCATGAATAAGTGCTTCATTAATTGATAAATGTTATTTTTCGAAGTGAATATTATCCATTTTGGGCATTTATCAAATTCATCCGACTTGAATTCTTGTTTGTCCTCAATCAAGATCATAAAAATTTCCTCTAATCACGCTTTTGTTTTCAATCATTTCTTGAGATGATATGGTTCAAATGGAATATGCTTGTTGTAAATGGTCTTTGTTCTTTTTCGCTTTGTTAGAATCAAAGCATGGTTATGCACTAATGGGCTTATATACAAAGATCATTTTATGCAATCAATAAAGCAAATAATATCTTTTCTTTGAATCATCCTATCACTAATCTTCATAAAATGATGAAGATTTTTTGAAGTTTTTGGTGGTAAACTCGAACTCTCATTAATAACATTGTCAACATCCCGATCGATTCATATTTTCACATTGACAATTTCTTTTGAAACATTTTATGAGCATAGTTCTCAAGGCTTTGTTGTGTTTGTATTTTGGATAGGTTTTGTGAGTAGGATATGTTTGTTAAGGATAAATATGAAACTTTGGTTTGTAAACTTCTTTTGATTTCTCCTCTTTCTTTGGTTTTAAGTATTTTAGAGACTGTGGTTTTCTTTCTTCATACTTTTTTCATTTGTTGCTTTTTTTCTTTCTTTATTTTGTGATGTATAGTCTCTCCCAAACTTTACCTTTTTCTTTCTTCTTTTCATGAGTAATATTTTTCTTTTGTTTTGCTTGAAACCATATTTTTATGAATTGGTTTTGGCTTTTCAAGAGTTTTGTTTCAAATGATTTTTTCGCTTTTAACGGTTTTTCAAGAGTTGTTTCAATTCATCGGGTTGGTTGAGGTTTTTGGATGAAAGATTTTTCTCAAACAATGGCTTTAGACTTGATTCCTTTATGATCCATAAAATTTCAAAATAATCGTTAGACTTCACATGAATTAATCGAGTTTCAATCAATGATTATTAGAAATCATCTCTATTAGTGCACAATGGAAGACCTCGCTCGCTTTTTGATATATGATTCAAGCAAGAAGATATGTGTTTGTAAAATTGAAGCATGAAATGATTTTGTAGGAACCACATATTTCAAAATCATACTATCATTCTACAAAGCTTTAAAACATATACCTTTGCCTTATGCATTTTGTCCAATTTTATTACCCTCATGTTTGTTGAAAACAAAATTTGATTTCTTTGGTAGTTTTGAACCCTTTATGAGGATAACAAAACTTAACAAGCATGTATAATAACAATAGCAATTTTTAAAACAAACTTACGGATACCAACCGCTTAAAAGAGTATTGTGATACTGAGATTTGACTTGTTTGTTTTATGCTTTATCGCAAATGTTATAATAGCAAGAGTCGCCACCGACTTTTCTTTTATCCAATTAAGGAAAGGCAAAAGAACAGGAAAATATCTTCGAGTGAGTATGGGAGACAATATGAAAAGGGAAGGTATTATCACCCTTTCCATCCGTAGTTCTCACGGGCTCTTAATTGCTTAGCTCACTTTATAAATTTCTTTCTATGTGTGTCCGAAAAGATATTTTGAAAAGACATTTCTTGACTTCGTAATGATTCTCACTGAAATGTATAAGTATTTGGAAATGTTTTATTTTGGAAAAGTGTTTAACTTTGTAATGATTCACGCCGGAATGTATACAAAGTGTTTGAAAAGTTTTTGAAAATAGTGTGAGGTGTAAAAAGTATTTTTGAATTGATTGGAGCAAGCAAAAGAGTCTTATTACCTACTCAGAATGGTCGTTTCCATGTTATTTTGCTTTCCTTTAGAATAAGGCTATCCATACCATTAGTTGGTAGGTAATCTTTGTTGGTGTAAGCCCTAGAGGCCAATACCTTTTGATACTTGTATCAAATTATTTATTAATAATAAAAGGCTTTTTCTTTATTATGTTTGCTTTTTGAAAATAATAAAGTCCCTAGAATAGTTAGTCTGTTTAATGCAATGTTAAGTATGACTTAATCATGAGATCCATTAAACACAAGGACACTATTCTTAAAGTATCCATAATCGAGCTTTATTGTGAAGCGGGATAACATTAAAGCATTGAGGTTATTATGAAGATAGACTGATGATCACATCTCATGGATCATGGATAAGGAGTTATCAAGTCTTGACATAGGTATAAATATTAGAGTAATATATATCGATCGACCCGCCATGAGAATACTACATAATGTTATGCAAAGTGTCATAAGTTATTCTCATGGTGATAAGTGGTGTATACCACCTCGACCGAAACCACTATGGACCCTAGATGTAGAGTCAAGTGCCTTATTGTTGATCAAACGTTATCCATAATTGGATGACTATAAAGACAATGATGGGTACTTCACAAAGCATGATGAGGGACATGAGTGACCTAGATAGAATTTGCCCATCCTCATTGCTTACAAGTGATTTTCGTAAACAACCGCTAGTCTTCCACCTATTATTATTGGTTACTTGCAGGATCGATAGATTGATCCTAGGACACATGTGTCATAATTGATTCCTATGTTCAAACCCATTATCTCAATTAACTCTAAGAGACTTCTAAGATTGTCTATGGAAATATATTGATTGTATAAAGAAAGACTTCAATTTAAACTTAAATTTTGATAATTCAATGTAAGGATAAAGATTATTTAAAAGATAAAATTTTCTCGACACGTAAAATGCTTTGAACTAAAAGATAAAGTAAAAGTGCGCTTCTAAGGAAATAAATGTGTTTACGTGCAAGTGAAACAAGAACAGAAAGGAAATCGAAAGAATCTATGAATGTAAGTGCAATAAAATTGAAACGAATATAAAAGAACTTGTATTTAAATTGTAAAGGATTATGATGTTCATAACGTATATTTCGCCTCCTTGACTAGTTTCCGCCATTTAGAGTTCGAGTATTTGAGATTTTTTAGTACATAAAACGAACACACCAAATCTAACATAAAAACACCTATTTATAGTGTATGGACCCTAACGGTTCTACTTTAACATTGCGCCCACGCTTGAAGCATGTAGACCTCTTCGCTCATCGACTTCCATGCCTTCTAACAATGGCGCTCTTATTTAAAATTCAATCCTTAATCTATTTGAAATTCAATTAGGTTTACTTGGATTTTAATTCGATCTTCTGCTTAGACCGCTCCAATATCGCACATTCAACAAAGGAATTTCTTCACATTTTAAATACTAAGGTCTCCAATAAAAATTCCACTATCTATCACCGCAATCAAGAACCCCTCTTTCGTAACAAAATGTCTTTATATTTCACCAACATTTATTATTAATAAGAGCTTCTTCTCCCTGTGTTGATTTCGAATATATTTTACTTCGCCAATTTATCCAATCGAAATTTCCAATTAACAAATTGCCCCTCAAGAACATTTATTTTGATAGATATAAAGAAATACTTTTCTTGAATGTCCCATGCAATTTCGATACACCAATGGTGATCATAATCGAGATATGACGCCGAGTAGGTATCCAACTTTTGCAAATGTCCAATCAAGACACCTAAACGTGCTATCATATAGCTATACACAATTAGTGACAACATGTCACTCCAAGTGACAACACGTCACTTCCTAGGAAGTTGAAAAATTCACCTTTCTCCTTTCAATAAAATAGTTACACGTGTCCCACTTTTTCCAAAGGTCAAAAACTTTCCTAATCGTTGGAGAAGGCTATAAAAGCACTTCATCTTTGTTATACCCCAAAATTTGCCCTCCTACTTCTCAAAATATTTCATACATCTATACCAAGGATTCCTCAAGGGTCGATCGACAAACCCTCTCATAGACAATCAACCCAAACTAGGGTTTGGCAATTTCGTATCAAGATGGACTCCAACATCTCCAATGGTCATCATGCTCCTCATATGCTTCAAAGACTCTCCATGTCAAGTTTCAAGCTCACAAGTCAAGTTTTCTTTATAATTGCTCGATGGTGAAAATCACCAGATTGACAAAAGTCAATCAGGGTCAACATACCAAACTTCCCGATTTTGGTCAACATCCTCATTTTGAAGTCACATTCATCATTTGATCAAGGGTTGATCATGATTCATCAAGAAAACTCAAGATTTGCACAAAAGTCAAACTTTCCAAATTAGGGTTTTTCAATGAAAAGTCAATCGAACTTTGATCGAGCATAACTTCTTCATACTTTCGTAAAGTTTTCCACCACCTCTCATTTTGAAGGAAATTCAATTCTCTACAACTTCATGTCTCACAAGAATGTTCAAAAATGCTTCATTTGGAAGGTATGGATCAAAATATTACGGTGTCCTTTTCAAAGTCAACAAAAAGTCAACTTTTTGTTTGAAGGTTTATTGAGCATGGAAACTCCAATTGAGATGAAACCAAAGAGGTTGGTTATAGGACACTTAGTAACACCTCATCTAAATACCCCGAATATATTAATTAAATTAATATCTAAATCATCTTTAATCAAAGTTAACACGGAAAATGAGGGATGTCACAATTAATAAATAAAACAAACTTCATTCAACTAGCTATACAATCGAGGATCATTATCCAAATAAATCAATCAATTTAAGACCATGTTACACATGGAAATACCAAATCAAAATTTAATAAACCATCATGGTTCTCTAAGAATCCAACTAAAACAATTAAACGATAATAGTTCTCTTAACTAAACGCCCCCGTTGTTACAATCTAATCGAGCATGACACCGAACATGGACTTATAAGATAAGCTCTAGAGCCATCCTCACCAACTCCTCACCGCTAACTTTAATCAAATTGTAAAGTAAGGGTGAGACTTCATAATTAAAACACATTATAAGCTCTCATTTAACAATATATTACAAGCATATCATTTCACCCACTTAACACAATTCGTAATTCATCATACAACCATATTCATATAAGTCATCATGCATAATCAATAGACAACAAAAGAATTGCAACACCGGAAGACATCCTAACATGTTACCGTGATACGGTGAACCGACTTTTAGTTTTTGTATCGCAATGTGCGGATAGCAAGAGTCGCCACCGACTTTTATTTTTATCCAATTAAGGGAAGGTAAAAGTACATAAAAGACCTTCAGATTCGAGTACGGAGAATGGTTATGAAAGGGAAGGTGTTAGCACCTTTCCATCCGTAGTTATCTACGGATCTTAGTTGCTCTTAGATCACTTTTAAAATTGTGCTTTCGTGTGTTTGAAAATGTTTTGAAAAGGTATTTCTTTTGACTTTGTAATGATTCATGTAGGAATGTATACAAAGTGTTCGGAAATGTTTTGTTTTGAAAGAGTTTGAACTTGACAAAAGTGCGAGGTGTGAAAAGCATTTTGATAGAGCAAGCAACTAAAAGTCTTATTACCTACTCGTAATTGGTCGTTTCGTGTTATTTTACGCCCTTTAGAATAGTGCTATCCATACCATTAGTTGGTAGGTAACCTTATTCGCTGGATGTAGAAGGACATTCAAGGGACATCTGATGGTCATAGAAAGCAACTTGTAGGAAGTATCCTAGCACATTCAAGGGACTATCATCATTTTCAGAGGCGACAATCGAGGGTCAAGATCATGTATTCGGAGGCGACGCCGGGTCTTATGATCTTGTATCAAAGGGACTATGATGATTTGTTTGAAGGCACCAGTATAGAATACCTCTACGCTCGAGGACATGACCAATTGAATTGTAAGGCAACGAGAGAGAATTACCCTAAGGGTGCATGTGTGGAAGTGTGTTGATTTATATTTTATCTTGAAAATTATGAGTGCTTATGTTGATTTTAGTCTTTCCATACACCTAGTTACTAGCATTATAGGGTGCGAAATTAAAATGCGGAATGTGGGAAAGGAAGGTGTCCTACGCTATTACATGGCTTTGGGGCGTATACATAATTTAAACTTATGGAAAATAAAAACCTAATTTAAACTATTACATCCCATGAGCAATTACATTATTGGAAAAGAAAAAGAAAAGAAACCGTCTGAAACGGAATAACTCTGTGAAAAGATAAGAAAATCGTAAAATATGATGAAATCGAATAAGAAAAATGTTAGAAAAAATGCAAATTTTTAATTGAAAAAATATGACATATGGAAATAACATAAATATGCTAAAATAATTTTTGGATTTTTGAATGCAATTTAATAATTTAAATGAATTAAAATTAATTAAATGCAAAATTATGAATAAAAATAAATATGCATGTAAAATTATATTTTTAATTTATTAAATTAAATAAAGGTTTTCTGAAAATAATATAAAAGAAAAATAATTTTGATGATTTTTAATGCGTAAATAAAATTATGAAATTAATTAAAATAACATGCAAAATATTAAAATAAAAGAAAATATGAAAATAGTTGAAAAGTTTGAAGTTTGTGAAAAGAACAAAACCGTCCCGGATGGATCGAACTCGGGACCTTGAGAGGATTTGGAAAGTGAATGCCTTAACCACTAGGCCACGCTGTCCGGTGTTATGGAACAAAACGCAACTACGAGCAACACGCCGGTGAAGTCAATGCACGATCAAGACGGTGGACCCTTGCTATTTTGAACGGACGAATCGGCAAGCCATTGTGCCACGCCACCCCGTGCCGGAGTCAGCCAGGTCAACGACGCCGGAGCCCTAGCTCCGGTCGTCTTCTCCGGCGACTGTGATTTTAGAACCTGCAAAACACGAAATTTAAGAGCAAAAGAAAGGTCTTGTCCACCTATTTCGACCCTTCCGAGTTCAATGGGATTGTCTGCTGACCGAATCTGCCTGACAGCCGGTTCAAGCTTCTCCGCTTAGAAACCCTAAGAATGGCAAACACGATTCTAACGTCCAAACTCCTAACGATTGCCCAGATCTCATCCATGGAACCTCATGATCACATTGCAAGCATTAGAATTGATTTACACACGCAGGATAATAAAATGCAAAAATCACAAAGTTTTGAATATGTATGTATGTATATGCATCGATTCTGAATGGTTTGATCAATAATAAGAGTGTATTCTTACTCAAACTTACCCTCTGAGCACGATGGAATGATGTTTGAGGGCTGAAAGTGGCTGCTTTTGAAATTCGATTTTTTCAAAGTTTTGAGAAATTTTTGCAAGAATAAGGGCTGGCTTGAGCTAGGTTTCGTGTTGTCGGTTTGTGACATTGCCGAGTATTTATAGAGGCATTCGAGAGAGGAAAAAGAGGAAAGATTGATCAATCAATGTGTAATATTTTATTCAAATAAAATCAAATTTCCTTAAAAATTTGATTTTTTTCTTTCCATATGCATGCTATCACGAATTTGGTATGCTTGGTGGGCTATCTTGGACTTCAAGGAAAATATAAATCCAATCCATTTGAAAAAATATATTATTTTCATATTTTATATAATTTATTTTTGAATTAAATGTTCTAAAATTCAAAGATAAATCATAAAAATAGAAAATCACCATGGCCAAGCATTTATGGGTCAATAATAATGTCATGAACAAGTTTGATCAAAAGATTTTAGGCCCATTTGGAAAATTTTGCATTTTGACCAAAATGTCCTTTTCAGGTAATCGTCAAAATTGCTCAACTTCTGAATAGTGTATCTTACTCATTTTCCACATTTTGAGTGTTCTTGGACTTTTGAAAAGCTCTAAGAGTCCCTCTAACCAACCTTTTGGTCTCATCTCAATTGAGTTTCCATGCTTAATATATCCCAACAAAATGTTGACTTTTGTTGACTTTGAAAATGACTCGTAATGTTTTGAGCCATACCTCTCAAATGGAGCATTTTTTGACATTCTTGTAAGACATGAAGTTGTAGAGAATTGAATTTCTTCAAAACAAGAGGTGGTGGAAAAATTTCGAGAAAGTATGAAGAAGTTATGATCAACCAAAGTTCAATTGACTTTTCATCTAGAAACCCTAATTTAGAAAGTTTGACTTTCGAGCAAATCTTGAGTTTTCTTGATGAATCATGATCAACCCTTGATCAAATTATGAATGTGACTTCAAAATGAGGATGTTGACCAAAAATTATGAAGTTTGACCGTATGTTGACCACGTTGACTTTTTGTCCATACAACCGATTTTCAACCATCTAAGCAATTGTCTCGAGCAATTCGACTCATGAGGCCAAACTTGACATGGAGAATCTTGAAGCATATGAGGAGGCATGAAGACCATTGGAGATGTTGGGAGTCCATCTTGACTCGAGAATTGCCAAACCTGGGGTGGATTGCCTAGAGAGAGTTTATCCGATCAACTGGGAATCCTCGAGTATGGATGTATGAAATATCTCGAGAGGACGGAGGGAAAATTTTGGGGTACGATATTGCCCCTGCTCAATCTTCTTGTATCGAAGGGTTAGATCGACACGCACTGCCTTCGTGGACCAAGGTAGAAGATGATCAACACCGAATACACCCGAAAATTTGCACCGTTGGTGGATGATGCGGAATGGGCTGATGCCATTCGAGAAGTCGATACTCTACTGGGGATGAGTCGACGCTAGACTCGAGAATGTCGATAGAGAGAATGACGATGGGCTTTAGATGCCATCCGAAAGATCGATGTCGGGAGTGAGCCACGCTAGCTCGTAGTCGCTTCGAGGAGGAACTGAGACGCTTAAGATGCCATCCCAGGGAGTCGTATGTTAGACTCGTGGTTCACCTTGAATGAAGTTATTGGCTTGTATTGATTTTAACCAAATATGCAGATTCGGAAGTGGAGAAATGTGACAAGCTCGGAGATGGGCTTAAGATGCCATCCAAGGTAATCGAGTCGCATCACTGCATCAGAGTCATGGTTGATAATAAGAAGGATCTGAATAAAATTCGGCCGATTACTCCCAGGATAGTAAAGTGCGGATATCGTCCCCGTCAGGCATCGGTGTTGATCCATTGCCTCAAGCATCGGAGGATAACCAGGTGGTCTTTCGATAGTTTTCCGCCGGTTCGGGCTTAATCTCGACCAACCGTTCGAGGACAACCAGGGTGGTCTTTCAGATAGTTTTCCGCTTGCTCATGGCTTAACTCGGTCATTTGAGGACAACTGTGGGTGGTCTTTCGATAGTTTTCCGCTTGGCTCGGGCTTAATCCTCGACCAATATTGGAGGACAACTGTGGGTGGTCTTTCGTGATAGTTTTCCGCTTGTTCGGGCTTAACTCGACCACTGTTTGGTGACTTTCATTGCTTTTTTGGAAAAACAAGAGAAACTTTGATAGGATATTTGTTAGTCTTATGCAAAGTATGATGCATGACAATGTGTATGAATGACATATGCATGAATTATGACTTACGAGCAATGTATGAATGATAGATGTTGTGGTATTTCAAAACATATCCATCTTGAAGAAGATGCGGATGTTCTGCTTGAGGATTTCGACTCTTGGGGATCTGTGGGGTGAGAACCCCGCCAAGGAGAATAAAGATATCCTGGATTCTCCGATGCACTATCCGACCAAGTCTCGGGCCTAGATATTGTTGAGGAAGGTGAGATTGAGAAGCTCGTTGTTGGAGATCTCATACATAGACCCCCGCTGAGAGAGTCCGAGGCAATTTGTTGGGGATCTGTATGTAGATCCTGCTGGAAGAATTAGAGGCGCCATCGATACCGAAGCGGATCTCACTGAGAGCATTTGATGGTTGCCGAGACTGGTCAGGGGTCTGCTGGAATCTGACCGGGAATAGAGATGTAGATTCTCTCGAGTCCGGATACCACGGCCGAGAAAAGGGGAATTATTGAGAGGCATCCACGGGATAAACATCTTAGCCGGGATGAAGTGTTACCGCTTCTGAGACCGATAACATCTTCTTAGTAGTGGAATCACCGTCATGGATTAACATATATTACTGGGGAGGTTTAGTGAGTGACACCTCCATGGGATTATGTTCTCGGGGAATATTTTGGTGACCTTCGTCATCTCAATTCCTAGAGCCCCGAGTAACTACTTTGTATGCCTGTCAGATATTTGTGGTTAGATTCTTATTGTCAAATGCGATAGTCATTCAAACGTTGGACTTATTGCAAACTACAACAAAAAAATTGTAAAGAGAAAGAAGCTATATTATTTGAAAGTGGTGGCGATGGCCAAGTAGTTTGTACACAAGAAAGGTAAAAGCTATGGAAACAACTGTTAAGTTCCAACCATGCTAGTACTCATATATTTCTAATTATCTCATCTCCCTTGCCGTAAGAGAAAGTGAGTAGGTGACTCCGCCATTTGAATCTTGAATGTCGATAGTAGTCTAGAAGGTAGGCATGGCAACTAAGCGGGACGGTTTTTATATTCCCCAAACCCAAACCCGAATCCTGTGAGTAAATCCCTCATTCCCTACCTGACCCCCGCTTGGGATGAATAATTGAACCCCAAACTCGTCTCAAATGGGTTCGGGATCCCCAACCCAAACCCAAACCCAAAACCCGCCTTAACCCAAATCCTTCCCCGAACTAAAATCGTCTCCCGAACCTAAAACTCACCTCTAACAAATATGAATTTATATTAAAAGTAAATACAATCTTAAAGAATTTCAAATATATATTTCAAATAATAAAAAATACAAACTAAAGTATTAATTCAAGAACCATACAATTAATATTTCAAATTAATAAAACCAAATAATCCAAAATATAAAAACTAAATAAAAAATACAAATTCATATTCCAAACTACCATCCAAACAAACACATAGTAAAAGTATTCTACATTCCAAAATAATAATAATAATAATAATAATAATAATAATAAATTCAAGGGACCAGACTGTTCGGTGGGGTACTACATTCCCATTACCGCCCCATCCCCATATTTTAAAATCTAAAACCTAAACCCGAACCCAAACCTACCAAAATGTTTTCTCAAATTAAGTGTTCTATGGTACCACGGTATGGGTTATATTGCCATGTCTAGAAGCAGGTGATCCGAAGAGACATAGTCGACACTTAAATCCCTAACTTTTGCTAGACCGCCTTTCTAAGTTTTTTCCACCTGGATATTTTTGCCCAAGCCGCCTGTGTTTTCGACTCACGTGTATGTTTTGTATATATCCTTAACTTTGCCCGAACCCTTTGGTTCGCCAGATGCCCTTATTTTTGCCTAGGTTCGCCGACCTAGCGGGTCTCTTTATGCGTATTTTTGACTATGCCTCGCTCACGGTGGTGTGGAAGTCTTCACCATCCATGGTGCTAAGTATCATAGTCCACGGAAAACACTATTTTGACTACAAATGGTCCCTCATGTGGGAGTCCATTTCCCGGGATCACCTTGTGGAAGGATGATGCGCTTGACTACCAGATCGACTGTAGACTCGGTTTGACCTTCTTGTTAAATGCTCGATCATTCGTCGATAACCGTCCATGGCAAATGGATGCTAGTCGCTTCTCATCAATCAAATTAACTGGTCAAGCCGTTCCGAACTCAATCATCTTCGCTTAACTCGTCCGGAGGACTCGCTGAGGGTATTCGAACCCTCGATGGGCAGACTGCTCCATACTGCACACAAGAGAGAATGGGTTGCCCCTGCTGATGTTCGTAGAAAGCGATAACCATGAAGAGCAAATGGTAACATCTCATGCCAATCTTTGTAAGTCATCACATCTTGTATAATCTTCTTATGTTCTTGTTATGCTTCCATCGCGCCATTCATCTTAGGCCGATAAGGAGAAGAGTTGTGATGCTTGATCTTGAACGCATGCGAGTTCGGTGATCATCTTATTGTTGAGATTGGAGCCATTATTCATGATAACTTTCGAGTGCCACATCGATGTGATAAGATTATGTTTGATGAAACGAGCCACAATATTCTTGGTACAGATGCAAACGAGGCGCTTTCACCCACTTGGTAAAGTAATCGACCACAAGGATGAAACGATGTCCATGGGTCAGGCTTAATTTCTCCGATCATGTCAATGCCCCACATTGAAAAGGCCAAGGAGTCATAGAACATTCGGAGGTACCTGAGGTACGCACTTTGTTTGCATATATCCGCATTTGTGACAAGATCGAGCGTAGTGGTGACAATCGCCTTCCATGGTGGACCAATAGTAACATGTTCTCAAAATCTTTTAGCCATGGTGTCCACCGGAGCGGGTACCAACGCCTTCGTAAACTCTTCCATGATACGTATTGTCTGTTTTCGATCTACACAATGAGTAAGCACAAGTCGTGGTTGCGCTTTGTATAAGATGTCGTTGTTGAGGAAGAATTTGGATGCAAATCTTCTCATGAACTTTATCATTGATGATGCCCTCAAGGATATTCCCGAGTCTCAAGATACCTTTTCACGCCGTAGTACCAAGGTTTCTCTCCTCGATCAAGCTCATAACAATATGTTGGTTCGTCAAACTCTCAATGATGATCCGGGAGCCCTGTCCCATCTCGACCTTGAACATAGATGACATAGTAGCCAATGAGTCTCAACCGATTCTCTTCTCGTGGAATATGATTGAGTGATTTCTTCAAGTGTGGGATCAAACTCGTAATATGCTCGACACGAATGAGATTCGGATGCTTCGTATCCCACTCGCCCTTAATCTGACCGATCACCAAAGTCGAGTCTCCATATACTTGCAAGAACTTGATTCTTAAATCAATAGCGCCTTTGATACCCATGATGCACGCTTCATATTCGGCCATGTTGTTCGTGGCAATCAAACATAATCTCGCAAGAATGTATGTCCGCCTGCTGGATGTAATGATGGCGCCAATGCCATTGCCTAAGCAAGCGTTTGAGGCTCCATCAAAGACCATGGTCCATCGGGATCCTTGTTCGTGTCCTTCGTCCAGCCCGTTCTTCACAATCGCGACTAGTAAAACATCTTCATCGGAAATTGAATTGCATAGATCGATAGTCATTCACGGCTTGATGAGCCAAATGATCGGCTACTACACTTCCTTGATCGCCTCGAGAAGTGTATGATATCGATTCCGGTCAGATCATTTGCCATCTTGCTATTCTTCCTGAGAGTCGGTTTCTCAAATATGTATTTTATCGGATCCATTTTGGAAATCAACAAGGTAGTATGAGTCAACATATACTGCCTTAGTCGGCGAAAGCAGCCCGTTAAAGCGCTTGCAAGTTTTCTAGCCGTGAGTATCTTGTTTCATTACGGTAAACTTTTGCTAAGGTAGTATATTGCATGCTTTTTCGACTGCACTCGCCATGTTGCCCAACACACACCCCATTGAATTCTCTAACACTGCAAGTACATGATGAGAGGTCTTCTTTCTAAAGGCATCAAGATGGGAGGATTCTCAAGGTACTCCTTGATTTTGTCGAAGCGATCCGCAATCGCTGCTCCATTCTACCACTTGATCTTTCTTCAAGAACTTAAAGATGGCTCACAAGTAGCGCTTATGTGCAATGAATCGCAATGTAGTTCAATCGCCCAAGAAACCTCTCGACTTCCTTCTCATGTGGAGCGGGCATCTCTTGAATGGCTTTAACCTTGCTGGATCAACTTCAATACCTTTTCACCGACAACAAACCCTAGGAGTTTTCCTGACCGACTCAAACGTGCACTTGTTAGATCAGTCTCAACCTGTATTCTTCAACTGCAGTTTCGCAAATGATCAAGATGTTCTTCTTCGAGATGTGATCGAGCCATCATGTCGCCGACGAGACCTCTATCTCGTGATGAATCATGTCATGAAATAATGTTCACCATAGCACGCACGATAAGTGGCACCTGCGTTTTCACCGAACGGCATAACCTTGTAATAGAAAGTGCCCCACGGTAACGAAGTAGTCTTTTCCATGTCTTCGTGGAGCCATTTTGATCTCGATTATAACCGAGAAACCATCCATGAAGGAGAAAACCTTATGCCGAGCGGTGTTGTCTACCGTAACATCAATATGAGGAAGTGGGAAATCGCTCTTCGACTCGCTTATTCAGACCTCAGAATCCACACACATTCTATACTTTGCCATCCTTCTAGGCACGGTACCACATTTGCAACCCACTGCGGATAGGAAGTAACAGCTAAGAACCGTGTTGAACTGCTTATAACTCGCTTTGATTTTCTCCGACATCTCGTGACGATGCGACGAACTTCTGCTTCACCGGAGAAAACTCCTTTGCTCTGCAATCGGCACCACAATATCAATGTTCAAACCAATGTCTCATGTATACCAGCAAAACCTCAATATAGTCTCGTAGCATCCGAACTAACCTTTCTTTAACACCTCTCAAGACCCGCTCCTATCTTGATCTCTTTCTGCCTTCAAGGCACTCCACCAACCTCAACTTGCTTCTGCGGTGGTCGATAACTCGCTTCTTCTTGCCGAAGGCCCCGCAAGTTCTCCGGCACTTCACAATCTTCCCTCACTTTCGCCTCGCCTTGGTAGATCGAATTATCAAGTCATATTTAGCAATAGCATACCGTTATTAACGAGATTCGAGCGATTCGGCAGTTGTACGCGGTGTGTAAGAAACATATTTTAGGGGTGATAAAGCAAAAGAAAGAAAACACAATTGAATGCAAAAGTCCAATGTGATTTATTGAATGAAATACGCAAGAAACGATGTGATAATAACCTCGTGAACAAGCCATGATGCCCCTGTAAGGTAATTAGGCTTTTAGAGTTTATTGTTCAAACATAAAGAAATACGAAAAGCAAAACAAAAACAAGAGCAATTACTCCCGACTAAAGGAGATTGGTATGACGCCTTCGGCCTTCCAATTGTCGAGCCCATGATCCGCGCGAAGATCCACTTGCTGATGTCGAAGTCGCTGTCATCTTCTATAGCATGGACTCCATTTCGGCGACGCGGATAAGAGTTGGCCTAAGACGTCGCGGCGTATCATCTTCCCCGACCTTTGATAGTGAAGCCTAAACCGCCTTTGTTTGAAGGAGGAGATAAGGAGTCGATTCCAAATAGTACTACCTTCTTCAATAGCGTACTGAGCATCTTTGCAAGGAAGCCATCCTAGGCGGAATTCTGGATCACTTTGGAGGACAGAGAGTCAATGTGCATAACACCGGGAATTGTTTCAAAAGCTTGACAGGAGTCTCAAGAATTCACCTCCACCTCGAGGTATCGAAATGATCAGATGATTGACCATTACTCTTCTTCACCACATACCGTAACAACTTTCCCTTCAACCGGACACTTCACCGATGCAAGGTAGGTACAAATACCGCCCCATGTATCCAAGGGCCCAAGTAAAGAGTAAGTCGGACTTTAATGTCCATGACAAAGAATGTGGAGTCAAAGTCCGGAACCGACTTTGATGTGCGTGAAAGTGAGCTCTCCAAGCATGCTCGGCTAACCATCAAAAGCTCACATTATGTCACCGGGTCTCGTAACCAACCTTCGACATCAAGTCGATCAAAAGCGCCTCTTGGTGAAGATATTCAGAGCGTAACCGTGTCAACCAAAACATGAGTTGAATGTATCGCCTTGCATTCCACAGATGTGCAAGGCCTTGTTGTGTTTCTTTCCCGAAGGAGTCAAATCAATCGAGAAGCCTAGCCGTTGTTGGCGTACCAGCTAGCAATACAAACTTCAAACCTGTCGGTAGTGTTCGAGTACGTGAGCATTCTTCGTAAACTTCACCAAGGCATTAGCATGAGCCCTTGAGCACAAGAGCGAGCAAGCATGGAAATCTTGGATGGAGTTTGTCCCAACTGCCCACAACATTGTAGTCACTCTTCTTGATAATCTCTGAATTTCCTCCATTTTTGTTCGAGGTGTCTCAAGAACTTCCTTGGTACTTCCGCTGAGTAGGATGAGTCAATGTTCTTTCCTCTAGCTTGGGGAATGGATTGAATAGAGTGAATGCGAGCCGAGTCGCTGTCTTTGAGGAGAGATATCTCGAGAGAATACTCTTCCTGCTCGGGTCACCTTACTTGATCCTGATGTTGTCGATGTCGTGAATGGTAGCTTCAACAGAAGATCTTCAATGGTCGGAGGGTCTTGCTTGACGCCATGGTAGTAAACATCACCCATAATTCCAAGGGATAGCCTTGTCGAGGAATATGGAACCGGCTTGAGAAGTGATAATGAGAGGTGCCACTCAGGCATGCGATCGCAGAGGAAATCCTTATTGTGTTAACATCAGATAATCTTCTGAAATCGCCACCCCATCCGGTCGCCTTAACATCTTCAATAGGAATCTTGTAACTCTCGAAGGAAGTGTACTTCACCATGTAATCATACTTTCCACTTGGCTTCCCAAGGTATCCATACTGCATGGTACCGCTTGCTCGCATTGTCGATCTTCAACTTAGACATTTCATCACACGCCTTCAGCATTGGTGGTTTCGTGGAATAGTATCTCACGCTATCCATCATGCATCGAACACGTCTTCTCAACCGTACGCCCATCAAAAGCATAGGCACCAACGACGCTTCCGGGCATCCCGATTGACACCGGCCAAGAAAGAAATTCTTCATCACCATCGAGGAATGGTCAAGTCATCTATGTTGAAAACATAAGTATCGTCACCAACAACATTGGAACTTTGTCATGATTAGGCATAGGCGCATTGATCACATTCGAGTCTCAACAGGATCAAACTCAATCGCTAGCTTCAATCATATCCTGAATTGTTCTTCGTGAGCCCAACAATTGTCGTCGCCTCGGGCTATTGGAATGGTAAGCACACTTAGCATTAGGATTGTATTTGAGAGGAGGTGTTGACATTCGAGGAGGATCCTCAGCATCACCGCTTTCAACATGTGTTGCAGGCTCGCAATGGCATGTTGACCAAACCGCCTTCGTCAAGGCCGTTGGCTACACGCTGTCTCACTGAGGTTGTGCCGATGTAGGATGAGATCACAACGCTTCCCACGCATTGAGCACGGCCGGTCTTGGCTCGGCTTTTCCGACCATACAAAGATTGGCTTCTTTCTTACCACCAAAGATCTCTTCGCAGACTTCAAGATGTCTACATCGAATCTTTCCACTCTTGATACCACTTCAATACGTCATTGGTCAAGATCGTCCGGTGAATCCGGTGAAGAGTTTCCAATCGATGATTGAAGAAGGCCCGTCGTTGTTCCCATAAACATATCAACCAACCCTATTGGACAAGGGTGGTTGAACTCACCGCTAGATCTCCATTCGAAGCATACCCTTGAACTTCTCATCACGCACCCATGACATGCTTTCAGTAGTTACATGCGAGTGGGTGTCAATTCAAGATTGTATTTATACTGCTCAGAGAAAGCATCAGCCAAGTAACCCAAGTACGGATACGGTCATTCTCTAGCCATAGTACCATTCCAACTGGTTCCGACAAACTCTTGAAAATAATGCATCCACAATCATCATCACAAGGGATTGATCTTCTGGACATAGGACTTCAAATGCAATAGGGCAAGACATGTCATACTTAGAAAAGTTGAACTTTGAACTGGGAGGAATCACAACACCGTGGGACAAGACTCAGATCATCAAAATTCACCCGACATTTTCGAGTTTTCCACAAGATTCGACGGTCTTCAAGTTGCTTGTACTTGTCATCCTCATCAGAGTATTGGCCATTATCATAGTTCTTTCTCAAGCTCAGCTCGACCGCCATCCCCTTACTTTGGCTTCCTCCTCGACACACTTCCTTCAGAGAGCTCAATTGATAACCACTCTAGGACCTCCTTTGTAGCGTTCGCCCATGTTGGAAGACCAACAACCTCTTCTTTCTGTTGATGAGCTTCTTATCTTCTTGGCCTTGGACCAAGCTGTAAACATTTAAACTAAGCATTCTGAAATGAAGATCTTTGATGATCGTTCAAGAGCCATTTCGCTAAAATAAATAGCGAGCAAATGAGAAACCAATCTTCAATGTACCTCGTGATGCAATGTTATATGATATGCAATGTTTATAATGCAATGCAATGTTTTCAAGGACCTAAGAGATTTAAATTTGTTAAACAAGCAATGAACAAACATTTATTAGTACTCTTTATTCTTTCTTTTCTTTTTTTTAAGTACAAAAGATAGTTCAAAATAATAAAAAGAAAACATAGAAAATCCTAAAGCTCTATGTCTCCCACTGCGCTTCCTCTTGGTGCCGATAGGCGTATGGATGTTTCACTCCTGGAAGTAGCTTGGTCAATTCTAGCACTTTCTTCACTGCATAGCATCGAGCTCAAAGGTATCCTCTCTTCTTTAAGTGAATCCGGATTTCTTCAAGTCTTCAAGATCGCGAGGCATGTCGATGGAGAATAGATAGTATACGTCACCTATAGCAACAGTTCCATACCATCGGTAAAACAAAGCGTGAATGGCATCATGAGGTTTTGAGCTCGAGCTCCACTCATTTGAGGTAAGGTTCCCAAGGAATGGAGTTTTGGTGCCCCAAAGTCTTGGTATCGCCTTATTTACCATGCCCCAAGCGTATGAACCTTCGCCGGTAATTCGAGATCATTGTAGTCGAACACAATATCTTGGAGAAGCATATCACGAGGACCATCTCTTCGAGCAAAACCAAAACCGAGAGCTAGAGAAGGTTGTGGCAATACCTCCTTATACCAAGTAATGGTACATTAGGAATTCTCCACAACGCTCAATGAAGGTGAAACTCGAGAGAAAAGACTCCAACGGATCTGAATGAGAGAGTGACATTAATTCGAGACCACTTCATCCTTTGTTCGCTCTTCAATATTGATGGAGGAAGGTGCGAAATAAACCACCTTGCAGTAACGGTATACAACACATGAGAGTTCCTTGCTCTTAGTAGTACGAGTGTGTGGAGAGAATGTAGGACATCCCTCAAGTAGTAGGCACGGATGCGGGTAAGAAACAACTTGATGGCGTTGACATTTATGAATTGATCCCGAGTTAGGAATAGAACCAAACCATAGATTAGCAAGGCCACAATGTCTTCAAATGCATGGAACCTCATAACTTTGAGAATTTCGGCTTTCTTAATCGAACTTGGAAACCCTTAACTCCACTTGGTTTCCCAATTGGCTTTAATGGAAAGCTCTAAGATGTAATATGATGCGATGTCTTCATACTAGGAACCCCCTAAACCGGTGAATGGCATTTGGTCAAGAATAAAACCCCAAGTATCTAGAGAACTCTTCCAAGGTAGGAACCAACCGATAACTGGAATGTAAAGCAATGGTGTTTCGGGTCGAAGAACCTGAATAGGACATGCATCATATCTTCTTCAAACCGAGATAACCAAATCAAGTAGATAACCATGTCTTTTGATGAATCGAGCATGGTCGGAATTTCAAACCACCTTTGAGTCGAGAAGGTATACCAAAGTTGATTCGGATAGTCTTCTAGGTTTATACCCTACAAAATGTAGCAAAGATAAATCCTAGGTCCTTGAAAAGTTAAATGATATGCAATGCAAATGATGTCATGATGTCATGTTTAGCACACACAAACAATTCACACAATGAGCCTGGGTTATGGCTTGATGAGATAGTGATTACCCCACCAAAAGTTCGAGTTCATCCGTCCCATAATAGTAACCTAGTTCTAGGAATCTCACATCATTGATCTTCGTAGCGCTTATTTCAACACGACTCACCAAGTGGTCGATCAAAATGTCCCAAAGTCCGATCTCAATGAGTTTAGCATCGAGTATCAACCAACCCTAGTCCTGACCAAAGCCGCCATCTCACTACCTTCTAATGGCCAAGATGGGTCAATTAAGGTTCTAAAGTTTAGTTAGTGCTTGATGACACCACGAAGCCAAATACTATCCTCAACTTGAAATGAAGAGTAGGACATCCAAAGTGTCACACTAACGTAGCCATCATGTCGATCGTTTATACGCCTAACGGTCGCGACATTTATTGCTACTTACCTAAAAGGAAACCCGATCCGGTGTGTAGGATCCCCACAAATATAATACCCAAGCAACCCTTAAAGATAAAGCAAGCATTCAAACAAAAAGCAAGAAAAGTGATCTAGAAATCCTTAAGGTATTCTCTTTGGTGTCTCCCAAGCAGAGTCGCCAGCTGTAATACGGTGAACTGACTTTAGTTTTTGTATCGCAAATGTGCGGATAGCAAGAGTCGCCATCGACTTTTATTTTTATCCAATTAAGGGAAGGTAAAAGTACGTAAAAAGACCTTCGTTAGATTCCTAGCAGGAGAATGGTTATGAAAAGGAAGGTATTAGCACTTTCCATCCGTAGTTATCTACTGGCTCTTAGTTGCTTTAGATCACTTTTAAAATTGTGCTTCGTGTGTTTGAAAAATGTTTTGAAAAGGCATTTCGCTTTGACTTTGTAATGATTCATGTAGGAATGTATACAAAGTGTTCGAAATGTTTTGCTTTGAAAAGAGTTTGAACTTGACAAAAGTGTGAGGTGTGAAAAGATTTTGAGAGCAAGCAACTAAAAGTCTTATTACCTACTCGTAATTGGTCGCTTTCGTTATTTTACGCCCTTTAGAATAGTGCTATCCATACCATTAGTTGGTAGGTAACCCTATTCGCTGGATGTGAAGGACATTCGAAGGGACATCGGATGGTCATAGAAAGCAACCAGGGAAGTATCCTAGCACATTCGGCGGACTATCATCATTTTCGTAGGCGACAATCGAGGGTCAAGATCATGTATTCGGAGGCTACATCGTGGGTCTTATGATCTTGTATCAAGGGACTATGATGATTTGTTTGAAGGCAACGGTGCTAGAATACCTCACGCTCGAGGACATGACCAATTGAATTGTATAGGCAACGAGAGAGAATTACCCTAAGGGGTGCATGTGTGAAGAAGTGTGTTGATTTTATTTTATCTTGAAAATTATGAGTGATTATGTTGATTTTAGTCTTGCCATACACGCCTAATTACTAGCAGTTTATAGGGAAAGGAATTAAAATGCGGAATGTAAAGTGCGAAAGGTAAATGTCCCACGCTATTACATGGCTTTGAAGTATACATAATTTAAACTTCATGGAAAATAAAACCTAATTTAAACTATTACATCCCATGAGCAATTACATTATTGGAAAAGAAAACAAGAAAGAACGCCCGAAACGGAATAACCCGTGAAAAGATAAGAAAAATCGGAAAATACGATGAAATCAAATAAGAGAAAATGTTAGAAAAAATGCAAATTTTTAATTGGAAAAAATATGACATGCTGGAAATAACATAAATATGCTAAAATAATTTTTTTGGGATTTTTTGAATGCAATTTAATAATTTAAATGAATTAAAAGTAATTAAATGCAAAATTATGAATAAAAATAAATATGCATGCAAAATTATATTTTTTAATTTATTAAATTAAATAAAGGTTTTCTCAAAATAATGTGTAAAGGAAAAATAATTTTGATGATTTTTAATGCATAAATAAAATTATGAAATTAATTAAAATAACATGCAAAATATTAAAATAAAAGAAAATATGAAAAATAGTTGAAAAGTTTGAAGTTTGTGAAAAAGAACAAAACCCCTCGGATGGATCGAACCGGACCTTGAGAGGATCTGGAATGGAATGCCTTAACCACCAGGCCACGTGCATCTCGGGTAATGGAACTGCAAACGCAACTATGAGCAACACGCGCTGTCAAGTGTAAGTCAATGCACGATCACACGTGGACCCCAGCTATTTTGAACGGACTGAATCGGTGGCAAGCCATCAGGCCACGCCACCTTCGCGTCGTGAGTCGCCGAAACACGACGCCGAGCTCTAGCTCCGGCCGCTCTCCTGATCGTGATTTTGAACCTCGAAAACACTTAAATTGAAGAGCAAAAGAAAGGTCTTGTCCACCTATTTCGACCTTCCGAAGTTCAATGATTGTCCGTTGTTTAATCGGCCTGCGCGGGTTTCAAGTTTCTCCGCTTAGAAACCCTAAGAATGGCAAAACACGATTCTAACGCCCAAACCGAACGATCGCCGATTCATCCATGGAACCTCATGATCATATTAAAGCATTAGAATTGATTTACACACGCAGGATAATAAATGCAAAAATCACAAAGTTTTGAATATGTATGTATGTATATGCACGATTCTCGAATGGTTTGATCAATAATAAGAGCATTTCCTCACCAACTTACCTCCGAGAATGATGGAATGATGTTTGACTACTGAAGTGGTGCTTTTGAAATTTGATTTTCAAAGTTTTGAGAAAATTTTGCAAGAATAAGGGCTTTGAGCTAGGGTTTCGTGTCGTCGGCTTCGACATTGCTTTAGTATTTAGAGGCATTCGAGAGGAAAAAGAGTGAAAAAGATTGATCAATCAATGTATATTTATTCAAATAAAATCAAATTTCTTAAAAATTTGATTTTTTCTTCCATATGCATGCTATCACGAATTTGGTATGCTTGGTGGGCTATCTGGACTTCAAGAAAATATAAATCCAATCCATTTGAAAATATATTATTTTCATATTTTATATAATTTATTTTTGAATTAAATGTTCTAAAATTCAAAGATAAATCATAAAATAGAAAATCACCATGGCCAAGCATTTATGGGTCAAGAATAATGTCATGAACAAGTTTGGATCAAAAGATTTAGGCCCATTTGGAAAATTTTGCATTTTGACAAATGTCCTTTTGGCAATTGTCCAAAAATCGCCCAACTTCAATAGTGTATCTTACTCATTTTTCCACATTTTTGAGTGTTCTTGGACTTTTTGAAAATCTCTAAGAGTCCTCTAACCAACCTTTTTGGTCTCATCTAAATTGGAGTTTCCATGCTCAATATATCCTCAAAACAAAATGTTAACTTTTTGTTGACTTTGAAAATGACCTGTAATGTTTTGAGCCATACCTCTCAAATGGAGCATTTTTTGGACATTCTTGTAAGACATGAAGTTGTAGAGAATTGAATTTCCTTCAAAACAAGAGGTGGTGGAAAAATTTCTCGAGAAAGTATGAAGAAGTTATGATCACCAAAGTTCATTGACTTTTCATCTAAACCCTAATTTAGAAAGTTCGACTTTGAGCAAATCTTGAGTTTTCTTGATGAATCATGATCAACCCTTGATCAAATGATGAATGTGACTTCAAAATGAGGATGTTGACCAAAAATTATGAAGTTTGATCGATGTTGACCACGCTGACTTTTGTCCAATACAACCTGATTTTTCAACCATCCGAGCAATTGTTCGAGAAATCTTGACTCATGGTAGGCTGAAACTTGACATGGAGAATCTTTGAAGCATAGAGGAGGCATGAAGACCATTGGAGATGTTGGGAGTCCATCTTGACTCGAGAATTGCCAAACCCTAGTTTGGGTTGATTGTTCAGAGAGAGTTTATCCGATCAACTGGGAATCCTCGAGTATGGATGTATGAAATATCTTGAGAGATGGGGAAAATTTTGGGTATTTACGCTACAATTCCATACAAATACAAATGCAGACTCGAATGCACAAAATTTAATAACGCGACTGAAGTCACCCAACACTCGATCCATCAACCGGACATGCGACTATCGAGCCGTCCATAACCACACCGGACGCCTAATCCCACTAACCACCCATCCACTCTGTATCTGAGCTCGGAATCCAAGTCAAATTACACAATGGGAATTAACTTCACTAAACAATGCATATGCACGCACATCACTAGCATGCAACATCAATCGCCCATGTAATACCTCAAATTTAACATAATCGAATCAACCAATCAACATGATATT
Source organism: Vicia sativa (assembly GCA_021764765.1). Lineage (NCBI taxonomy): Eukaryota > Viridiplantae > Streptophyta > Magnoliopsida > Fabales > Fabaceae > Vicia > Vicia sativa. The sequence continues at coordinate 109,027,500 of CM038794.1, forward strand.
TCAACCAATCATGCATACAAATAAACAAATAATAAACATGCTTACATCCACACACCAATAAAGATATCCATAAACACAGATCTCGCTACATACACATCCATATTCATCACCAAAGTCACCTATCCTGAATTTGGCTCGCTTTTCAAAATAATTTCAAGTTTTGGAAAATATTTTCATTTCATAAAATGAGCTTTAAATTTAGGAAATAACGTCCAAAACGGTACGCTCAAAACGGACTTACGGTTTGAAAGTTATGAATTTCTAAAGTTTGACATTTTCAAATAAAGAGTAACCTACCTCACATACATATGGAACCGTCTCGCTGAAGTTCGTGCTCGGGAAAATAGACGAACCCTGCCCACAGAACCGGTTCCCTAGTGCATTTTTCCGCTTTCAATTTCATCGTGGAACTTGCCCTCCCCCACTGGGAACCGGTCTTACGCACTAAAAAGCCATTGACAAAGATTCCTTCAATTTCATTCAAACCCAAACATACCCATACGAATCCCAACATGGAAAACACCAAAACATATCCAATTTGCATCATTATCACATCAAACAACATATTTTCATCATTTTCATCTATCCGACAACTCTAATTGTTTTCAATCCATAACTGACACTATCTGACACCATCCACACAATTAGGTATACATCCATGGAAACCTAGAAATTCCCAAACTAAGGTTTCCTAACATGCTATATATAGTATCAAAATCAAAACCTATAATACGAAGTAATCAATCGAAATCACCCTTACTCAGGGGTTCTTCGAATTTACACACTTCTAGTCTTCTTCCTTCTTTCTTCTCTCTCAACCACGTATTCTTTCTCCAAAATAACCTTTTTCTTTCTTTCCTTACTTTATTCCTTTTTAATTCCTTTAACATAATAAAACATATTAAATAATATGAGTAGAGTCTTGTACCCCACACCCCACTTACTGCCTATATTAACCTCTCACATTCAATTCTTTTATTCCATAATTAAACTCAATAAATTCAATATATTAATAAATTACATTCTCAATTAAATTAATAATTAAAATCGTAATTATTTAATTGGTAATTATTTGGGGTGTCACAACTCTCCCAATTAAAGAGTTTTGCCCCTCGAAAACATACCGCGATCTAATAGTCTGGGTACGAGTCTTTCATCCTCGACTCTCTAGCCCCAATGACATTTCCATCACCGTCCTCCAAGCCACTCTTACCAATGCAATCTCCTTGTCTGCATCTGTTTCAACCTTCCGATCCTCAATGGCGGTACCGGCTCACAATCAAACATCTCGCACCAGAGTGTCGCTCACTGTAATCTCATGAGACGGATCAAGAATGTACTTCTCGGCTGAGACACATGAAAAACATCATGCATTCGTGAATGAGGAAAATCAATCTGACACGCAACCTTCCCAACTCTCTTGGTAATCAAAAGGACCAATAAATCGTGAGTCAACTTCTTTGACTTCAAAGCTCACCAGCACACAACTCAAGATAAAAACATGTTCTCACTAAACTCAAGATCTTTCCTCCTCTTATCATGGTAACTTTTCCGACGACACTGAAGTTCTCATCTTCTCCTGAATCATCTTAATCTTTTCCCAAGTTTGTTGAACAATTTCCTGGTCCAATCACAACACTCTCTTCCAACATACCAACACAATGAGTCCTAAACCTCCTACCATACAATGTTTCAAACGGAGCCATACCGATGCTCAATGAAAACTATTGTTGTGTAAACTCAATCAACGGCGATAACCATCCTCCACCCTTCTAACACAAGTTTCCTCAAAGAAATCTTCCAACCATCAATCGTCTTTCCGTCTCCCACCATCTGTCTGAGGATGATAAGCTTAACTCAAACGCAACTTGGTACCCAAGGCTTCTTGCAATCCTGGCCGTAACTTAGATGTAAATCTCGGATCTCGATCGACACAATACTAGAAGGAATACCATGCAAACTTACAACCTTTTCGAATATACAATTTATGTAATCTTCCATCGGATAATCCATTCTTATCGGATGAAGGAGTGTATTTTGTCAACCTATCCATAACCCGTGATAATCACAATTCTTGCTGCCTTGGCAACCCGATTAATAAAAATCCATAGATTCCCATCCCACTCCACTGGAACAAACAACGGCTCCATCAATCCCGACGGCTTCCTCGATGCTCGATTTTCCACTCGGATGTAAACTAAACAAGCATACAAACCGCAATTTCCTTTTTCATTCTCGGCCACCAAAACAACTTCTTCAAATCATGGTATATTTTAGTAGACCGGATTAATACTCAACCCGCCACGATGTCCTTCTTCTAAAATACCCTTCTAATCTCGGCAACATCCCAACACACACCGACCAAATCATAACACCATTCTCGCCAATTCTGAATCCCTCGCCTCGACCTTGGTCGATCAATGTTAACTTATCAAAACCAACATCGATTGCCCATTTCTAATCTCTCCTGCATCACCACTAGTCGCCTTCAACATACCCAATTTCACACTATTCGGAGTAGTTTCACAAACCAAACTTAGATCTCTCGAATCGCCAACCAAATCACACCATCGACACGACACATATGCAAGGACTTCTACTTAAAGCATCCGCAAGTCAACGCTTGCTTTACCATGATGGTAATTCAAACCGAAATCGTAATCCTTTAGGAATTCTAACCATCTTCTCGGCCTCATGTTCATATCTCTTTCCCATCAAAGAGACACCGACTCTTATGATCAATCGAATACCTCAAACCTGGAACCATATAATAATGTCTCCACAACTTCAAAACAAATACCACCGCCAACTCCAAATCATGGTCGGATAGGCCTTTCATGCACTTTCACTGTCGGAAGCATAAGCCACAACCTGCTGATCTTGCATCAAACACCACCTAATCCCATTAGTGATGCGTGCAACACACAAAAAGACTTAGTCGGACCGCAAAATCAAGATCGAGCACTTGTCCGACCTCCTCGCCTCTTGGAAATCCTTTTCTCACATTCAACATCCAAACAAACACCAATTCTTCCCGTCAACTTTACAACAATGCTAGTTTGGAAAACCCTCAATAAACTTCCTGTAACAACTGCAGACCCGTAAAATCATGGATCTCGAATCATTCTTCTGGCTTCCCATCGAGATACCGCTTACCTTCAGATCCATCCACAATTCCATTCTTGAAATTACACGCACCAAGAAAAACTCACTTCATCTAACCGTAATCACACTGGACAACTTCAAGATAAAGCTTCTTTCTTCAACAATTCCAACATTGGCCTCGAGATGTTCCGCGATGCTCCTCATCGCTTTAATAAATTAGAATATCATCAATGAACACCACTACGAACTTGTCAAGATATGGATGAAATATCCTGTCATATACTCCATGAAAACACCAGTGCATTAGTAACCCAAACGGCATACAATGTGAATATTCATAGGCCCATACCTCGCTCTAATGCGTCAATATCCGACTTCATACCGAATCGATGATATCCATCTCGATCAATTCGCTAAACACGCACTCCAACGAGTCGATCCATCAAATCATCAATCCCAAAGGATACCGATTCTTGATTGTAACTTTATTCAATGCCGGTAGTCAACACATAACCTCATTGAACCTTCTTCTTAACCAATAACACCGGAGCACCCCACCCGCGAAACACTCGCATTTAATAAACTTTCTCAACCTCTAACCGCTTCTTCGCCTCAATGAATCGCATGCCGACATGCGATAAGGCCTATCGACACCGGATTCAGTTCCGGAATCAAATCTATAGTAAACTCTACCTCTCTCTCTGGGGCAATTCACTAACGCCTTCCTGAAACACCCTCGAAATTCATTCACCGGCAACCGGTCACCTTTGCTTCCTCCTATCGCGAATACAACATAAACACCACACCATCTTCGCCTAGGTTCATCCGCTTAACCGACATAATCTCTACCGACTTTAACCTCTTCAGAAAATGACCTGGGTCTTCTCAAAACAGTTGATATGAACTGGTTGAATTCCAACCGCTCATTCCAAGGATGATATCGAGTTGTTCTAGCGTAGGCACCTCAAATCCATACCAAACCCCTATCAAAAATCACAACAGACAACCCTACAAACATATAAAGTAGTCACCGGAACCCGACGTAGAGTATCAATAACCATACTTCCATCCATATTAAATTTCCAAATTCAATCTCTTTAGCACAATCTAACGTAATAAAAGAACAGCTCAAAGATTAATCGCAATCAAAGGTATGCCATTAATAAAACATGTACCTTTAATCAACCGATCATCCGTTTAGTCTCCGATCCGCATAATTCAAACACTTACCACCACTGGCTTTTCTTGGGTTTTAGGCAATCGAGGACTAGTATGACCTCTTCACCACAACCGTAACAAGTCACCACTCTTACTCGCAGTCATTGGCCACATGGCCGAGTTTCCACACTTGAAACATTTCTTATCATTGCTCTTACATAATCCATTATATGATGTCATGTCTCACCACACTTATAACACCCAGCGGAAGAACTAGAATCTCCTCCGTATTTCTTCCAACCACCGATCTCTGACACTCCTATCATAAGGCTTACCACGATCCATCTCATACTTACCTTCCCCGTCAAGATACCGAAAGCATCTCGACTTAGTGTTAGCAAGATCCTCCTCTAGAATCCCACTCAGTCAACCGATTTAAAATCTCTGATACACGATACCCATACACCGCTTAATCTCATCACGTAAGACCATTTTCAAACTTGATACATTTGGAAAATTCCCCATCCGCATCGTTGGGTAATGAGCATAATACTCGCTAACTCAGCAAACTGGAGCGTACTCCACCCACGGCCTTGTTACCCCGCTGAGTTCCGAACTCAATCTCCTTTCACCGATGTCCGAGCACCTTCCTAAAAGCTCTCCCGAACACGTTTCAATTCAATGCAACTCCGCTTCTTCCAGTTTAGTTCGTAGCAACTCACCACCATCGCTTCTCGCCTAATATGTGAGTTCCATACCTCACCTTCAACCCTCTCGCGACATAATCACTTTGAAGATCCTCTCGATCTCCTTCAACCACTTCTGAAAGCACCTTCTGGATCATGTGCACCCTTGAACAATGGAGGATTATTCCTCTAAAATTCCCCAATTGTCGGTCAAGACCAATTACTGGTTCCCTCCCGAGTACTCCAGCCAACATTCTAAAGCCTCGAGAATAGCATCATCATTCTTCCGTTATTCTTCAAACCATTGTTCGCAGAATATTACAAAACAATCACATCACACACAAGTATCGATGTTACTTACACTAGTCGCATACTAAAAGGGATAACGACACAAGACAAGACCGACTGATGCTCGATACCACTATTGTAACACCCCATCTAAATTCTTAATATATTAATTAAATTAATATCTAAATCACTTTAATCGTGAGTTAACACGGAAAATGAGGGATGTCACAACTAATAAATAAAACAACTTTATTCAAAGTAGCCATGTTACAATCGAGGATCATTATCCAAATAAATCAATCAATTTAAGACCATGTCTTACACAAATGGAAATACCAAATCAAAATTTAATAAACCATCATGGTTCTCTAAGAATCCAACTAAAACAATTAAACGATAATAGTTCTCTTAACTAAACGCTCTCAAAGGTTACAATCTAATCGAGCATGACATCGACACGCGGATTCTATAAGATAAGCTCTAGAGCCATCCTCACCAACTCCTCAATTGCTAACTTTAATCGAATTGTAAAGTAAGTGAGACTTCTCATAATTAAAACACATTGTAAGCTTCTCATTTAACAATATATTACAAGCATATCATTTCACCCACTTAACACACCAGAATTCATCATACAACCATATTCATATAAGTCATCATGCATAATCAATAGACAACAAAAGAATTGCAACACCGAAGACATCCTAACATGTTACAATTCCATACAAACACAAATGCATTCTGGATGCATGCGGTACCGACACGTGACCAAGTCAGTCACCAACACGATCCATCGCCAACCGTGACACGACATCGATTCCACCATAACCACCCGGACACGAATCTAATCCTAACCACCCATCCTCACTCTGCATCGATTATCGAAATCCAAGTCAAATTTTGCACAATGGGAATTAATCACCAACAACATATGCACGCATTATCACTAGCATGCAACATCAATCAATCTATGTAATACCTCAATTTAACATAACCTAATCAACCAATCAACATGATATTTAAACCGCCAATCGCATACAAATAAATGATCAAGATAAACATACTTTACATCCACACACCAACAAGATATCCATAAACACGTGATCTCGCTACGCCACATCCATATTCATCACCAAAAGTCACCTATCCCTAATTTGGCTCGTTTTCAAAATAATTTCAAGTTTGGAAAATTTTCATTTCATAAAATAGAGCTTTAAATTTAGGAAATAACGTCTAAAACGGGCGCTCAAAACGAATTACTTGTTTGAAAGTTATGAATTTCCAAAGTTTGACATTTTTCAAAAATAAAGTGTAACCTGCCCTTACATACAGAAATGGTTCACCGAAGTTCAAAACACGCTCGGAAAATAGAACGGTTCCTACCCATACAGAACCTGTTCTCGAGTGCATTTTCCGCTTTTCTCATTTTTCAATGTGGAACCGGTTCCTCCCCACTGGAACCGTCTTTCAATATTAAAAAGCCATTTTACGATTTTGACAAAGATTCTTCAATTTCATTCAAACCCAAACATACCCATACGAATCCCAACATGGAAAACACCAAAACATATCCAATTTGCATCATTATCACATCAAACAACATATTTTCATCATTTCTTTTCATCTACTGACACCCTAATTGTTTTCAATCCATAATCTGACACTATCTGACACCATCTGACACAATTAGGTATACATCCATGGAAACCTAGAAATTCTCAAACTAAGGTTTCCTAACATGCTATGATCTATAGTATCAAAATCAAAACCTATAATCGTATAATCAATCGAAATTTTACCTTGTGGGTTCTTCGATTGACACACTCTAGGTCTTCTTCCTTCTTTCTTCTTCTCAACTTCACGTATTCTTGTTTCTCCAAAATAACTCCTTTTTTCTTTCTTTCTTACTTTATTCCTTTTAATTTTAACATAAATAAAACATATTAAATAATATGAGTAGAGTCTTGTACCTCACACTCACTTTACTCTCATATCACCTCTCACACAATTCTTTATTCCATAATTAAACCTAATAAATTAATATATTAATAAATTACATTCTCAATTAAATTAATAATTAAAATCGTAATTATTTAATTTTAATTATTTGGGTGTCACACTTAGAGCTTTCTTAAAAAGTCCACACACTCAAAATGTGGAAAATTGGGCAAAATACACCATTCAAGTTGGGCATTTTGAACAATTGCACAGGAGATATTTGTCAAAACCAATTTTTCCAAATGGGCCTATAATTTTATGATCCAAACTTCATCATAATATTATTTGACTCCATCGATGCTTTTCCATGACTACATTCTATTTTATTGATTTATTTTTAATTTTAACCATTTAATTCAAATTTAAATTATATAAAATATGAAACATATATTTTTCAAAAGGATTGGATTGTCAAACTTGAGGTCCAAGATAGCCCACAACACTTGCCAATTTCAGGTTAGTCATTATGGAAGGGAAAATCAATTTTTTTCCAAAATTTGATTTTATTTGAAAGGAATTATTTCACATTGAATACCATATCTTTTTTCACCTCTTTGCACTCATTTCTCACTCTATAACATCGATCATACAAACAAAGCCAAGGACCTAAACCCTAGCCCCTACAACAACTCTTACTTTGCTCAAAATTTCCAAAGTTGGAAAATCGAATTCCATTCTCCAAAAGCTTTTCAATCCAATTTCAGCACCAAACACCTTCCGAGGTTCCCAAGAATCGCCCCAATCCTTGCTCTCAAGCCAAGCCATCCAAAATCGTGATCTAGCTCTCAACGGCCAACTTTCATAATGTCGATTCTAGTATTTCATGCATTGCTAATCGCTTATGTGTTTGCCTGAGTTCAGTGTTCATTAGATTGTTTTGATACATCACATGCAAGTTTCCACGTAGAAATCACGCATTGCCATTGTTAGGGTAAAAGAACCTGCTTTGATTCGAATCGATCGGTGCGTCGATTGCCATAAAACCAACACCACCATCGAATCCCTAATGGTCGATTTAGGGATAGGTACCTCTTTTGCCATTTATTTTTGTATTTTGTGCTCAAGGTTGGTTGATCGAGAAGACGACCGTGACAGGGCTCCTGTCACCGACTTTGGGTTGACCGTGGATCGTAAGCTGGCAAGGCGCTGCTATGATTCGCTTCCTACATTCAATTCGCCCACGTGTCGATCGTGTTTTGAAACATATCCAGACACGTAATCGCTTATAAACAATTATTTGTATTTTCATGACACGGCACACATATGCTAAAGTGGTTAAGGCTGAGTTCAAAGATTCCCTCAAAGGTCACGTGTTCAACCCGGTCGTGACCATTTATTTTTTCTTTGCAAACTAACTATTTTCATATTTTCTTATTTTCTTTAATATTTTCCATCCAATTTATTTTATCTTTAATATTTTTATCATGCATCTAAAAACACCAAAAATATTTATTTTTGCATAATCATCGAAAATGTTTATTTAATTTTAATATAAAAATTATTATTTTGCATGCATATTTAATTTAATTGTTAATTAATCATTTAAATGGCTTTTAATTGTTTTTAATTATCAAATCAATTCCAAAAATTACAAAATTTATTTTAATATATCATTATTAATACAAAACTTTTTCTCATTTAAAATACTTATTTTTACTAACATTTTCTTCTTATGCATTTTTCTTGTATTTCCGATTTTGTATTCTGTTTCACGTTGAAATCGCTTTCTGACGATTTTATTGCTTTTCTTTTCCAATTATGTAATTGCTATGGGATGTAATAGTTTAATTAGGACTTTTATTTTCCGCACTTTCATTATGTATCTCGCCCCAAAGCCATGTAATAGCGTAGGACTTTATCTTCAAGACTTTACTTTCCGCATTTACTTTCTCGCACCCTATAAACCGCTAGTAATTAGCGGTATGGCAAGATAAAATTGGACATAGATCACTCAAAATTCCAAGATAAAATACCAAATCAACACACTTTTTCACACATGCACCCTTTAGGTAATTCTCTCTGCCTTTACGAATACAAATGGTCAAGTTCCTAACGTAGAGGTATTCTAGCACCGCTGTTTCAAAACAAATCATCATAGTCCCTTCGATACAAAGATCATAGACCCATGATGTCGCCTACAAATACATGATCTTGACCTCGATTGTCGCCTACGAAAATGATGATAGTCCTTCGAATGTGCTAGATACTTCCTACAAGTTGCCTTCTATGACCATACGATGTCCCTTCGAATGTCCCGCCTACATCCAACAAATAGGGTTACCTACCAACTAATGGTACGGATAGCGCTATTCTAAAGGAACGTAAAATAACATGAAAACGACCATTCTGAGTAGGTAATAAGACTTTTAGTTGCTTGCTCTAACAAAATACTTTTCACACCACACACTTTTTGTCAAAGTTCAAACTCTTTTCAAAATGAAACATTTCCAAACACTTTGTATACATTCTTACATGAATCATTACAAAGTTAAAGCGAAATTCCTTTTCAAAACATTTTTCAAACACACAGAAAGCACAATTTTAAAGTGATCTAAGAGCAACTAAGAGCCTAGATAACTACGGATGGAAAGGGTGCTAATACCTTCCATTTTCATAACCTTCTCCTTACTCGTAATCTAACGAAGGTCTTTTTCCGCTCTTTTCACCTTCCTTAATTGGATAAAAGAAAAGTCGGTGGCGACTCTTGCTATCCGCACATTTGCGATACAAAAATCTCAAAGTCGTTCACCGACATGTAATCCGATCACGGGAGACACCCTAAAGAGAGAATACCTTAGGGATTTCTAGATAACTTTAGTGCTTTCTTTGACTTGCTGCTTTATCTTTAAGGGTTGTTGGGTATTATATTTGGGGATCCTACACCGATCCTTTCCTTTTAGGTAAGTAGCAATAAATCATCGCGACTGCTAGACGATATCGAAACGGTCAACATGATGGCTACGTTAGTGACACTTGATGTCCCGATACTCTTCATTTCCAAGTCGAGGATAGTATTTGGCTTCTCGTGGTGTCATCAAGCACTAACTAAACTTTTAGAACCTTAATTGACCCATCTTGGCCATTGAAGTGAGATGGCCACTTTGGTGTAGACGAGGTTGGCGACACTGATGCTACGCCATTAAGATCGACTTTGGGATATTTTCGTCGACCACTTGGTAGTCGATTGAAATAAACGCCACGAGAAAGATCAATGATATGAGATTCCTAGAACCCTTTACTATTATAGGACGTGATGAACCAACTCAAACTTTTGGTGTAATCACCTATACCTCATGCAAGCCTTAAACCTAGGCTCATTGTGTGAATTGTTTGTGTGTGCTAAACATGACATCATGACATCATCTCATTGCATATCATTTCTAACTATTTCAAGGACCTAGGATTTATCTTTGCTCGCTTTTGTAGGATTATGGCTTCTAGAAAGACTATCCGAATCAACTTCACGGGTATACCTTCTCAACTCAAAGAATTGGTTTCAAAATTCCCATCATGTTCAGCTCATCAAAAGACATGGTTATCTACTTGATTTGGTTATTCCCTTTGAAGAAGATATGATGCATGTCCTATTCCAGCTTCTTCGATCCAAACACCATTGCTTTACATTCAGATTATCACTTAGTTCCTACCTTGAAGAGTTCTCTAAGCTACTGGGTACCTATTCTTGATCAAATGCCATTCACCGGTTTAGAAAAGGTTCCTGGTACGAAGACATTGCATCAACATTACACCTAAAGCGCCGACATCAAGCCAATTGGGAAACAAGAAGTGGAGTTAAGGGTTTACTTGCCAAGTTCCTATTAAGAAAGCCCGAGAATTCCTCAAAGTTATGAGTTTCCATGCATTCAAGATATTGTGGCCTTGCTAATTTATGGTTGGTTCTATTCCCAAACTCGGATCAATTCATAGATGTCAACGCCATCAAGTTGTTTCACCGCAATCCTCGGCCTACTTTACTTGGACATATTCTCATTCTTCCACACTGCATTACTAAGAGACAAGGAACTCTCATGTGTTGTATACCGTTACTTTCTAGGTGGTTTATTTCACCTTCCTCCATCAATTTTGAAGAACGAACAAAGATCAAGTGGTCTCAAAGGTAATGTCACTCTCATTCAGATATCCGCTGGAATCTTTTCTCTCAAAAGGACTTCACATTCATTGAGCATTGTGGAGAATTCCTAATGTACCACTCCGTATAAGGGAGGTATTACTTACAACCCTCTCTAGCTCTACGCCGCTTGGTTTTGCTCAAGAGATGGTCCTCATGATATGCTTCTCCAAGATATTGTGTTCGATTACAACCACGATCTCCGCATTACCGATCAAGGTTCATACACGCTGGGGCATGGTAAAGAAGACCGATACCAAGACTTTGGGACACCAAAACTCCATTCCTTGGGAACCTTACCTCAAATGGGAGAGCTCGAGCTCAAAACTCATGATGCCATTCACACTGCTTTACCTAAGAATTATGGAACCCGCTATAGGTGACGTAACTTATATCGCTCTCCATCCCGACATGCCTACGATTTTGAAGACTTGAAGAGATCCCGGATTCAACTAAAAGAAGAAAGGGATACATTTGAAGCTCATATGCAAGTGAGAAGAAAGTGCTAGAGTTACCAAGCTACTTCACGAGGAGCGAAACATCAACGCCTACCTCAAGACCAAGAGGAAGCGCCATGGAGACTTAGAGCCTTAGGAGTTTTATGTTTTTATTGTTTTGAACTATCTTTGTACTTAAAAGAAAAAAGAATAAAAAGAGAACTAATAAATGTTTGCTCATGTTTGTTTAACAAATTTAAATCTCTAAGGTCCTTGAAAACATTGATTGCATTCGTGATAAACATCGATATCATGGCATAACATCTCATAACAGTGTACATTGAAGATTGGTTTTCTCATTCTCTCGCTATTTATTTTAGCGAAATGGCTCTTGAATGACTACAAAGATCTTCGTGTTCGTAATGCTCGGCCCAGAGATGTTCACCAGCTTGGTCCAGGCCAAGAAGATCAAGCTCATCAACAAAAGAAGAGGGTCGCTGGTGTTCTCAACATGGGCAGACGCTACAAAGGTGGTCCTAAAGTGGTCAGCCGATAGAGCCTCGAAGGAAGTGTCAAGACCGAGGGAGTGTCAAGGGCAACGAGGAAGGCCATTGAGCCCCGAAAAAGACTATGATAATGACCAAGATCATGAAGATGACAAGTACAAACAACTTGAAGACCGTCGAATGTGTGGAAAACATGAAGATGTCCGGCTGAATTTTGATGATCCGAGTCTTGTTCCCGTGTGGTGATTCCTCCCAAGTTCAAAGTTCCTACTTTTGCCAAGTATGATGGCATTTCTTGTCCAAAGTGCATTTAAGTCCTATGTTCGTAAGATCAACCCCACAATCGATGACGAAAGTCAGGATGCATTATTTTCAAGAGAGTTTGTCCTGAACTCAATTGGAGTGGTATTACCAGAGAATGACCGATCCAGATTGGAGTGACTTAGTGATGCTTTCTGACAAGATGTAGTATAATGTCGAATTGACACCCACTCGCATGCAACTATAGAGCATGTCTATGGGTCGTGATGAAAAGTTCAAAGAGTATGCTCAAAATGGAGAGATCTAGTAGTGTAGTTCAACCACCCTTGTCCAATAGGGAATTGGTTGATATGTTTATGGAACACGACAGTCCATTCTTCAATCATCCGATTGAAACTCTTCACCGATTCACCGAGCCGATATTGACAGGAGAAATATGGCGGTATCAAGAATGGAAAGATTCATGTAGAGTCGCCATCAAATGTCGCAAGAGATCTTTGGTGGTAAGAAAGAAACCATGCCGTATGGTCGAAAAGCCGAGCCAAAGCCGACCGTGCTCAACTCTGAGGGAAGTTGTGATCTCCAATCCTACATCAACACCACCTCAACGAGACAACGCAGCGTAACGCGCCACGAAGACAGCTTTACTTAAGATCAACATGCCATTGTCGCAAGCCTTGCAACACATGTTGAAAGCGTAGCCGATTATGAAGGATCCTCTGTAGTGTCAACACTTCCTCTCCGCGATACAATCCTAATGCTAAGTGTGCTTACCATTCCAAAGCCCAGACACGACACGACAACCGTTGGCTCAAGAACAAAATTCAAGATATGATCAAGCTATGGAGTTTGACCCTCCCTGAGACTGAATGTGATCAACGCCCTATGCCTAACCATGACAAAAGTTCCAATGTTTGGTGAGGATACTTACGTTTTCAACATAGATGACTTGACCATTCCTCCGATGACGTTAAGAAGAATTTGTGCAAGTCGTGTCAATCCAGATGCCCAGAGAATTGTCGCTGTGCCCATCCGCACCGATGGTCAGGCTTGGTGGAGAAGACATGTTCAAAGTGTATGATGGATAACCGTGAAATACTATTCCCGAAACCACCGCCGAGAGTCTCGTGAAGACATGTCAAAACCAAGATCGAAGATGTGAATGAAGTCGCACTGCCCTGCATGGGACACCTTGGGCGTCAAGTAGAAAGTATGATTACATGGTGAAGTATACTGTTCCTGAGAGCTACAAGATTCCTATTGAAGATGTTAAGGTGACCGGATGGGGTGACGTTTTCCCAGAAGACTATGCTGATGTTAACACTATAAGGATTTCCTCTCGCCGATCCTCGTGCCTGAGTGGCACCTCTCATCATTACTTCTCCTAGACCAGTTCCATATTCCTCTGACAAAGCTATCCCTTGGAACTATGGAGCTGATGTTTACTATCATGGCGTCAAGCAAGACCCTTTGACCATTGAAGATCTCACAATAAAAGCTACCATTCCTGACATTAACAACATCACCGGATCAAGTAAGGTGACCAGAATCGGAAGGGTATTCTCTCCAGATATCTCTCCTCCAAAAGACACCGCGACTCAAATGATTCCGGCTATTCAACCAGCCTCAAGTTGAGGAAAGAACCATGACTCATCCTGCTTACACGTAGTACCAAAGGAAGTTACTGAAGACACCTCCAAACAAAAAATGGAGGAAATTCTGAAGATTATCAAGAAGAGTGACTACAATGTTGTGGAACAAGTTGGGACAGACTCTGCAACACCCCATCTAAATACCCCGAATATATTAATTAAATTAATAACTAAATCATCTTTAATCAGAGTTAACACGGTATAATAAGGGATGTCACAATTAATAATTAAAACAAACTTCATTCAAACAAGAGCTATGCTACATCGAGGATCAACATCCAAATAAATTTTCAATCAATTTAAGACCATGTCTTACACAAATGAGAATATCATCAAAAACCGAATAATTCACTCAACATTATTCCCACAAAGTTTTAAATAAACAATAAACCAATGTCTAACTCCTCATCTAACGCTCCCAGTTGTTACAACCCATCGAGCTATTACATCGACACGCAGGACTAAACGATAAGCTTCCAGAGCCATCCTCACCGACTCCTCAACCGCTAATTTAATCAAATGGTAAAGTAAGGGTGAGACTTCTCATAATTAAAGCATATTATAAATCTTTCAATCAACAATATAATACAAGCATATTAATCCACCACTTAATACCAATCAGAATCCAATACACAATCATAGTCATACAATTCATCATACATCATCATTCAACAATAAAGGCATTGCAACACCGGAAGACATCCTAGCATGTTACAATCCTATGCAAACACTAATGCAGCACTCAATGCATGCTACCGACTTCGTGACAAGTCACCCAACACCATCATCATTCTGATATAGCCCATCGATTCGTCCATAACCACTCCTGACACTAATCCACTTAACCACCCATCCTCACTGCATCGTTGTCGCAATCCAAGTCAAATTCGTACAATGGGAATTAACTTCACTAAAATAATGCATATGCACGCACATCAATAGATGCAACATTAATCGCCTATGTATACATTCATTTAATATAATTGAATCACCAAAATCAACATGATACATCAACAATCATGCATACATCTAACATCAAGATAAACATGCAAAACAATCAATCAAGATATCCATACCAATCATGCATACATCAAACAATAGCATAACCATGCTATTTCACCCATACATTATCAAGATCCTCATCACTAAGTACATCAACACATACATCGTCATTATGTATTAGCTAATAATCATCATCTTTAGAAATTATACCCTTCCCAAAATAATTTCAAGTTTTCTAAAATATTTTCATTTCATAGGTAGAGATTAAATTTAGAAAATAACGTCCAAAACGGCGCCAAAACGGACTTACGTTTGAAAGTTATGAATTTTGAAGTTTTGAAAATTGAATGCACCGAACCCTTCCTACCCGTAACGGAACCGTTCCCCGAAGTTGAAAATACTCCTCGATGGGGAACCGGTTCTCACATACAGAACCGGCTACGTGTTAAAATGTCATTTCGCACTTTTGACAAAGATCCTTCCATTTTCAATTAAACCCATTTTTACCCATACGAACTCCATCATGGGAAACACTAAAATACATCATTTGGCATCATCTATCTCATCAAACAACATATTTCCATCATCTATTTTCATCTATCGACTCTAATCATATTCCATACATATTTGACAAAATCGACACCTATAGGGACACATTCATGGAACCCTAGAATTTCACAATTTCAAATTCCTACATGCTATAACTCATATCATCAACATCAAAACTTATAATAAGTTATAATCACGAATCACCCTTACCGGTGGTTTCTTCGAGATTCGACGCTCCTAGGTCTTTTCCTTCTTTCCTCTCTTCTCACTTCTACGTAGCCTTGTTTTCTCCAAATGAATCTATTTTCCTTCTTTCCTTATTTCATTCCTTTTATTCCTCTTATTTCCTTTTAATCATAAATAAATAAAATAATATCACTTTCTCCTCCAATTAATTCCATCATTAATCTTAATAATCCAACTTATTAAATAAATTATGTTCTCAATTAAATAATTAATTAAAATCATAAACATTTAATTATTGGATTATTTTGGGTGTCAGACCATCCAAGATCTCCATGCGTTCTCGCCTTAAGTGCTCGAGGCTCATGCTAAAGCCTTGGTGAAGTTTCAAGAATGCTCACATACCACAAGACACTACACCGATCAATTGAAGTGCCAGCTGTCGGCCGCCAACAACCGCCTAGGCTTCTCGATGTCGATTTGACTTCCGAAGGAAACACAACAAAGATTTGCACATCTTTGTCGAATGCGCTACATTGTCTCATGTTTTGGTGGATAGCCTCGCTTTTGAATATCCCACCAAGACCCGCTTTGATCGACTTGATGTCAAGGATTGTTCAAGCCCAGGACATTATTGTAAGAGCTTTTGATGGTTTTAACAAGACTTAGAGAGCTCATTCGCTCAAAAGTCGGTTCCCGCACTTTTGATTCCACTCTTTGTCATGGACATCCGTCCAAATTTTAATCTTGCCTACTGGACGCCGATACACGGGCAAGCATTTCTACTTGCATCGTAAGTCAAGTACCCGTGAAAGGGAAGGTTGTTACAAGATGTGGTGAAGAAGAATATATGGTCATCATCTACAAATCATTCCGACACTGAGGTGGAGGGTGAATTCTTCGAGACCGTCAAGCTTTTGAACTCGCCTAGATGAAAAGTCAATCGAACTTTGACTGGTCATAACTTTCATACTTTCTCGTAAATTTTTCCACCACCTCTTGTTTTGAAGGAAATTCAATTCTCTACAACTTCATGTCTCACAAGAATGTCCAAAAATGCTTCATTTGAGAGGTATAGCTCAAAACATTACGGTGTCATTTTCAAAGTCAACAAAAGTCAACTTTTGTTTTGAAGATATTTTGAGCATGGTAACTCCAATTGAGATGAGACCAAAGACATTGGTTAGAGGGCTCTAGAGCTTCAAAAAGTCCAAGAACACTCAAAATGTGGAAAATTGAGCAAGTTACACCATCTACAAGTTCGCAATTTTGGAAGAATGCACAAGAGAGATACTTCAAAAATCAAATCTTTGCAAATGGGCTCATTTTTCTTCATCCTAACATGACTGGAATTGTTTCAAAAGCTTGACAGGAGTCTCAAGAATTCACCCTCCATCTCGAGATAGCGGAATGATCGAGATGACCGACCATATATTCTTCTTCACCACATACCGTGACAACCTTCCCTTTCACCGGTACTTCTGGCTAAGGTAGATAATACCCCATGTATCCAAGGGCGCCCAAGTAGGTAAGAATAAGCTGGACGGATGTCCATGACAAAGAAAGTGGAGTCAAAAGTCCGGAACCGACTTTAACAGAGAGAGCTCTCCAAGTACCGGCGCTTAACCATCAAAAGCTCTCACGATAATGTCACGGGTCTCGAACCAACCCTTCGACATCAAGCCGATCAAAAGCGCCGGTAGGATATTCAGAGCAGAACCTGTCAACCAAAACATGAGATAGGTAAAGTACCTCTTGCATTCAACAGATATGCAAGGCTTTGTTATGTTCCTTTCCCATAGAGTCAAATCAAGATCGAGAAGCCTAGGCCGTTGTTGGCAGCCAGCTAGCAATACAAACTTCGAATTGATCAGTGGTAGTGTCTTCATACATGAGCACTCTTCGTAAACTTCACCAAGGCATTAGTACGAGCCTCTGAGCACAAGAGCAAAGCGAGCATGGAAATCTTGGACGGAGTCCGTCTAACTGCTCCACAACATTGTAATCACTCTTCTTGATGATCTTCAATTTCCTCCATTTCTTGTTTGAGGTGTCTTCAAGAATTCCTTTGGTACTTCCGTCAGTGATGAGTCACGGTTCTTTCCTCTAGTCAGATATTGGTTGAGTAGACGGAACGCGAATGAGTCGCGTGTCTTTGGAGGAGAGATCCGAGAGAATACCCTTCCGCTCGTCACCTTACTTGATCCGTGATGTTGTCAATGTCGAATAAGCCCATAAGACTTCAATGGTCGTAGGGTCTTGCTTGACGCCATGATAGTAAACATCGCATCCATAATTCCAAGGGATAGCTTTGTTGAGGAATATGGAACCGGTCTTGGAGAAGTGATAATGAGAGGTGCCACTCTAGGCACAGTGGATCGCAGAGGAAATTCTTATTGTGTTAACATCAAGATAGTCTTCGTGGAAATCGTCACCCCATCCGGTCGCCTTAACATCTTCCATAGGAATCTTATAACCTCAGAACAAAGTACTTCACCATGTAATCATACTTTCCACTGGTCGCCCCAAGGTATCCCACACGATGGCACAGCTTCGCTCGCATTGTCGATCTTCAACTTAGACATTTCTTCACACAATTGCAGTGGTTTTAAATAGTATCTCACGGTTATCCATCATGCATTGAACACGCCTTCTCAACCAAGCACAACCATCAAAGTGTATGGGCACCAACGACAATTCTCCGGGCATCCCGGATTGACACCGGCTTGCAAATTCCTCTTAACAACATCGAGGAATGGTCAAGTCATCTATGTTGAAAACATAAGTATCGCCACCAACAAAGATTGGAACTCTTGTCATGGTTAGCATAGCGTTGATCACATCTCGAGTCTCAACAGAGGATCAAATTCAACTGCTTAGCTTCAATCATATCTTGAATTTTGTTCTTCGAGCCCAACAATTGTCGTTGTCGTGCCCCGGCTATTGGAATGGTAAGCACACTTAGCATTAGGATTGTATTTGGAGAGGAAGTTGACATTCGAGGAGGATCCCTCAAGGTTATCACCGCTCAACATGTGTTGCAAGGCTCATGACAAAGGCATGTTGATCTTCAGAACCGCCTCGCGCTGCCTGCCACGCCGCTGTCTCACCGAGGTCAGGCCGATGTAGGATCGAGATCACAACCGCCTCACGATTGAGCGGTCGGTCTTGGCTCCCTTTTCCGACCACACACATTGGCTTCTTTTCTTAGCACCAAAAGATCTTTCGCAACATTCGAAGATGACTCTACATGAATCTTTCCACTCTGATACCACCATGCGCTCACCGTCAAATCAGCTCTGAATCCGGATGAAGAATTTCCAATCGATGATCAAGAACGGCCCTTGTTCCCATAAACATATCAACCAACTCCCTATCGACAAGGGTGGTTGAATCACCGCTAGATCTCCACTTCCGAGCATACTCCTTGAACTTCTCACACGACCCATAGACATGCTTTGTAGTTGCATGCGAGTGTCAATTCAAGATTGTACTCATACCGTCAGAAAGCATCACCAAGTCACCCAAGTACGGATACGGTCATTCTCTAGCCGATAGTACCATTCCAACGGGTTCCGACAAACTCTTTGAAAATAGGCATCCACAACTTTCTCGCATCGCGGGGCTGATCTTCCAACATAGGACTTCAAATGCAAGGGCAAGACATGCCATCATATTTGGAAAAGTAGGAACTTTGAACTGGGAGGAATCACAACACCGTGGACAAGACTCGATCATCAAAAATTTGACATCTTCAGTTTTCCACAAGATTCGACGGTCTTCAAGTTGTTTGTACTTGTCATCTTCCTCGTAGTACCGCCATAATCGAATGATCCTCTCCTCCTTTCTTGGCTCACGCTCACCTTCATCCCCTGGTACTCCCCTATGGACACTTCCTTCGAGAGCTCAATACGACCGACCACCTTAGGACCCCCTTTGAAACGCTCACCCATGTCGAGGAGACCAACAACCTTCTTCTTCTTGTTGATGAGCTTCTTCGATCTTCTTGGCCTTGGACCAAGTTGGTGAACATCTCACGAACCGAGCATTCGAGCTCGAGATCTTTGACAACTGCTCAAGAGCCATTTCGCTAAAATAAATAGCGAGCAAATGAGAAAACCAATCTCCAATGTACCGTGATGCAATGTTATGCTATGATATGCAATGTTTATAATGCAATGCAATGTTTTCAAGGACCTAAGAGATTTAAATTTGTTAAACAAGCAATGAACAAACATTTATTAGTACTTCTCATTATTATTCTTTTTCTTTTTAAGTACAAGAGATAGTTCAAACAATAAAAGAAAACATAAACATCCTAAAGCTCTAAGTCTCCCATGGCGCTCTCGGTGCCGATGTAGGCATTGATGTCGCCTCGTGAAGTAGCTTTGTCAACTCTAACACTTTCTTCTCGCACATAACACCGAGCTTCAAAGGTATCCTTTCTTCTTTAATCAATCCGTGATCTCTTCAAGTCTTCAAAATCGAGAGGCATGTCGTGATGGAGAACAAGGTACGCCACCTATAGCAACAGTTCCATAATTACGGTAAAACAGCGTGAATGGCATCATGAGGTTTTGAGCTCGAGCTCGCACCCATTTGAGGTAAGGTTCCCAAGGAATGGAGTTCGGTGCCCCAAAGTCTTGGTATCGCTTTCTACCATGCCCCAAGCATGTATAAACCTTCGCTTGCACTCGAGATCGTGATTGTAGTCGAACACAATATCTTGGAGAAGCATATCATGTGGACCATCTTTCGAGCAAAACCAAACCGACGTAGAGCTAGAGAAGGGTAAGTAATACCTCCCTTATACCAAGTAGTGGTACATTAGGAATTCTCCACAACGCCAATGAATGTGAAGTCCTTTTGAGAGAAAAGGCTCCAACGGATATCTCGAATGAGAGAGTGACATCAACCTTGAGACCATCTCAACCTTTGTTCATTCTTCAAACCGATGGAGAAAGGTAAATAAACCACCTTGAAAGTAACGGATACAACACATGAGAGTTCCTTGTCTAGTAGTACGAGTGTGGAGAGAATGTAGAATATCTCCAAGTAAAGTAGGCATGTGATTACGGTAAGAAACAACTTGATGGCATTGACATCTATGAATTGATCCGAGTTAGGAATAGAACCAAACCATAAATTAGCAAGGCCACAATTTTCAAATGCATGGAAACTCATAACTTTGAGGAATTCCTGCTTTCTTGATTAAGAACTTGAAAGTAAACCCTTAACTCCACTTCTAGTTTCCCAATTGGCTTCAATATCCGAGCGCTTAAGATGTAATGATGCAATGTCTTCGAACTTAGGAACCTTTTCTAAACCGTGAATGGCATTTGGTCAAGAATAGGTACCCCAAGTAGCTTAGAGAACTCTCCAAGGTAGGAACCAACCGATAACTGAAATGTAAAGCAATGGTGTTTCGGATCAAAGAACCGAATAGACATGCATCATATCTTCTTCAAACCGAGATAACCAAATCAAGTAGATAACCATGTCTTTTGATGAACCGAGCATGGTCGGGAATTTCTCAAACCAATTCTTTGAGTTGAGAAGGGATACCCATGAAGTTGATTCGGATAGTCTTCTAGAAGCCATAATCCCTACAAAACAGAGCAAAGATAAACCCTAGGTCCTTGAAATAGTTAGAAATGATATGCAATGCAATGATGTCATGATGTCATGTTTAGCACACACAAACAATTCACACAATGAGCCTAGGTTTAAGGCTTGTATGAGGTATAAGTGATTACCCCACCAAAAGTTTGAGTTGGTTCATCCCGTCCTATAATAGTAACCGGTTCTAGGAATCTCACATCATCGATCTTTCTCGTAGGCGCTTATTTCAATACGACGCCAAGTGGTCGATCGAAAATGTCCCAAAAGTCTAATCTCAATGAGCGTAGCATCGAGTATCAACCAACCCCGGTCTACACCAAAGCCGCCATCTCACTACCTTCTAATGGCCAAGATGGGTCAATTAAGGTTCTAAAAGTTTAGTTAGCGCTGATGACACCACGCAGAAGCCAAATACTTTCTTCAACTTGGGAATGAAGAGTATCGACAACCAAAGTGTCACGCTAACGTAGCCATCATGTTGACCCGAGTTATACGCCCAACGGTCGCGATGATCTAATGCTACTTACCTAAAAGGAAACCCGATCCGTGTAGGATCCCCAACAATATAATACCCAAGCAACCCTTAAAGATAAAGCATACAAGTCAAACAAAAGCAATAAAAGTTATCTAGAAATCCCTAAGGCAATTCTCTTTAGGTCATCTCAGCAGAGTCGCCAGCCTGCGGATACGTGAACCGACTTTGTAGGGTTTTGTATCCAAATGTGCGGATAGCAAGAGTCGCCACCGACTTTTATTTTTATCCAATTAGGAAGGTAAAAGTAATGTAAAAAGACCTTCGTTAGATTCTCGAGTTCGGGAGAATGGTTATGAAAAGGGAAGGTATTAGCACCCCTTTCCATCCGCAGCTTATTCTACGGCTCTTAGTTGCTCAGATAACTTTTTAAAATTGCTTTCCTGTGTTTGACAAAATGTTTTGAAAAGGCATTTCGCTTTGACTTTGTAATGACTCATGTAGGAGTGTATACAAAGTGTTCTGAAATGTTTTTTTTGAAAAGAATTTGAACTTTGAAAAAAAGTGTGGTGTGAAAAGCATTTGATAGAGCAAGCAACTAAAAGACTTATTTACCCACTCGTAATTGGTCGCTTTGTATTTACGCTCCTTTAGAATAGCGCTAGCCATACCATTAGTTAGTAGGTAGCTCCATTCGCTGGATGTAAGCGGACATCGGGGACATCGGATGGTCATAGAAGGCAACTCAGGAAGTATCCTAGCACATTCGGGACTATCATCATTTTTCGTAGGCGACAATCGAGGGTCAAGATCATGTATTCGGCGACATCGTGGGTCTTATGATCTTTGTATCAAGGGACTATGATGATTTGTTTGAAAGGCAACTGCTAGAATACCCCACGCTCGAGGGACATGACCATTTTGAATCGAAGGCATCGAGAGAGAATTACCCTAAGGGTGCGTGTGAAAGAAGTGTGTTGATTTCAGTATTTTATCTTGAAATTAGTGTGAGCTATGTCCAATTATTATCTTGCCATACACGCCTAATTACTAGCAATTGATATGGGTGCGGAAAGTAAATGCGAATGTAAAGGTGGAAAATAAACCTACGCTTATTACATGGCTTTGGGGCGATACATAATTTAAACTTATGGAAAATAAAACCCTAGATTAAACTATTACAACCCATGAGCAATTACATTATTGGAAAAATAAACGATAAAAGAAAACATCCGAATCGGAGCAACCTCGTGAAAGAACAAGAAAATCGAAATATGATGAAATTGAAATAAGATGAAATGTTAGAAAATGCAATTTTTAATATGAGAAAATTAATATATGCTGGAAATAAGATAAATATATTAAAATAATTTTTGGGATTTTTGAAAAGATTTAATAATTAAAATGCAATTTATAATGATTTAAATGCAAAATGAAAATAAAATAAATATGCATGCAAAATTATATTTTTAATTTATTAAATTAAATAAAGGTTTTATGAAAATAAAGTAAAAAGAAAAAATGTTTTGGTAATTTTAAATGCGAATAAAAATCATGAAAAGAATTAAAATATAATGAAAATATTAAAATAAAAGAAAATATGAAAATATGAGGAAATTAAACTTGTAAAAGAATGCCGGCAGTGGATCGAACTGGAGTCATTGCCTCAAACTGAAAACCAACACGACCAACCGAGCCAACACGCCGCCCGCTTGGAAACCGGAGGAGGGAATTTACACGCCGCCTTCGTATGGTCTCGCTCGCCGCCAAGAACTTCATCGTTTTGTTTGAAATCGGCATTTTTGCCGGCCTCGAGCGACGCCACGACCGCAAACATCAAAATGCAACACACGAATATAAATTCAATTCAAAGGCATGGTTCGATTGATTCATCATTCTAAACACGATGGTGGTATTCGCTTTTGTCCAATTTGTCCTATTTCATGAGATCCCAATTCAACCATGGAACCCTAGCTATGGTAAGTTCCGATTCGCCATGAAAATTCAATCAAACTATGCGTAAAGCTTGCAAACTTCCATCTAAACACAAAACAAACCACAAACATGTTAAAAGTGCATGAATGATAGAAATCGAATTTTGAAAAGTATGACAAACCAAAATCGTGTTCTCTCAATTTTGATGTTTTGAGAGTAAGTGGTCTGATCGATCTCGAGAGCCCAAGGAACACAATGGAAGGCTTGAATAAAATCGAAGCAAAACTAGGTTGCCAGCTTCAAGGACACGAAATTTTGACTTTAGGTTAGGGTTTATGGAGCAATTTTTTCCTTTTCTTGATAGGTATGCATCATGTATTTATATCGATGGATTTGGGATTGAATTTGAAAGAATCAATCAATATTCAATGGAAATCAAATTTGATATTTCCATGAAAATCAAATCTTTAAAGCTTGATCAATTTCAATCCAATCTTGCCTTTCTTGCTCCAATTTCGAATTTGCGGCATTTGTGAGTTAATTGACCTTAAGGAAAGAATAAAATCAATCTTTGCTATTAATTTCAATTTTATAATTTATTTTAAGATTTAATTTGCATTTAAATGAATAAATTACAAATTAAATAGAAAATAAATCAAAAATTCGTGCTTTGGCTTGACACTCCTAATTGCTTGAGGAACAAGTTAGGATGAAGAAAAGTAGGCCCATTTGCAAAAGATTTGATTTTTGAAGTATCTCTTTGTGCATTCTTCCAAAATCGCCCAACTTGTAGATGGTGTAACTTGCTCAATTTTCCACATTTTTGAGTGTTCTTGGACTTTTTGGAAAGCTCTAAGAGTCCTCTAACCAATGTCTTTGGTCTCATCTCAATTGGAGTTACCATGCTCAAAATATCTTCAAAACAAAAAGTTGACTTTTTGTTGACTTTGAAAATGACCTGAATGTTTCGAGCTATACCTCTCAAATGAAGCATTTTTGACATTCTTGTGAGACATGAAGTTGTAGAGAATTGAATTTCCTTCAAAACAAGAGGTGGTGGAAAATTTCGAGAAAGTATGAGAAAGTTATGACCACCAAAGTTCAGCTTGACTTTTCATCATCTAAACCCTAATTTAGAAAGTTTGACTTTGGGCAAATCTTGAGTTTTCTTGATGAATCATGATCAACCCTTGATCAAATGATGAATGTAACTTCAAAATGAGGATGTTGACCAAAAATCAAGTTTTGACAGTATGTTGACCACAGCTTGACTTTTTGTCCAATACACCCGATTTTCAACCATCCGAACAATTGTCCGAGGAAACTTGACTCATGAGGCTTGAAACTTGACATGGAGAATCTTGAAGCATATGAGGAGGCATGAAGGCCATGGAGATGTTGGAACCATCTTGACTTGAGAGATACCAAACCCTAGTTTGGGTTGATTGTCTAGAGAGAGTTTGTCCGATCAACTCGAGGAACCTCGAGTATGGATGTATGAAATCTCTCGAGTAGATGGAGGGCAAATTTGGGGTATGACTGCCCCTGCTCAATCTTCTTGTACCGAAGGGTTAGATTGACACGCTTGTCTTCGTGACCGGAGGTAGAAGATGATTGAACACCGAGTACACCGAAAATTTGCACCGCTGGTGGATGATGGAACGGGCTTACGATGCCATTTGGAGAAGTTGGAGACTTCACTGGGGAACGAGTCGACGCTAGACTCGAGGTTGTTAATAGGAGAATTGACGGAGATGGGCTTAAGATGCCATCCGGAAAGGTCGATGCCGGGAGTGAGTCGATGTTAGGCTCAGATGTTCCTCGAACGAGAGGAGACGGCTTAAAATGCCACCCGAGGAGTCGACGTTAGACTGTTCACCTTGAATGAGGTTATTGGTTTGTATTGATTTTAACCATATATGCAGATTCGAAAGTGAAGAGACGTTGACAAATAGTCGAGACGGGCTTAAGATGCCATCCAAGGCAACCGAGTCGACGCTAGATCAGAGTCATTGATAATCGTAATAAATCTTCGCTACCGATTACTCTAAGGAAATTGAGTTGGCAAGAATGTGGATAGCTTCCCCAGTGCATCGGTGTTGATCCATTGCTCGTTATCGAGGATAACCGAGGTGGTCTTCGTGATAGTTTTCCGCTTGCTCGGGCTTAACTCGACCACCGTCGGAGGCGGTTCAAATAGTTTTCCGCCGACGGGCTTAACTCGGACCTGTTTGGCGGCCGGTTTTCGATAGTTTTCCGCCGGCTCGGGCTTAATCTCGACCCGCTTACGCCGGAGGATCACACTGCTTTGAGAAAACAAGAGAAACTTTGATAGAATATTTGTTAGTTTATAAAGTATGATGTATGATGTTGTATATGAATGACATATGCATGAATTATGACTTTATGAGTAATGTATGAATGATAGATGTTATGATATTTCAAAACATATCCATCTTGAAGAAGATGCGATATTCTGTTCAAGATTTCGATCACTGGGAATCGAGTAGTGAGAACCCCAAGGAGAAGAAGATATCCCGATTCCTCCGATGCACTATCCGACCAAGTCTCGGCCTAGACGTTGTTGAGGAAGGTAGAGATTTGAGAAGCTCGCTGTTGAGATCTGTAGATCAGCCGAGAGAGTCCGGGAGGCAATCCTGGGGACCTTGTATGTAGATCCCACGAGGAAATTTAGAGGCGCCATCGATTCTGTAGATCTCACGGAGAATATTTGATGGTTGCCGAGAGACCCTAAGAGTCTGGGTCCGTAATCTCCGCCGAGGAAAAAGGTGTATCCTCCGATGCACTATCCACCAAGTTTTGAGTCCGGATACCGCCGCCGGAGTATGGGGAGGATCGAAATATCCACTGGGATGAAGTGTTACCGCTAGAGACGATGTAACGTTGTTCGATTGAGTGAAATTGCTCGGATTCCTTATACTACCGGGAAGGTGTGTCAGAGTGACACCTTGGGATCATGCTCTGGGGAAATGCATTGGTGACTTTCGCCGCCATCTCAACCCGGAGCTCGTAGTAAGTATTTTGTATGTTCACTTTCGTATGTTTGTGATAGATTCTTATTGTCAAATGCGATAGTCATTCAAAGCAAACGTTGGACTTATTGCAAATAACAACAATGTAAATTGTAAAGAGAAAGAAGTCAGATTTATTTGAAAGGTGGCGATGGCCAAGTAGTTGTACACAAGAAAGGTAAAAAGCTATGAAACAATCTGTTAAGTTCCAACTATGCTAGTACTCATATTTCAACTATCTCATCTCCTTCGCTTGTAGAAAGTGAGTAGATCGATCTTCGCCATTTGAATCTTGAATGCCGATAGTAGTCGGAAGGTATGATCCGAAGAGACATAGTCGCACGCTTAAATCCCTAACTTTGCCTAGACCGCCTTTCTGTTTTCACCACCGATACCTTTTTGCCCAAGCCGCTTTTCGTGTTTTCGACTTGCGGTGTACATGTTTTGTATATATCCTTAATTTTTCCCGAACCTTTGGTTCGCCAGATGCCCTTATTTTTGCCTAGGTCTCCGACCTAGCGGGTCTCTTCATGCGTAGTATTTTTGACTATGTCTCGCTCATGGTGTGGGAAGTCTTCACCATCCATGGTGCTAAGTATCATAGCTCCACCGAAAATACTGCCTTGACTACAAACGGTCCCTCATAAGTGGGAGTCCATTTGCCTCGATCACCTGTGGAAGAATGATGCGCTTGACTACTAGATCACCGACTTGGTAGACTTGTTTGACCTTCTTGTTAAATGCTCGATCATTCGCTTTCGATAACTGCCCATGGCGTATGGATGCGAGTCGCTTCTCATCAATCAAATTAATCCGTCAAGCCGAGTCGACCCAATCGCCTCGCTTAACTCGCCTCCCGGAGGACTCGTCGAGGGTATCCGAACTCGATGGGTAAGACGGCCATACCAGATACAAGAGAGAAGGGTTGCCCCTGTGGATGTTCGTGCAGAAAGGATAACCATGAAGAGCAAATGGTAACATCTCATGCCAATCTTGTAAGTCACACCATCTTCTCAGATATCTTTTAATGTTCTTGTTGGCGGCTTCCATCGCGCCATTCATCTTAGGCCGATATGGAGAAGAATTGTGATGCTTGATCTTGAACTGCAGAGTTCGTGATCATCTTGTTGTTGAGATTGGAACCATTATCCGTGATAATCCTTTCTGGAGTGCCATCGATGTAAGATTATGTTTGATGAATCGAGCCACAACATTCTTGGTAATGATGCATACGAGGTCGCTTCTACCCACTTGGTGAAATAGTCAATTGCCACAAGGATGAAACGATGTCCATTGAAGTCGGGCTTAATCTCCAATCATGTCAATGCCCCACATTGCAAAAGGCCAAGGAGAAGTTAAAACATTCGAGGTACCGAGGTACGTGTACTTTGTCGGCATAACTGCACTTGTGACAAGATCGAGCATAGGGTGACAATCGCCCATGGTGGACCAATAGTAACCTCGCTCTCAAAATCTTCTTAGCCATGGTGTGTCCACCGGAGTGGGTACCAAATTCGCCGTAACTCTTCCATGATACGATTGTCGCTTTTCGTCTACACAATGAGTAAGCACAAGTCGTGGTCGCTTTGTATAAGATGCCGAGGAAGAATTTGATGCAAATCTTCTCATGAACTTTTATTGATGATGCCCCTCGGATATTCCCGAGTCTCAAGATACCTTTTCACGCCATAGTACCAAGGTTTCTTCTCGCCAAGCTCACAACAATACCTGGTTCGTCAACTTCTCAATGATGATCGGGGAGCCCGTTGTCCCATCTAACCTTGAACATAGACATAGTAGCCAATGCGCCCGCCAACCGATTCTTCTCGTGGAATATGATCAAAAGTAATCTCTTCAAGTAGGATCAAACTCAAAACATGCCTCGATACGGAATGAGATTCTGATGCTTCAGATCCCACTCGCCTTTATCCGATCGATCACCAAAGTCGAGTCTCCATACACTTGTAAGAACTTGATTCTTAAGTCAATAGCGCTTTAAGACCCATGATGCACGCTCAGATTCGCCATATTGTTAGTGCAACAAACATAATCAAAGTGAAAGGCGATGTCCGCCGTAGGGATGTAATGATGGCGCCAATGCCATTGCCAAGTGCGTTGAGGCTCCATCAAAGACCATGGTCCATCGATCCTTGTTCGTGTCCTTCGTCGGCCCCGGTTCTTCGTAATCAGAATTAGTAAAACATCTTCGTCTCGAAATTGAACGCATAGATCGATAGTCATCTACGGCTTGATGAGCCAAATGATCGCCACTACACTTCCTTTGATCGCTCGAGAAGTGTACCGATGTCATATTCGGTCAAGATCATTTGCCATCTTGCTATTCTTCCGAGAGAGCTGGTTTTCAAAGATGTATTTTATCGGATCCATCTTGAAATCAAACAGTAGTGTAGTCAACATATACTGCCTTAGTCGGGCGAAGCCCAAGCAAAGCTTGCAAGTTTTCTCGAGCGTGAGTATCTTGTTTCACCGGTAAACTTTTGCTAAGGTAGTATATTGCATGCTCTTTTCGACTGCACTCGCCATGTTGCCCCAACACACACCCCATCGAGTTCTCTAACACCGCTACATGATAAGAGGTCTTCCTTCGGCGGGCGGCATCGTGGATAGAGGATTCTCGAGGTACCTTGATTTTGTCAAAAGCGATCCGCAATCGCTGCTCCATTCCACCACTTGATCTTTCAAGTAACTTGAAGATTGGCTCACAAGTAGCGCTAGTGTGCAATGAATCGCAATGTAGTTCAATCGCCCAAGAAACCTCTCGACTCCTTCCTGCAAGGGAGTCGGCATCTCTTGAATAGCTTTAACCTTGGCGGATCAACTTCAATACCTTTACCATCGACAACAAACCCTAGGAGTTTTCCTGATCCGACTCAAAGGTGCACTTGTTAGATTAAGCCTCAACTGTACTTCTTCAACTGTCAATACCGCAAATGATCAAGATGTTCTTCTTCACCAGGATCGAGCTATCATGTCGCCGACGAGACCTCTATCTCGTGATGAATCATGTCATGAAATAATGTCACCATAGCGCCGATAAGGCGCCTGCTCTTCAAATCCGAACGCATAACCTTGTAGCGTAAAGTGCCCCACCGTAACAAAAGTAGTCTTTCCATGTCTTCGGAGCCATTTTGATCCGATTGTAACCGAGAAACCATCCATGAAGGAGAAAACCTTATGCCGAGCGGTATTGTCAACCGTAACATCAATATGAGGAAGTGGAAATCGCCTTCTGACTTGCTTTGTTCGATCTCTGTAATCCACACACATTCGCATCTTTACCATCCTTCTTAGGCACGTACCACATTAGCAACCCATGGGATAAGAGGTGACAAACTAAGAAACCGCGTTGAACTCGCTTATAACTTCGCTTTGATTTTCTCTCGACATCTCGTGACGCATACGATTTAACCTTCTGCTTTCACCGAGAAACCTTCTTTGTCGGCAATCTGTACCACAATATCAATGTCTAAACCCGCATGTCTTCGTATGACCAAGCAAAACCTCAATATAGTCTCGTAGCATCCGAACCAACCTTTCTTTAACACTGCTCAAGACCCGCCCTATCTTGATCTTTTCTGCCTTCGCAAGCACCCAAATTCACAACCTCAACTTGCTCTTCGTGGTCAGATAACTCGCTTTTCTGTAACCGCAAGTTCTCCGGCACTTCACAATCTTCCTCACTTTCGCCTTCGGCTTGGTAGATCGGATTATCAAGTCATATTTAGCACTAGCATAGCTATTAACTAGATTCGAGTGATTCGCAGTTGTATCACGGTGGTGTAAGAAACACATAGCTTTTGAAGGGTGATAGCAAAGAAAGAAAACAAACAATTGAATGCAAAAGTCCAACGAATTTATTGAATGAAAATACGCAAACGATGATAATAACCTCGTGAACGAGCCATGATGCCCCGCAAGGCACTAGGCTTTCAAAGTTTATTGTTCAAAACATAAAGAAATACGAAAAGCAAAACAAAACAAGAGCAATTACTCCCGGCTAAAGGAGATTGGTATGACGCCTTCGCCTTCCAATTGTCGAGCCCATGTCCGAGTCGAAGATCCACTTGCCGATGTCAAGTCGTTGTCGCTGCCTTCTATAGCATGGATTCCACTGGCCGATGCGAAGGAAGTTGGCCGCACGCTCATGCGCGATCATCTTCTCGACCTTGATGGTGAAGCCTAAACCAGCCTTTGTCAAATTTGAAAGGAAGATCGTGAGTCGTCCCCAAATAGCACTACCTCCTTGTTCAACAAAGCAGCTGAGCATCTTTCAAAGAGGCCATCCTAGGCGGAACTTTAGCAACTTTAGAGGACGGAGAGTCACTGTGCATGACTGGAATTGTTTCAAAAGCTTGACAGGAGTCTCAAGAATTCACCCTCCATCTCGAGATAGCGGAATGACCGAGATGACCGACCATATTCTTCTTCACCACATACCGTGACAACCTTCCTTTCACCGGTACTTCAGCTTCGAAGGTAGAGGTATGCCGCCCATGTATCCAAGGGCCCAAGTAGGTAAGAATAAGTCGGACGGATGTCCATGACAAAGAAAGTGGAGTCAAAAGTCCGGGAACCGACTTTAACAGCAGAGTGAGCTCTCCAAGCATCGGCGCTTAGAACCATCAAAAGCTCACGATAATGTCACGGGTCTCGTAACCAACCCTTCGACATCAAGTCGATCAAAAGCGCTTCGTAGGATATTCAGAGCGTAACCGTGTCAACCAAAACATGAGATGGTAGTACCTTGCATTCAACGTAGATGTGCAAGGCTTTGTTATGTTTCTTTCCCAGGAGTCAAATCAAGATCGAGAAGTTTAGGTCGTTGTTGGCACCAGTGCTAGCAATACAAACTTCGAATTGATGCTGGTAGTTCTGCACATGAGCATTCTTCAAACTTCACCAAGGCATTAGTACGAGCCCTGAGCACAAGAGCAAAGCAAGCATGGAAATCTTGGACGGAGTCTCTCCTAACTGCTCCACAACATTGTAATCACTCTTCTTGATGATCTTCGTAATTTCCTCCATTTCTTGTTCGAGGTGTCTTCAAGAATTCCTTTGGTACTTCCGTCGAAAGTGATGAGTCACCGGTTCTTTCCTCTAGCCGGGATATTGGTTGAGTAGACGGAATGCGAGCCGGAGTCGCGCAGTCTTTTGGAGGAGAGATCTCGAGAGAATACCTTCCGCTCTCGTCACCTTACTTGATCCTGATGTTGTCAATGTCGAATAGAAGCTTCAACCATAAGATCTTCAATGGTCGAGGGTCTTGCTTGACGCCATGATAGTAAACATCATCCATAATTCCAAGGGATAGCTTTGTCGAGGAATATGGAACCGGTCTTGAGAAGTGATAATGAGAGGTGCCACCTAGGCATGTGGATCGCAGAGGAAATTCTTATCGTGTTAACATCAAGATAGTCTTCGGGAAATCGCCACCCCATCCGTCGCTTTAACATCTTCAATAGGAATCTTGTAACTATCGTGAAATGGTACTTCACCATGTAATCATACTTTCCACTGGCTGCCCCAAGGTATCCCACACGATGGCATTGCTCGCATTGTCAATCTTCAACTTAGACATTTCTTCACACACCGCATGTGTGGTTTTCGAAATAGTATCTCACTGCTATCCATCATGCATCGAACACGCCTTCTCAACCAAGCACAACCATCAGTGTATGGGCACCAACGACAATTCTCCGGCATCCCGATCGACACCTTGCAACAAATTCTTCTTAATACCATCGAGGAATGGTCAAGTCATCTATGTTGAAAACATAAGTATCGCCACCAACAAAGATTGGAACTCTTGTCATGGTTAGGCATAGGCGTTGATCACATTCGAGTCTCAACAGAGGATCAAACTCAACTGCTTAGCTTCAATCATATCTTGAATTTGTTCTTCGTGAGCCCAACAATTGTCGTTGTCGTCTCGGCTATGGAATGGTAAGCACACTTAGCATTAGGATTGTATTTCTGAGAGGAAGTGTTGACATTTCGAGGAGGATCCTCAAGGTTATCACCTGCTCAACATGTGTTGCAAGGCTCGACAAAGGCATGTTGATCTTCAGAACCGCCTTCGCGGCGCGCTCGCTACGCCTGTCTCACCGAGGTCAGGCCGATGTAGGATCGAGATCACAACCGCCTACGATTGAGAGCGGTCGGTCTTGGCTCGGCTTTTCCGACCATACACAAGATTGGCTTCTTTCTTAGCACCAAAAGATCTTTTCGCAAGATTCGAAGATGACTCTACATGAATCTTTCCACTCTTGATACCACCAATGCTCGTCACAAAATCACCTGAATCCTGATGAAGAATTTCCAATCGATGATTGAAGAACGGGTGCTGTTCCTCATAAACATATCAACCAACTCCCTATCGACAAGGGTGGTTGAATCACCGCTAGATCTCTCCACTTCGAGCATACCCTTGAACTCTCGTCACGACCCATAGACATGCTTTGTAGTTGCATGCGAGTGGGTGTCAATTCAAAGATTGTACCATATTGTCTCAGAGAAAGCATCACCAAGTCACCCAAGTACGGATACGGCCATTCTCTAGCCGATAGTACCATTCCAACTGGTTCCGACAAACTCTCTTGAAAATAAGGCATCCACAACTTTCTCGTCATCGTGGGGATTGATCTTCCGACATAGGACTTCAAATGCAATTTAGGGCAAGACATGCCATCATATTTGGAAAGTAGGAACTTTGAACTTGGGAGGAATCACAACACTGTGAACAAGACTCGATCATCAAAATTCAGCCCGACATCTTCGTGTTTTCCACAAGATTCAGACGGTCTTCAAGTTGTTTGTACTTGTCATCTTCCTCGAGTACCGCCATAATCGAATGATCCTCCTCCTTTCTTTGGCTCACGCCGCCACCTTCATCCCCTGGTACTCCCCAGATGGACACTTCCTTCGAGAGCTCAATACGACCGACCACCTTAGGACCCCTTTGAAACGCTCACCCATGTCGAGGAGACCAACAACCTTCTTCTTCTTGTTGATGAGCTTCTTCATCTTCTTGGCCTTGGACCAAGTTGGTGAACATCTAAACCGAGCATTCGAGCTTGAGATCTTTGACAATTGCTCAAGAGCCATTTCGCTAAAATAAATAGCGAGCAAATGAGAAAACCAATCTCCAATGTACCGTGATGCAATGTTATGCTATGATATGCAATGTTTATGCGAATGCAATGCAATGTTTTCAAGGACCTAAGAGATTTAAATTTGTTAAACAAGCAATGAACAAACATTTATTAGTACTTCTCATTATTATTCTTTTTCTTTTAAGTACAAGAGATAGTTCAAACAATAAAAGAAAACATAAACATCCTAAAGCTCTAAGTCTCCCATGGGCGCTCCTCTGGTGCCGATGTAGGCATTGATGTTTCGCCCCTCGTGAAGTAGCTTTGTCAACTCTAACACTTTCTTCTCGCTGTAACATCGAGCTTCAAAGGTATCCTTTCTTCTTTAATCAATCCGTGATCTCTTCAAGTCTTCAAAATCAAGAGGCATGTGATGGAGAACAAGATAGGTACGCCACCTATAGCAACAGTTCCATAATTACCGTAAAACAGCGTGAATGGCATCATGAGGTTTCGAGCTCGAGCTCGCACCCATTTGAGGTAAGGTTCCCAAGGAATGGAGTTCGGTGCCCCAAAGTCTTGGTATCGGGTCTTCTACCATGCCCCAAGCATGTATAAACCTTCGCTTGCACCGAGATCGTGATTGTAGTCGAACACAATATCTTGGAGAAGCATATCATGTGGACCATCTTTCGAGCAAAACCAAACCGACGAGAGCTAGAGAAGGGGTAAGTAATACCTCCTTATACCAAGTAGTGGTACATTAGGAATTCTCCACAACGCCAATGAATGTGAAGTCCTTTGAGAGAAAAGATTCCAACGGATATCCGAATGAGAGAGTGACATCAACCTTGAGACCATCTCAACCTTTGTTCATTCTTCAAATCGATGGAGAAAGGTGCTAAATAAACCACCTTGAAAGTAACGGTATACAACACATGAGAGTTCCTTGTCTTTAGTAGTACGAGTGGAGAGAATGTAGAATATCTCCAAGTAAAGTAGGCACGGATTACGGGTAAGAAACAACTTGATGGCATTGACATCTATGAATTGATCCGAGTTAGGAATAGAACCAAACCATAAATTAGCAAGGCCACAATGTTTTCAAATGCATGGAAACTCATAACTTTGAGGAATTCTCGCTTTTGATTAAGAACTTGAAAGTAAACCCTTAACTCCACTTCTAGTTTCCCAATTGGCTTCAATATCCGAGCGCTTAAGATGTAATGATGCAATGTCTTCAACTTAGGAACCTTTTCTAAACCGTGAATGGCATTTGGTCAAGAATAGGTACCCCAAGTAGCTTAGAGAACTCCTCCAAGGTAGGAACCAACCGATAACTGAAATGTAAAGCAATGGTGTTTGATCAAAGAACTGAATAGACATGCATCATATCTTCTTCAAAACCGAGATAACCAAATCAAGTAGATAACCATGTCTTTGATGAACCGAGCATGGTCGGAATTCTCAAACCAATTTTGAGTCGAGAAGGGATACCCATGAAGTTGATTCTGATAGTCTTTCTAGAAGCCATAATCCCTACAAAACAGAGCAAAGATAAATCCCTAGGTCCTTGAAATAGTTAGAAATGATATGCAATGCAAATGATGTCATGATGTCATGTTTAGCACACACAAACAATTCACACAATGAGCCTAGGTTTAAGGCTTGTATGAGGTATAGGTGATTACCCCACCAAAAGTTTGAGTTGGTTCATCCCGTCCCTATAATAGTAACCGGTTCTAGGAATCTCACATCATCGATCTTTCTCAGAGGCGCTTATTTCAATACGACGGCCAAGTGGTCGATCGAAATGTCCCAAAAGTCTAATCTCAATGAGTAGCATCGAGTATCAACCAACCCGGTCTACACCAAAGCCGCCATCTCACTACCTTCTAATGGCCAAGATGGGTCAATTAAGGTTCTAAAAGTTTAGTTAGCGCTGATGACACCACGCAGAAGCCAAATACTTTCTTCAACTTGGGAATGAAGAGTATCGGACAACCAAAGTGTCACGCTAACGTAGCCATCATGTTGACCGTAGTTATACGCCTAACGGTCGCGATGATCTAATGCTACTTACCTAAAAGGAAACCCGATCCGTGTAGGATCCCCAACAATATAATACCCAAGCAACCCTTAAAGATAAAGCATACAAGTCAAACAAAAGCAATAAAAGTTATCTAGAAATCCCTAAGGCAATTCTCTTTAGGTCATCCTCACAGAGTCGCCAGCTCTGTGATACTTGAACTCGACTTTGTAGGATTTTTGTATCCAAATGTGCGGATAGCAAGAGTCGCCACCGACTTTTATTTTTATCCAATTAAGGGAAGGTAAAAGTAATGTAAAAGACCTTCGTTAGATTCTCGAGTTCGGAGAATGGTTATGAAAAGGGAAGGTATTAGCACCCTTTCCATCCGCAGTTATTCTACGGCTCTTAGTTGCTCTTAGATCACTTTTTAAAATTGCTTCTCGTGTGTTTGACAAAAATGTTTTGAAAAGGCATTTCGCTTTGACTTTGTAATGACTCATGTAGGAGTGTATACAAAGTGTTCGAAATGTTTTTTTGAAAAGAATTTGAACTTTGAAAAAAGTGTGGTGAAAAGCATTTGATAGAGCAAGCAACTAAAAGACTTATTTACCCACTCGTAATTGGTCGTTGTACTTCTACGCTCCTTTAGAATAGCGCTAGCCATACCATTAGTTAGTAGGTAGCTCCATTCGCTGGATGTAAGCGGACATTCGGGGACATCGATGGTCATAGAAGGCAACTTGTAGGAAGTATCCTAGCACATTCAAGGACTATCATCATTTTTCGAGGCGACAATCGAGGGTCAAGATCATGTATTCGGAGGCGACATCGTGGGTCTTATGATCTTTGTATCGGGACTATGATGATTTGTTTGAAGGCAACGTGCTAGAATACCTCACGCTCGAGGGACATGACCATTTTGAATCGAAAGGCATCGAGAGAGAATTACCCAAGGGTGAAAGAAGTGTGTTGATTTCAAGTATTTTATCTTGAAATTAGTGTGAGCTATGTCCAATTATTATCTTGCCATACACGCCTAATTACTAGCAATTGATAAGGGTGCGGAAAGTAAATGCGAATGTAAAGTGCGGAAATAAACCTACGCTATTACATGGCTTTGGGGCGTATACATAATTTAAACTTATGGAAAATAAAACCCTAGATTAAACTATTACAACCCATGAGCAATTACATTATTGGAAAAATAAACGATAAAAGAAAACGTCCGAATCGGAGCAACCTCGTGAAAGAATAAGAAAATCTGAAATATGATGAAATTGAAATAAGAGAAATGTTAGAAAAATGCAATTTTAATATGAGAAAATTAATATATGTGGAAATAAGATAAATATATTAAAATAATTTTTGGGATTTTTGAAAAGATTTAATAATTAAAATGCAATTTATAATGATTTAAATGCAAAAATAAAATAAAATAAATATGCATGCAAAATTATATTTTTAATTTATTAAATTAAATAAAGGTTTTATGAAAATAATGTAAAAGAAAAATGTTTTGGTAATTTTTAATGCGTAATAAAATCATGAAAAGAATTAAAATATAATGAAAATATTAAAATAAAAGAAAATATGAAAATATGAGGAAATTGCAAACTTGTAAAAGAATGCCATGGCTGTGGATCGAATCGAGTCATTGGCCTCAAACTCGAAACCAACACCGACCAACCGAGCCAACACGCCATCTTTGAAACCGGAGGAGTGAATTTACACACGCCGCCTTCAGATGGTCTCGTTTCCGCGCCAAGAACTTCATCGTTTGTTTGAAATTGGCATTTTGTCACCCAGAGCGACGCTATGACTCGCAAACATCAAAATGCAACACACGTAATATAAATTCAATTCAAAGGCATGGTTCGATTGGATTCATCATTCTAAACATGATGGTGGTATTCGCTTTGTCCAATTTGTCCTATTTCATGAGATCCCAATCAACCATGGAACCCTAGCTATGGTAAGTTCGATTCGCCATGAAAATTCAATCAAACTATGCGTAAAGCTTGCAAACTTCCATCTAAACACAAAACAAACCATAAACATGTTAAAATGCATGAATGATAGAAATCGAATTTTGAAAAGTATGACAAACCAAAATCGTGTTCTCTCAATTCTTGATGTTTTGAGAGTTGTAAGGGTCCGGATCGATTCTCGAGAGCCTCAAGGAACACAATGGAAGGCTTGAATACGAATCAAGCAAAACTAGGGTTGCCATTGCTTCAAGGACACGAAATTTTGACTTTAGGTTAGGTTTATGGAGCAATTTTTTCCTTTTCTCTTGATAGGTATGCATCATGTATTTATATCGATGGATTTGGGATTGAATTTGAAAGAATCAATCAATATTCAATGGAAATCAAATTTGATATTTCCATGAAAATCAAATTTTAAAGCTTGATCAATTTCAATCCAATCTTGCCTTTCTTGCTCCAATTTCGAATTTGCTGGCATTTGTGAGTTAATTGGACCTTAAGGAAAGAATAAAATCAATCTTGTTATTAATTTCAATTTTATAATTTATTTTAAGATTTAATTTGCATTTAAATGAATAAATTACAAATTAAATAGAAAAATAAATCAAAATTCGTGGCTTTGGGTTTGACACCTAATTGCTTGAGGAACAAGTTAGATGAAGAAAAGTAGGCCCATTTGCAAAAGATTTGATTTTTGAAGTATCTCTTTGGCATTCTTCCAAAATCGCCCAACTTGTAGATGGTGTAACTTGCTCAATTTTCCACATTTTTGAGTGTTCTTGGACTTTTGGAAAGCTCTAAGAGTCCTCTAACCAATGTCTTTGGTCTCATCTCAATTGAGTTACCATGCTCAAATATCTTCAAAACAAAAGTTGACTTTTGTTGACTTTGAAATGACTCGTAATGTTTCGAGCTATACCTCTCAAATGAAGCATTTTTGGACATTCTTGTGAGACATGAAGTTGTAGAGAATTGAATTTCCTTCAAAACAAGAGGTGGTGGAAAATTTCGAGAAAGTATGAGAAAGTTATGATCACCAAAGTTCAATGACTTTTCATCTAGAAACCCTAATTTAGAAAGTTTGACTTTGGGCAAATCTTGAGTTTTCTTGATGAATCATGATCAACCCTTGATCAAATGATGAATGTAACTTCAAAATGAGGATGTTGACCAAAATCGAAGTTTTGACCGTATGTTGACCACAGCTGACTTTTGTCCAATACACCGATTTTCAACCATCCGAGCAATTGTCCGAGGAAACTTGACTCAGAGGCTTGAAACTTGACATGGAGAATCTTGAAGCATATGAGGAGGCATGAAGGCCATTGAGATGTTGGAAATCCATCTTGACTTGAGAGATACCAAACCCTAGTTTGGGTCGATTGTCTAGAGAGAGTTTGTCCGATCAACCTCGAGGAACCTCGAGTATGGATGTATGAAATCTCGAGTAGATGGAGGGCAAATTTTGGGGTATGACAATTGCCCCTGCTCAATCTTCTTGTACCGAAGGGTTAGATTGACACGCTTGTCTTTCGTGACCGGAGGTGAAGATGATCGAACACCGAGTACACTTGAAAATTTGCACACCGCTGGTGGATGATGCGGAACGGCCACGATGCCATTTGGAGAAGTTGAGACTTCACTGGGAAACGAGTCGACGCTAGACTCGAGGTTGTTAATAGGAGAATTGACTGAGACGGGCTTAAGATGCCATCCGAAAGGTTGATGCCGGGGAGGAGTCGATGTTAGGCTCAGATGTTCCTCGAATGAGAGGAGACGGGCTTAAAATGCCACCGGAGGGAGTCGACGTTAGACTTCGTGTTCACTTGAATGAGGTTATTGGTTTGTATTGATTTTTAACCATATATGCAGATTCCAAAGTGAAGACGCGATAATAATGAGACGGGCTTAAGATGCCATCCAAGGCAATCGAGTCGCACGCTAGATCAGTAGTCATTGCCGATAATCGTAATAAATCTTCGCACTGATTACTCTAAGGGAAATTGTAGTTGGCAAGAATGTGATAGCTTCTCGCTAGCATCGGTGTTGATCCATTGCTCATATCGAGGATAACCGTGAGGTGGTCTTCCGATAGTTTTCCCTTGCTCGGCTTAATCCTCGACCGGTTTGAGGCGGTCTTTCGATAGTTTTCCGCTGGGGCTTAATCCTCGACCTGCTTATGAAGGCGGTCTTCGATAGTTTTCCGCTCTCGGGCTTAACTCGACCTGTTGGCCGAAGGATCACACTGCTTTGAGAAAACAAGAGAAACTTTGATAGAATATTTGTTAGTCTTATGCAAAGTATGATGCATGATGTTGTATATGAATGACATATGCATGAATTATGACTTTATGAGTAATGTATGAATGATAGATGTTATGGTATTTCAAAACATATCCATCTTGAAGAAGATGCGGATATTCTCGTCTCAAGATTTCCGTCACTGGGAATTGAGTAGTGAGAACCCCGCTAAGGAGAAAGAAGATATCCGGATTCCTCCGATGCACTATCTCGACCAAGTCTCGGCCTAGACGTTGTTGAGGAAGGTAGAGATTTGAGAAGCTCGTTGTTGGAGATCTTATAGACACCGAGGAGAGTCGGGAGGCAACTGGGGACCTTGTATGTAGTTCCCGCCGAGGAAATTTAGAGGCGCCCATGGGATTCGTGTAGATCTCACCGAGAATATTTGATGGTTGCCGAGAGACCGGCTAAAAGAGTCCGGGTCCGCGTAATCTCGGGCCGGGAATAAAAGGTGTATGCTTCCTCCGATGCACCATCTCGACCAAGTTTTGAGTCCGATACCGCCGGGAGAAGGAGGATCGAGAAATATCCACGGGATGAAGTGTTACCGCTAGAGATTGATGTAACGTTGTTCGATTGAGTGAAATTGCCGTCAGGATTCCTTATACTACTGGGAAGGTGTGTCAGAGTGACACCTTTGTGGGATCATGCTCGTGGGAAATATTGGTGACTTTCGCCGCCATCTCAATTCCCGAGCCCGGTAAGTATTTTTGTATGTTCACTTTCGTATGTTTGTGATCGATTCTTATTGTCAAATGCGATAGTCATTCAAAGCAAACGTTGGACTTATTGCAAATAACAACAATGTAAATTGTAAAGAGAAAGAAGTCGATTTATTTGAAAGGTGGCGATGCCAAGTAGTTTGTACACAAGAAAGGTAAAAAGCTATGCGGAAACAATCTCGTTAAGTTCCAACTATGTTAGTACTCATATATTTCAACTATCTCATCTCCTTGTCGCTTGTGAGAAAGTGAGTAGACCGATCTTCGCCATTTGAATCTTGAATGCCGATAGTAGTCCGAAGCATGATCCGAAGAGACATAGTCGACGCTTAAATCCCTAACTTTTGCCTAGACCGCCTTTCGTGTTTTCACCAACTGATACCTTTTTGCCCAAGCCGCCTTTTTCGTGTTTTCACTTGCCGGTGTACATCTTTGTATATATCCTTAATTTTTGCCCGAACCTTTGGTTCGCCAGATGCCCTTATTTTTGCCTAGGTTCGCCGACCTAGCGGTCTCTTCATGCGTAGTATTTTTGACTATGTCTCAAGGCTCATAGGTGTGGAAGTCTTCACCATCCATGGTGCTAAGTATCATAGCTCCACCGAAAACACTGCCTTGACTACAAACGGTCCTCATAAGTGGGAGTCCATTTCCCTGGATCACCTGGAAGAATGATGCGCTTGACTACTAGATCACCGACTTGGTAGACTCGTGCGACCTTCTTGTTAAATGCTCGATCATTCGCTTCGATAATCTGTCCATGGCGATGGATGCGAGTCGCTTTCATCAATCAAATAATCGTCAAGCCGAGTCTCGACCCAATCGCCTCGCTAACTCGCCTCCCGGAGGACTCGGTGAGGGTATCAACCTCGATGGGTAAGACGGCTTTCCATACCGTATACAAGAGAGAAGGGGTTTCGTGATGTTCGTACAGAAAAGCGATAACCATGAAGAGCAAATGGTAACATCTCATGCCAATCCTTGTAAGTCACGCCATCTTCGATGATTTTCTTAATGTTCTTGTTGGCGGCTTCCATCGCGCCATTCATCTTAGGCCGATATGGAGAAGAATTGTGATGCTTGATCTTGAACCGCAGGCAAGTAGTTCTTGATCATCTTGTTGTTGAGATTGGAACCATTATCCGTGATAATCCTTTCTGGAGTGCCATATCGACAGATAAGATTATGTTTGATGAATCGAGCCACAACATTCTTGGTAATGATGCATACGAGGTCGCTCTACCCACTGGTGAAATAGTCAATTGCCACAAGGATGAAACGATGTCCATTGGAAGTCGGGCTTAATCTCTCCAATCATGTCAATGCCCCACATTGCAAAAGGCCACGGAGAAGAAACATCGAGGTACCGAGGTACGTACTTTGTCTACAGAACCGCACTTGTGACAAGATCGAGCGGGTGACAATCGCTCCATGGTGGACCAATAGTAACTGCTCTCAAAATCTTCTTAGCTATGGTGTGTCCACGGAGTGGTACCAAATCGCCTTCGTAACTCTTCCATGATACGATTGTCGCTTTTCTCGTCTACATATGAGTAAGCACAAGTCGTGGGGCGCTTTGTATAAATGTCGTCGAGGAAGAATTTGGATGCAAATCTTCTCATGAACTTTATCATGTGATGCCTCGGATATTCCCGAGTCTCAAGATACCTTTTCACGCCATAGTACCAAGGTTTCTCTCCGCCAAGCTCACAACAATACGCTCGCTCGAATCTCAATGATGATCCGGGAGCCTCGTTGTCCCATCTAACCTTGAACATAGACGACATAGAGCCAATGCGCCCGCCAACCGATTCTTCTC
The DNA here is from genome assembly GCA_021764765.1 of Vicia sativa. Classification (NCBI taxonomy): domain Eukaryota; kingdom Viridiplantae; phylum Streptophyta; class Magnoliopsida; order Fabales; family Fabaceae; genus Vicia; species Vicia sativa. Next base: position 109,070,489 of record CM038794.1, read on the forward strand.
GTGGAATATGATCGTAATCTCTTCAAGTAGGGATCAAACTCAAAACATGCCTCGATACGGAATGAGATTCGGATGCTTCAGATCCCACTCGCCTTTATCCGATCGATCACCAAAGTCGAGTCTCCATACACTTGTAAGAACTTGATTTTAAGTCAATAGCTTTTAAGACCCATGATGCACGCTGTATTCGCCATTGTTAGTGCAACCAAACATAATCTGGCGGTGAAAGGCGATGTCCGTCATAGGGATGTAATGATGGCGCCAATGCCATTGCCAAGGCGTTGAGGCTCCATCAAAACCATGGTCCATCGATCCTTGTTCGTGTCCTTCGTCTGGCCTCGGTTCTTCAATCGAATCAGTAAAACATCTTCGCCTGAAATTTAACCGCATAGATCGATAGTCATCTACGGCTTGATGAGCCAAATGATCGGCTACTACACTTCCTTTGATCGCTCGAGAAGTGTACTGATGTCATATTCGGTCAAGATCATTTGCCATCTTGCTATTCTTCCTGAGAGAGTGGTTTCTCAAAGATGTATTTTATCGGATCCATCTTGGAAATCAACAAGGTAGTGTGAGTCAACATATACTGCCTTAGTCGAAAGAAATTTCAAGTTAAAGCTGCAAGTTTTCAGTCGTGAGTATCTTGTTTCACACGGTAAACTTTTGCTAAGGTAGTATATTATGCTCTTTCGACTGCACTCGCCATGTTGCCCCAACACACACCCCATGAGTTCTCTAACACCGCCAAGTACATGATAAGAGGTCTTCCTTCGCGGGCGGCATCGTGGATAGGAGGATTCGAGGTACCTTGATTTTGTCAAAAGCGATCCGCAATCGCTGCTCCATTCCACCACTTGATCTTTCTTAAGTAACTTGAAGATGGCTACATGTAGCGCTAGTGTGCAATGAATGCAATGTAGTTCAATCGCCCAAGAAACCTCTCGACTTCCTTCTCTGCAAGGGAGTTGGCATCTCTTGAATAGCTTTAACCTTATGGATCAACTTCAATACCTTTACCCGACAACAAACCCTAGGAGTTTTCCGGATCCGACTCAAAGGTGCATTTGTTAGGATTCGCCTCAACAGATTTTTAATCACAAATAGCTTCGCAAATGATCAAGATGTTCTTCGCTTGATCGAGCTATCATGTCGCCGACGAGACCTCTATCTCGTGATGAATCATGTCATGAAATAATGTCACCATAGCACCGATAAGTGGCGCCTCGTTTTCAACCAACGGCATAACCTTGTAGCGAAAGTGCCCCACCGTAACGAAGTAGTCTTTTCCATGTCTTCGGAGCCATTTTGATCTGATTGTAACCGAGAAACCATCCATGAAGGAGAAAACCTTATGCCGAAGCGTATTGTCAACCAAAACATCAATACGAGGAAGTGGAAATCGCTCTGACTTGCTTTGTTCAGATCTCTCGAATCCACACACATTCGTATCTTACCATCCTTCTTAGGCACGGGTACCACATTAGCAACCCATCGGGATAAGAGGTGATGCTAAGAAACCGCGTTGAATCGCTTTATAACTTCGCTTTGATTTTCTCTCGACATCTCGTGACGACACGACTAACCTTCTGCTTTCACCGAGAAAACCTTCTTTTGTCAAGCAATCGTGTACCACAATATCAATGTCTAAACTCGCATGTTCGTATGACCAAGCAAAACCTCAACATAGTCTCGTAGCATCCGAACCAACCTTTCTTTAACACTGCTTCAAGACCCGCCCTATCTTGATCTCTTTTCTCGCCTTCGCAGACCCAAATTCACAACCTCAACTTGCTCGTGGTCAGATAACTCGCCTTCTTGTCAGTAGGTACCGCAAGTTCTCCCGCACTTCACAATCTTCCTCACTCCTCGCTTGGTAGATCGGATTATCAAGTCATATTTAGCACTAGCATAGTTTATTAACTAGATTCGAGTGATTCTCAGTTGTATCACGGGTGTGGGTAAGAAACACATAGCCTTTGAAGGGTGATAAAGTAAGAAAGAAAACAAACAATTGAATGCAAAAGTCCAACGAATTTATTGAATGAAAATACGCAAACGATGATAATAACCTCGAACGAGCCATGATGCCCCGCAAGGCACTAGCTTTCAAAGTTTATTGTTCAAAACATAAAGAAATACGAAAAGCAAAACAAAACAAGAGCAATTACTCCTCGCTAAAGGAGATTGGTATGACGCCTTCGCCTTCCAATTGCCGAGCCCATGTCCGAGTTGGAAGATCCACTTGTCGATGTCAAGTTGCTGGCTGCCTTCTATAGCATGGATTCCACTGTCGATGCGGAGGAAGTTCGGCACGCTCACGGCGATCATCTTCTCGACCCTTGATGGTGAAGCCTAAACCAATCTTGTCAAATTTGAAAGGAAGATCAGGGAGCTGTCCCCAAATAGCACTACCTCCTTGTTCAACAGCAGCTTGAGCATCTTTCAAAGAGGCCATCCTAGCGGAACTTTAACAACTTTAGAGGACTGGAGAGTCAACAGCATGACTGGGAATTGTTTCAAAAGCTTGACAGGAGTCTCAAGAATTCACCTCCATCTCGAGATAGCGGAATGATCGTAGATGATCGACCATATATTCTTCTTCACCACATACCGTGACAACCTTCCTTTCACCGGTACTTGGCTCATGTAAGGTAGAGGTACGTACCGCCCCATGTATCCAAGGGCCCAAGTAGGTAAGAATAAGTCGGACGGATGTCCATGACAAAGAAAGTGGAGTCAAAAGTCTGGAACCGACTTTAACAGTGCAGAGTGAGCTCTCCAAGCATCGCGGCGCTTAGAACCATCAAAAGCTCTCACGATAATGTCACTGGTCTCGTAACCAACCCTTCGACATCAAGTCGATCAAAAGCGCCTTCGTAGGATATTCGAGCGTAACCGTGTCAACCAAAACATGAGATGGTAGTACCTTGCATTCAACAGAGATATGCAAGGCTTTGTTATGTTTCTTTCCCAGGAGTCAAATCAAGATCGAGAAGCCTAGGCATGTTGGTACCTGTGCTAGCAATACAAACTTCGAATTGATCTGGTAGTGTCTGTGGTACATGAGCATTCTTCAAACTTCACCAAGGCATTAGTATGAGCCTCTGAGCACAAGAGCAAAGCAAGCATGGAAATCTTGGACGGAGTCTCGTCCCTAACTGCTCCACAACATTGTAATCACTCTTCTTGATGATCTTCAATTTCCTCCATTTCTTGTTTCGAGGTGTCTTCAAGAATTTTGGTACTCCGTCGAGCAGTGACGAGTCACCGTTCTTTCCTCTAGCCGGGATATTGGTTGAGTAGACGAATGCGAAATGGAGTCGCAGTGTCTTTGGAGGAGAGATCTCTCGAGAGAATACCTTCCGCTCGTCACCTTACTTGATCCTGATGTTGTCAATGTCGAATGAAGCTTCAACCATAAGATCTTCAATGGTCGAGGGTCTTGCTTGACGCCATGATAGTAAACATCATCCATAATTCCAAGGGATAGCTTTGTTCGAGGAATATGGAACCGTCTTGGAGAAGTGATAATGAGGTGCCACCTCAGGCATGTGATCGCAGAGGAAATTCTTATCAGTGTTAACATCAAGATAGTCTTCGGGAAATCACCCCATCCGGTCCGCTTTAACATCTTCCATAGGAATCTTGTAACTCTCGTGAACAAGTACTTCACCATGTAATCATACTTTCCACTTGGCTGCCCCAAGGTATCCCACATGATGGCATGCTGCTCGCATTGTCGATCTTCAACTTAGACATTTCTTCACACAACCGCAGTGTGGTTTTCGAAATAGTATCTCACTGCTATCCATCATGCATCGAACACGCCTTCTCAACCAAGCACAACCATCAGTGCGATGGGCACCAACGACAACCGGGCATCCTGATCGACACCATTGCGCAAAGTTCCTCTTAATACCATCGAGGAATGGTCAAGTCATCTATGTTGAAAACATAAGTATCGCCACCAACAAAGATTGGAACTCTTGTCATGGTTAGGCATAGGCGCTGATCACATTCGAGTCTCAACAGGAGGATCAAATCAACCGCTTAGCTTCAATCATATCTTGAATTTTGTTCTTCGAGCCCAACAATTGTCGTTGTCGTGCCCGGCTATTGGAATGGTAAGCACACTTAGCATTAGGATTGTATTTCGAGAGGAAGTGTTGACATTCGAGGAGGATCCTCAAGGTTATCGCCTGCTCAACATGTGTTGCAAGGCTTACGACAGGCAGGCTGTCTTCAGAACCGCCTCGGGCTGCCCGCCACGCCGCTGTCTCACCGAGGTTGGCCGATGTAGGATCGAGATCACAACCGCCTTACGATTGAGCCGGTCGGTCTTGGCTCGGCTCACCATACACAAGATTGGCTTTCTTAGCACCAAAAGATCTTCGCAAGATTTGAAGATGACTCTACATGAATCTTTCCACTCTGATACCAATGCTCCATCCAAAATCACCGATGAACCGGATGAAGAATTCCAATCGATGATTGAAGAACGGGCTCAGTTGTTCCATAAACATATCAACCAACTCCCTATCGACAAGGGTGGTTGAACTCACCGCTAGATCTCCACTTCGAGCATACCCTTGAACTTCTCGTCACGACCCATAGACATGCTTTGTAGTTGCATGCGAGTGGGTGTCAATTCAAAGATTGTACCATACGTTCAGAGAAAGCATCGCCCAAGTCACCCAAGTACGGATACGGTCATTCTCTAGCCGATAGTACCATTCCAATCGTTCCGACAAACCTCTTGAAAATAGTGCATCCACAACTTTCGCCATCATGGGGTTGATCTTCCGACATAGGACTTCAAATGCAGCTTAGGCAAGACATGCCATCATATTTGGAAAAGTAGGAACTTTGAACTTGGGAGGAATCACAACACTGTGGACAAGACTCGATCATCAAAATTCAATTCTGACATCTTCGTGTTTTCCACAAGATTCGACGGTCTTCAAGTTGTTTGTACTTGTCATCTTCCTCGTAGTATCGCCATAATCGAATGATCCCTCCTCCTTTCTTTGGCTCACGCCGCTCACCTTCATCACCCTTGGTACTCCCCCAGATGGACACTTCCTTCAGAGAGCTCAATACGACCGACCACCTTAGGACCCCTTTGAAACGCTCCACCCATGTCGAGGAGACCAACAACCTTCTTCTTCTTGTTGATGAGCTTCTTCAGATCTTCTTGGCCTTGGACCAAGTTGGTGAACATCAAACCGAGCATTCCGAGCTTGAGATCTTTGACACTGCTCAAGAGCCATTTCGCTAAAATAAATAATGAGCAAATGAGAAAACCAATCTCCAATGTACCGTGATGCAATGTTATGCTATGATATGCAATGTTTATGCGAATGCAATGCAATGTTTTCAAGGACCTAAGAGATTTAAATTTGTTAAACAAGCAATGAACAAACATTTATTAGTACTTCTCATTATTATTCTTTTTCTTTTAAGTACAAGAGATAGTTCAAACAATAAAAGAAAACATAAACATCCTAAAGCTCTAAGTCTCCCATGGGCGCCCTCTGGTGCCGATGTAGGCATTGATGCTTCGCCCTCGTGAAGTAGCTTTGTCAACTCTAACACTTTCTTCTCGCTATGTACATCGAGCTTCAAAGGTATCCTTCTTCTTTAATCAATCCGTGATCTCTTCAAGTCTTCAAAATCGCAGAGGCATGTCGATGGAGAACAAGATAGGTACGCCACCTATAGCAACAGTTCCATAATTATAAAACAGCGTGAATGGCATCATGAGGTTTTGAGCTCGAGCTCGCACCCATTCGAGGTAAGGTTCCCAAGGAATGGAGTTCGGTGCCCCAAAGTCTTGGTATCGGTCTTCTTACCATGCCCCAAGCATGTATAAACCTTCGCTTGAATTCGAGATCGTGATTGTAGTCGAACACAATATCTTGGAGAAGCATATCATGTGGACCATCTTCGAGCAAAACCAAACCGACGAGCTAGAGAAGGGTCAAGTAATACTCCCCTTATACCAAGTAGTGGTACATTAGGAATTCTCCACAACGCCAATGAATGTGAAGTCCTTTTGAGAGAAAAGGTCCAACGGATATCCGAACGAGAGAGTGACATCAACCTTGAGACCATCTCAACCTTTGTTCGCTCTTCAAATCGATGGAGGAAGGTGCTAAATAAACCACCTTGAAAGTAACAGATACAACACGAGAGTTCCTTGTCTAGTAGTACGAGTGTGAGAGAATGTAGAATATCTCCAAGTAAAGTAGGCACTGATTACGGTAAGAAACAACTTGATGGCATTGACATCTATGAATTGATCCGAGTTAGGAATAGAACCAAACCATAAATTAGCAAGGCCACAATGTTTTCAAATGCATGGAAACTCATAACTTTGAGGAATTCTCGCTTTCTTGATTAAGAACTTGGTAAACCCTTAACTCCACTTCTAGTTTCCCAATTGGCTTCAATATCCGAGCGCTTAAGATGTAAGGCGATGCAATGTCTTCAACTTAGGAACCTTTTCTAAACCGTGAATGGCATTTGGTCAAGAATAGGTACCCCAAGTAGCTTAGAGAACTCTTCCAAGGTAGGAACCAACCGATAACTGAAATGTAAAGCAATGGTGTTTGATCAAAGAACCGAATAGACATGCATCATATCTTCTTCAAAACCGAGATAACCAAATCAAGTAGATAACCATGTCTTTGATGAACTGAGCATGGTCGGAATTTCAAACCAATTGAGTCGAGAAGGATACCATGAAGTTGATTTGATAGTCTTTCTAGAAGCCATAATCCCTACAAAATGAGCAAAGATAAACCTAGGTCCTTGAAATAGTTAGAAATGATATGCAATGCAAATGATGTCATGATGTCATGTTTAGCACACACAAACAATTCACACAATGAGCCTAGGTTTAAGGCTTCATGAGGTATAGGTGATTACCCCACCAAAAGTTTGAGTTGGTTCATCCCGCCCTATAATAGTAACCGGTTCTAGGAATCTCACATCATCGATCTTCTCGTAGGCGCTATTTCAATACGACGCCAAGTGGTCGATCGAAAATGTCCCAAAAGTCTAATCTCAATGAGCGAGCATCGAGTATCAACCAACCTCGTCTACACCAAAGCCGGCCATCTCACTACCTTCTAATGGCCAAGATGGGTCAATTAAGGTTCTAAAAGTTTAGTTAGCTTGATGACACCACGCAAGCCAAATACTTTCTTCAACTGGGAATGAAGAGTATCGGACAACCAAAGTGTCACGCTAACGTAGCCATCATGTTGACCGCTAGTTATACGCCCAACGGTCGCGATGATCTAATGCTACTTACCTAAAAGGAAACCCGGATCCGGTGTAGGATCCCCAACAATATAATACCCAAGCAACCCTTAAAGATAAAGCATACAAGTCAAACAAAAGCAATAAAAGTTATCTAGAAATCCCTAAGGCAATTCTCTTTAGGGTCATCCCTCAGAGTCGCCAGCCTGGATACGTGAACTCGACTTTGAGGATTTTGTATCCAAATGTGCGGATAGCAAGAGTCGCCACCGACTTTTATTTTTATCCAATTAAGGGAAGGTAAAAGTAACAAAAAGACCTTCGTTAGATTCTCGAGTTCGAGAATGGTTATGAAAAGGGAAGGTATTAGCACCCCTTTCCATCCGCAGTTATTCTACGGCCTTAGTTGCTCTTAGATAACTTTTTAAAATTGCTTTCGTGTGTTTGACAAAAATATTTTGAAAAGGTATTTCGCTTTGACTTTGTAATGACTCATGTAGGAGTGTATACAAAGTGTTCGGAAATGTTTTTTTTGAAAAGAATTGAACTTTGAAAAAGTGTGTGTGAAAAGCATTTGATAGAGCAAGCAACTAAAAGACTTATTTACCCACCGTAATTGGTCGTTGTATTTCTACATTCCTTTAGAATAGCGCTAGCCATACCATTAGTTAGTAGGTAGCTCCATCGCTGGATGTAAGCGGACATTCAAGGGACATCTGATGGTCATAAGGCAACTTGTAGGAAGTATCCTAGCACATTCGCGGACTATCATCATTTTCGTTTAAATCGAGGGTCAAGATCATGTATTCGGAGGCGACATCGTGGGTCTTATGATCTTTGTATCAAGGACTATGATGATTTGTTTGAAAGGCAACGTATAGAATACCTCTACGCTCGAGGGACATGACCATTTTGAATCGAAAGGCATCGAGAGAGAATTACCCTAAGGGGTGCGTGTGTGAAAGAAGTGTGTTGATTTCAAGTATTTTATCTTGCAAATTAGTGTGAGCTATGTCCAATTATTATCTTGCCATACACGCCTAATTACTAGCAATTGATAAGGGTGAAAGTAAAATGCGAATGTAAAGTGCGGAAAATAAACCTACGCTTATTACATGGCTTGGGGCGTATACATTTAAACTTCATGGAAAATAAAACACTAGATTAAACTATTACAACCCATGAGCAATTACATTATTGGAAAAATAAAACGATAAAAGAAAAACATCCGAATCGGAGCAACCTGTGAAAGAACAAGAAAATCGGGTAATATGATGAAATTGAAATAAGATGAAATGTTAGAAAAAATGCAATTTTTAATATGAGAAAATTAATATATGCTGGAAATAAGATAAACATATTAAAATAATTTTTTTGGGATTTTTTGGAAAAGATTTAATAATTAAAATGCAATTTATAATGATTTAAATGCAAAAAATGAAAATAAAATAAATATGCATGCAAAAATTATATTTTTTAATTTATTAAATTAAATAAAGGTTTTTATGAAAATAAAGTAAAAAGAAAAAATGTTTTTGGTAATTTTAAAATGCAGAATAAAAATCATGAAAAGAATTAAAATATAATGAAAATATTAAAATAAAAGAAAAATATGAAAATATGAGGAAATTGCAAACTTGTAAAAAGAATGCCATGGCCAGGGATCGAACTGGAGTCATTGGCCTCAAACTCTGAAAACCAACACCCTGACCAACTGAGCCAACACGCTACCTGCTTGAAACCTGAGTGAGGGAATTTACATCCGCCAGATGGTCTCGCTTTCCGCGCAAGAACTTCATCGTTTGTTTGAAATGGCATTTTGCGCCCTCGAGAGCGACGCCATGGCAAACATCAAAAATGCAACACACGTAATATAAATTCAATTCAAAGGCATGGTTCGATTGGATTCATCATTCTAAACATGATGGTGGTATTCGTTTTGTCCAATTTGTCCTATTTCATGAGATCCCAATTCGAACCATGGAACCCTAGCTATGGTAAGTTCCGATTCGCCATGAAAATTCAATCAAACTATGCAAAGCTTGCAAACTTCCATCTAAACACAAAACAAACCACTAAACATGTTAAAATGCATGAATGATAGAAATCGAATTTTGAAAAAGTATGACAAACTAAAATCGTGTTCTCTCATTCTTGATATTTTTGAGAGTCAAGGGTCCTGATCGATTCTCGAGCCTCAAGGAACACAATGGAAGGCTTGAATTGGTTGAATCGGCAAAACTAGGGTTGCCATTGTTTCAGGACACGAAACTTTGACTTTAGGTTAGGGTTTATGGAGCAATTTTTTTCCTTTTCTTGATAGGTATGCATCATGTATTTATATCGATGGATTTGGGATTGAATTTGAAAGAATCAATCAATATTCAATGGAAATCAAATTTGATATTTCCATGAAAATCAAATCTTTAAAGCTTGATCAATTTCAATCCAATCTTGCCTTTCTTGCTCCAATTTCGAATTTGTCGGCATTTGTGAGTTAATTGACCTTAAGGAAGAATAAAATCAATTTGCTATTAATTTTAATTTTATAATTTATTTTAAGATTTAATTTGCATTTAAATGAATAAATTACAAATTAAATAGAAAATAAATCAAAATTCGTGGCTTTGGGCTTGACATTCCTAATTGCTTGAGGAACAAGTTAGGATGAAGAAAAGTAGGCCCATTTGCAAAAGATTTGATTTTGAAGTATCTCTTTGTGCATTCTTCCAAAATCGCCCAACTTGTAGATGGTAACTTGCTCAATTTTCCACATTTTGAGTGTTCTTGGACTTTTGGAAAGCTCTAAGAGTCCTCTAACCAATGTCTTTGGTCTCATCTCAATTGAGTTACCATGCTCAAAATATCTTCAAAACAAAAGTTGACTTTTGTTGACTTTGAAAATGACCCGTAATGTTTCAGCTATACCTCAAATGAAGCATTTTTGGACATTCTTGTGAGACATGAAGTTGTAGAGAATTGAATTTCCTTCAAAACAAGAGGTGGTGGAAAAATTTCGAGAAAGTATGAGAGTTATGATCACCAAAGTTCAGCTTGACTTTTCATCTGTAAATCCTAATTTAGAAAGTTCACTTGGCAAATCTTGAGTTTTCTTGATGAATCATGATCAACCTTGATCAAATGATGAATGTAACTTCAAAATGAGGATGTTGACAAAAATCAAGTTTTGACCGTATGTTGACCACAATTGACTTTTTGTCCAATACACCCGATTTTCAACCATCCTCGAACAATTGCTTGAGGAAACTTGACTCGTGAGGCTTGAAACTGACATGGAGAATCTTGAAGCATATGAGGAGGCATGAAGGCCATTGGAGATTTTGGAACCATCTTGACTTGAGAGATACCAAACCCTAGTTCGGGTTGATTGTCAGAGAGAGTTTGTCTCGATCAACTCTCGAGGAACTTCGGTATGGATGTATGAAATCTCGAGTATGGAGGGCAAATTTTGGGGTATGACAAAGATCTTAAGCCCATCTCCGACTATTTGCTCATATCTCCACTCATAATGTCGCATATTTGGTTAAAACCAATACAAACCAATAACTTCATTCAAAGACGCACCACGAAGTCTCAACGCGACGACCCTCCATGGCATCTTAAGCCCATCTCCATGCTCCTTTCACTTCCGAAACGCTACGTAGTCTACAACATTTACTCATTCCCCAAATAAGTTCACAACTCTCCAAATGGCATCCGAAGCCCATTCCCGCACCATCAATCAAACAATGAGTGCAAATTTTCGTGTGTACTCGAGTGTTCAATCATCTTCCACGTCTGTGTCAAGGAAGGCGAGCATGCCAATCTAACCCTTCCAAGACAAGAAGATTGAACAGGCAGTCATACCCCAAAATTTTCCTCCTACTTCTCAAAATATTTCATACATCCATACTAAGGATTCTCAATGATCGACAAACCTCTCCTAGACAATCAACCCAAACTAGGTTTGGCAATTCTGATCAAGATGTACTTCCAACATCTCCAATGGTCATCATGCCTCCTCATATGCTTCAAAGACTCTCCATGTCAAGTTTCAAGCCTCATGTCAAGTTTCGCATAATTGCTCGGATGGTTGAAAATCACAGATGGACAAAAGTCAATCTGGTCAACATACATCAAACTTCCCGATTTTGGTCAACATACTCATTTTTAAGTCACATTCATCATTTGATCAAGGGTTGATCATGATTCATCAAGAAAACTCAAGATTTGCATAAAAGTCAAACTTTCCAAATTAGGGTTTTTAGTGAAAAGTCAATCAACTTTGACTGAGCATAACTTCTTCATACTTTCTCAGAAATTTTTCCACCAACTCTAATTTTGAAGGAAATTCAATTCTCTACAACTTCATGTCTTACAAGAATGTTCAAAAAATGCTTCATTTGGAAGGTATGGATCAAAACATTACAGGTCCTTTTCAAAGTCAACAAAAAAGTCAACCTTTTGTTTTGAAGGTTTATTGAGCATGGAAACTCCAATTGAGATGAAACCAAAGAGGTTGGTTAGAGAACACTTAGATCTTTCTAAAAAGTCCAAGAACACTCAAAAATGTGAAAAATTGGGCAAAATACATCATTCAGAAGTTGGGCATTTTGAACAATTGCACAAACGTAGATATTTGTCAAAATCCAAATTTTTTCCAAATGGGCCTATAATTTTATGATCCAAACTTCATCATAATATTATTTGTGACATATTGATGCTTTTCCATGACTACATTCTATTTTATTGATTTATTTTTTAATTTAAAACCATTTAATTCAAATTTAAATTATATAAAATATGAAAACAAGATATATTTTCAAAAGGATGGATTTTATCAAACTTGAGGTCCAAGATAGCCCACAACACTTGCCAATTTCGCGCTAGCTTGCTTATGGAAGGGAAAATCAAATTTTTTCCAAAATTTGATTTTATTTGAAAGGAATTAATTTCACATTGAATACCATATCTTTTTTCACTCTCTTTGCACTCATTCCTCACTCTATAAATACTGATCATATTGCACAAAGCCAAGGACTAAAACCCAGCCCCTACAACAACCCTTACTTTTGCTCAAAATTTTCACAAAGTCAGGAAAATCAATTCCATTCTCCGCCGCTTAATCCAATTTGAGCACTCAAACACCTTCGAGGTTCCTGTGAATCGCCTCAATCCTGCTCAAGCCAAGCCATCCGAATCGTGTTATCTAGTTCTCACCGTTTCAACTTTCACAATTTCGATTCTAGTATTTCATTCATTGCAATCGCTTTCATGTGTTTATTTGAGTTCGGTGTTCATTAGATCGTGTTTGATACATCACATGCAAGTTTCCACGAGAAATCACATTGCCATTGTTAGGGTTCAAAGAATTGTTTGATTCGAATCGACTAAGACAGTCGATTCACCAAAACCAACACCACCATCGAACTCAAATGGTCGATTTAGGGGATAGTACTCTTTACATTTATTTGTGCTATTTCGCAGTTCAAGGTTGGTTTGATCGAGAAGACGACCGAGCTGGGCTCGTCACCGACCTTGGCCGAATTGTGGACCCAAGCGGCACAATGACGCTATGATTCGCTCCTACATTACAATCGAGCCCACGCGTTCGATCGTGTTTTGAAACATATCCAGACACGATTCGCTTATAAACAATTGTTTGTATTTTCATGACACGAAGTACACGCTAGTGCAATGGTTAAGGCTTTGATTGAAGATCTCAAAGGTCACAGGTTCGAACCTGGTCAGGACCATTTATTTTTTTCTCTTTTGCAAAACTAACTATTTTCATATTTTCTTATTTTCTTTAATATTTTCCGTCCAATTTATTTTATCTTTAGTATTTTTTTATCATGCATCTAAAAAACACCAAAAATGTTTATTTTTTGCATAATCATCAGAAAAATGTTTATTTAATTTTTAATATAAAAATTATTATTTTTGCATGCATATTTAATTTAATTGCTAATTAATCATTTAAATAGCTTTTAATTGTTTTTTAATTATCAAATCAATTCCAAAAATTTATTTTATCATATTAATGTCATTATTAACACAAAAACATTTTCTCATTTAAAAATACTTATTTTTACTAACATTTTTCTTCTTATGCATTTTTCTCGTATTTCCCGATTTTGTATCTGTTTCACAGTTGTACTGCTTTAATTTATTTTTATTGCTTTTTTTCCAATTATGTAACGCCATGGGATGTAATAGTTTAATTAGGACTTTTATTTTCCGTGACTCTTATTATGTATCTCGCCCAAAGCCATGTAATAGCAGAGACTTTATATTTCCGACTTTACTTTCCGCACTTACTTTCTCGCACCCTAAAATCGCTAGTAATTAGGCGTATGGCAAGATAAAATTGGGCATAGATCACTCAAAATTCCAAGATAAAATACCGGAATCAACACACTCTTTTCACACATGCCCCTTAGGGTAATGCTCTCGCCTTTACTTAATACAAATGGTCAAGTTCCTCAACATAGAGGTATTCTAGCATCCTGTTTCAAAACAAATCATCATAGTCCTTCGATACAAAGATCATAGACTCACGATGTCGCCTACAAATACATGATCTTGACCCGATTGTCGCTACTTAAAATGATGATAGTCCTTCGAATGTGCTAGATACTTCCTACAAGTTGCCTTCTATGACCATACAATGTCCCTTCGAATGTCCCGCTTACATCCAATCTAATAGGTTACCTACCAACTAATGGCACAGAGCGCTATTCTAAAGGAACGTAAATACACTAAAACGACCATTCTGAGTAGGTAATAAGACTTTTAGTTGCTTGCTCTAACAAAATACTTTTCACACCACACACTTTTTGTCAAAGTTCAAACTCTTTTCAAAAAGAAACATTTCCAAACACTTTGTATACATCCTTACATGAATCATTACAAAGTCAAAGCGAAATGCTTTTTCAAAACATTTTTCAAACACACAGAAAGCACAATTTTAAAGTGATCTAAGAGCAACTAAGAGCCCGTAGATAACTACAGATGGAAAGGGGTGCTAATACCTTCCCTTTCATAACCTTCTCCCTTTACCGTAATCTAACGAAGGTCTTTTTCTCGCTCTTTTCACCTCCCTTAATTGGATAAAAGAAAAGTCGATATGACTCTTGCTATCCGCACACTCATGTATACAAAAATCTCAAAGTCGGCCATCAGATACAATCTTCCATTTTGAACTTTTCCAAAACCTCTTAGTCTTCAAGCAATCCTGCATTTTCATTATCGAAAAACTTTTCATCTCCAACAATGTCTTCTTCATCGTCACTCCACATCCAAGAACTCGGAAGTCCAAACAAGTATCCGATTCCAACATTAAACCAAGAAGCAAAATCACAATCTTGACAACCAAGAGTTCATCTCAACTCCTAAACTTACTTCTAAAAAAAAGCTATATACGCTCGTGTAATTATTCTCACTACTATCTTTGATAAACCCTAGGGTCATGGGTCCTTTGATATCCACAGCCGCCTAGAAAACAAAGGGATTTTCCCGCTTATTTCCAAACAAAACCTATCATTAACAACTGCCCACTAAAACCCAAAGAGAACGAATCATAGTTGTTACCCAACCCTAGAGGAAATCGTGAGGTACAACATCAACACCTAGAAGGGATGCTTTTAACATGGATTATGTTATCAGAACTTTAAACCCTTCATTCATGCCCTACATATGATCAATGATCAAGACTGCCACTAAGATTGAGAACAAAAATCCTAGGAATGGGAAAACCTAGGTATTCTTAACCTAATTCGTATGTCGAAACTAGGTTTTAGCTATAGTCACCCTTTTCTACTAGCCTCTTTGTATTTTGGGATAGTACCACAACACTTTTCATCTCCTCAGGATGTTTCACCTACTTCTTCGATATAGTCGCTATTATCGGGTTTCCCTATCGGAGAGACTTTCACCCCAATGAGGATGCGAAACCTCATTGATTTCGATGTTAAGCGTGCCGCTTTTTCAAAAATACATCACCTTCTACCACTCATCCAAGAAGAAGTCTCGTAAGCTATATAGTACCTCGCGCCGTGGTTGTCAAAATATGTTTTCGAGAATCATTACAAGTGGCAAGTGATTCATTACATCACGAATCAACTACACCACGGTCAAGAGTCTCAGATTAGCGAGTCATTGTCATGACCAAATTGTATAGAGCATATGCTATCATGTTGTTGAAACTAAAACTTACAAAGCTGGCACCAACATTCTTCTTGCTGGGCCTTTTTGGTTATTGTAACTCTGGCTAAACGCCAATTTCGAACCGCCTCTATCAACTCGATAATTAACTAAGAAAACCCTAATGTTGCGAATCGCAGATCGAGGAACTAGATTGGTCAAGTTAACTCAATGATGAAAGAGAACTTCAAACATGTTTTGTCAATTATATGATGATTTTTTCAAAGAAACATAAGTTTGATCCTTCGATGGCCCCTTTGCCACTCGAACTGTGGGACCACTTGGTTCACCATGCCCTTGGAGCAAGTCGCTTTAACAAACTATAAGGGATATATGGCGCGGCCTCTCCTAACTCCCTGCTAATCACCTCCTGCACTACTCATGAAGAAGTCAGCACATATCCTTGCTTACCACCACCTTGTGGCTCACTTGGTTTGTGCCAAATTTTACTCCCGAGCCCCTTTCGACAGAAAAGAGAGATATGTTTGGCAGGGTGCCTTACCCTTTAAAGAGATCGTTGTTATACAAAACACGAGGGTTTCACTGATTTTACATTAGTTTACTTTACCTCTTTCTACAAAACAAAAGATTTTTACACTGTGGATAACTATTATTCAATAATATGTTCAACACCATCTAAATCAACAAGAATCGACAAATTTTTCCATTATGCGTGAGAACCAAAAAGGTAGACTCACTCACGCCAAGGAAATTCGAGCCTTTCAAAATACTTTGAAATTGTCTATAATCCTATGGATATACATCGAACTCGGTTCTGATGCAAAGAAAACTTTGAAAGAAAAATTTGAAAAATAACTTTCAAAAGTTTGATGTCCTCCTTATGTAAAACCTGAAGATAGGTATTGCGGGCTTTAAACATCAACCACCTAAATTTCCAAATCTACTTACTTCAAAGCTGGCTTTGGCCTTTTTCCCCATACCGGTGGTTATATTTTAGGGAGATTTTCGCAATCATGCAAAATGATGCCAAAACCCGCCAGTAGGTAACGTGGCAAAACATGATTTGCAATTTCGAGGGCACTTTCATGACGACACGCCCATGTCTATTACGTCTCGAAAAGGCGAAGGTGCAGAACTGAAGAAAAATCGAAGTTCCCTTATATTTTTTTTTGTTGTTTTAACTTAACTGTTTTCAAAATTATTTTCAGCTGTTGATCTAAAATCTTTGAAGAAGGAAAAAATTGTGCCTAAAGTAGGCTCAACTTCAACTTCGAAGGCAACAACCACCACCATTGAAAATCCTCCTGTCGAAGAAGATGATACTTTAAAGAAGAAAAAGAAAAAGGTAATACTTCACTTACTTCTTTACTATTGTCGAAATTACTTTAAATTGACTAATTGTCTTCTTCATATTTCTTGGCAAGTGGTTTGCCCCCCCAAGTCTCCCAAGAAATGGAAACATGATGATGCTCACCTTAAAATGAATCGTAGAAGGACTAAGATGTTTCACCTCTCGTTAAAGAAAAGAAGAAGACTCAAACAATATGGGAAGTCAGAAACCATCAATCCAACTGGCGCCGAAATTCCCGTGAATCGCTTCCCAAATCCAATCCAAAGGCCCTTCAAATCTCCATCTTCAAGGATATAGTCTCGTAACATATTCAAGAACGCAACTCGACGAAAGGTAAATTTCACTTTGATGCTTTTTTCGATAAGTTATATAACATTCTTCATGTTGACTCTTTATCTTTGATGCAGAAAATTCTTCGCCTCCTCGCTGATCCTCCCAACATCCAAAGCCAAAAATCCACGATTCTCCCCAACCAAAAGGCTCCAATGAGAATGTTTTAAATAAAGGCTCATCTACCCAGCCTACCCCTACGGAACCGCCAAGCCCTGATCAATAAGCAACTTCGCCTCCATTGGTCAAGTCTTAGATCAAAAGGCAACCTCTCCTCCATTGGCAAAGGACCTTGAGGTCACGAACCAAACATTGTGATCAAACTCCTCGCCATTAACATTCTAATGATTCTTCTCCAAAAGGTACATTTCACGATCAATCAAGAAGAGCACAATAACATGAGCCATTACTTTGTAGATGGTGTCAAGATGAGGGATGCAAGAAGATGAAAACGAGGAGGTGCATATAAGATGAGGATAATGGATGCAAGTAAGTAGAAGTTCATGTTCTCGTTGGAACTGCTTTTACCAAACCACCTCCAACCTTATCTCAAGAACAAAAAGAGAGAGAAGAAGAGAAACTCTAAAGTACCTCAAGTTGATGTTAGCCTAACGGGGTTCCTCTTCGAGCAAAACTCAATCAAGGTTCGAACCAATCGAAAGAGGATGTCCTCTCACTTCTGACCAACTTCGTGAAGTTAACAAACTATCCTTCGTGTCGATTCTTCACTATCTTAAAAGATAACCCTGGGCCTATTTTTCATGAAGAATTTGTTGTCTCAAATAGACCTCAAGATTTGTCCATCCGATGTACTACTGTAACGATCTCGCAAATCTTGCTTGATGAAGTAAACACCCATACATATCAGACACATGGTATCGAGGCTAAAATTCAACCAAGCAAGAAGCTTTATCTAAAGCGTGATGACTGCACTTCAAGCCAACAAGTAAGCTTTAGAGCTTGCAAGAAACCAAGCCAAAGATAGGCATGACGTTGATCGATCTATCTTGTTTTGGGAATTTTAGATCAAGAGCTCAAATGTAAGATCGAGGATGCAAAATGAACAAACAACTTTGAAAATAACTTTGAAGTCCTGTGACCAAGGGCTTGCAAATCTAGTCACACAAAGTCTTCAACAAATGGAGGTAGTCAAGGATAAACCAAGAAATTAAAGAGCTCGAAAGCATGAGAAATTCTTCTCAATGTAAAATCAACTTATGCAAAGAAAACTTGCTAGGCTACTATTAGACGCCCTTTCACTTCCTTGCAATGTTAAAGATTCTTATTATGCATCAGAACCGAACATATTTTATTTTGGTATTTATGTAATACTCTCTTGGCTCTATTTATCCCAAAGATCTAATTATTCAAGTAATTCGAATCTCTCGCAAGTATGGTTTATACCTTTTAAGTATTTCCATTTACTTTTAAGATTCTCCTATCTTCTGCTAACTCCTCTATTTCATAAGCATTATTCAAAATGTTTTCAAAACACTTAAAAGTCCCTCCCAATGGGGTGACCATTTACCCAAGAATCGTTTTATATCCATAGGTAAAATGACTTTCCATACCATCATTAGTTGAGAATACCTTGTTTTAACTCTTTATTATATGCTCTAGCTACTCTCTTTCTCGTCTTCATAACTTCCAAAGCATGTAGCCTATCTTCATCTACATCTACTAACTCATTCATCATCATTTCCAATATTGGTCAACTGTATTTCGCTTTGTCTTGGATTCGATCAGAGATGTATTTCACGGTAACACCGTGTCGTGTCCAAATGTAAGTCGAAATGGAGTAGTATTCGCTGCCTCTTTAGGAGATATTTGACACGCCTATGAGTTGGGTCCGTGGTTTTATGCCAATTTTTGGTTTTCGACCTACATGCTTCTTTATCAAACCTATTATGACTTTATCGTCGTTCTACTTGACCATTTGCTTGGGCATAATAAGGTGTGACGAAGCAACTTGAATCCATTTCATGCGAATCTTGCATTTTTCGCCCCGTGAAAATGAACTTGATCCGTTGTGATACTTTCTCGTATCCCAAACTCGTAAATTATTTGCTCGATAAATTCTATAATAGCTTGGTCCGCATTCACTAAAGGAATTGCTTCACCCATTTTGTGAAATAGTCTATACCCACAAGAATATATCTCCTCTTTAGATGATGTTGGTCGAATTTCACCAATTAAATCTAATGCCCATCCTCTAAAAAGGCTAAGGCTTAACAATTGAATGTAATTCATTATTGAGCATGTTGAATGCCTTCATGAATTTGGCATTCTTCAACCTTTGGCAAATTTATATGCCTTGAGCATAGTGGCCAATACATTCCGTGATCCAACAAAAGCCACTTCATTTTGTGACTCGCTTGATGTGTTTCACATGCCCCACTGCACATCGGACAAGGCTAGATACGCTAAGCCCCTAAACATTTAAGTAAAAGTCCTCCGGGTTTTCTTAAATAATTCATTTCCTATTAACACATAAGACAATGCTTGTATTTCGACCTTCTCTCTCAGACTCATCAAGGATCTCTCAAATAATTTACTATGGATTCCGCCAATCCGTGTTCTGCTAAAGCATCTATGCTTAATACTTCAATTCTTCCCGGCTCGCATAACCCAATTTCGAATTTTCTAGGTCTAATGGTGATAACTTAGTAGCCATTATTCTACCTCTTGTTTTCACGAGGTATTGGAGTTTTCTTTGATATCCTATATCCCCAAGCTATTTCGAGCCAAGTCATTTGCTTCTTGATTATCAACCTAGGAATATGTTTTAAATCCACATATTCAAATTTCTTGATTAATCTATTAGCAATAACAAAATACATGATTTTTTTGATACACTTGTATTCTTTGGTTATCTCGCTTAATGACTAACTCGAGTCTCCCCATTTCGACTGTTGCTCTCAATTCCAACAAAGCTTCAAGTCCAAAGAATCAATGCTTCATACTCTACCATTGTTCGAACAATGATGGCCTTCCAACTTGTACTTGAACTTTGTTGGAATTCCTTCAGGCGAAATGATATTGTTCGCATTAAAAGGTGACGCGCTAGAAGGAATCGAACGTGAATTCAGATCCTCTGGCTCGTAACGATTTACTCTTTTGATTTGTTTATAAAGATGCCGCGAGCATCAAGCTTTATTATTTTCAACACAAGAAAATGATTTAATGATTATGAAAAAGGGGAAAGCTGTAATACCCTCAATTGATTTTGATATGTGTAACGACTAGCGCAAACTAGACGTAACGCATTAGGGAGATTCTGAGTAAGGGGGTTTGTTATATAAAGGGAATAGATAGAGCACCCTAAATATATATAGTTATCTATAGCTTTATATATGAATATGTTTGATATGTTTGTGTGTTTTAATTGCTATTTCTATGATTGGGAAAGTTTCTCCTTTGGGATTTTAAGAAAGGTAGATTATGTGGGATCCTAGTGTTTGTTATTATTGTTCGTGAAGATCATTGGGATCTTCCGCATACATATCCAATAATAGGAATCGAGCATTTGTAGCTGGATCTGCTGTGGTTCTATAGTTTGTTTGGTCCGAGGGAAAGAAATTTGCTCGGCAAGGACGAGACCTCGTGCTCACGATTCTCAAAAGGATGTTGAGAAAGTCGAGCAATCGTAGTTCTCACTTATGCTAGTGGAAAGCAACGGATGTTAGTAAGAGATAAATGTCATCTTAATGAAAATGTATCTAATCTATTTCATCACATACATTTTTGAAAAGTTTGATCGATTAAATTTCGTCGTAAGTTAAGGTGTGTTTTGCTTGAGTGTACAAGCTACCACTTACATGTTTAAGAAAGATGTTTGAAAAATAATTGAATCTTTAACCTGAAGCATGCGTTTTGTTTGAGTATGTCGCTACCACTACAATTAAGAGATGTTTTTGTTTGAAAAGGGTTTGAAAAGTTTTTGACCTGTGTGATGTGATAGATGAGATACTTCTTCCATAGAGATGATAGATGTCTAATTCTCGAGGAGAAATTGATTGGATTAAAGGGATGCTTTTAAGAAGCCCATGGGTCCTGTATTGTTAGCCCAAGAGGAGGCATTCGAGGGTCATCGAGGGTCCTGTATGAAGCTCAAGAGGAAGCTATGGGTATGTCCGGCTTTGGCTTAAAAGGGATTTCACCGAAACCATCCTTTTGAATTTAGAGCAATTTCACCGGAAATTATACTCATGGTTCTATCCTAACGTGGGTGATTCTTTTATGGAAGCCCAATAGAGGTCATAAGAGAGTTCCTATCTCTTTCATTGTATGATGCCCAAGAGAAGGCTAAACTCAATGAGGAGTTCTTTGAACGAAGCCCAAGAGGAGGCTAACTCAACAGGGGTGTTGTCTTTATATGAAGCCTAAGCGGAGGCTAAACCCGATGAATGAGTTTTCTTTATATGAAGCTTCCAGGAGGCTAACTCGTGGGAGAGTTATCTATATGAAGCCTAAGTGGATGCTAAACTCAGATGAATGAGTTTTCTTATATGAAGCCTAAGAGGAGGCTAACTCTGTGGGGAGAGTTATCTTATATGAAGCCTAAGCGGAGGCTAAATTCATGCCGGGGATGAATTATCTTGTATAAAGCCCAAGCGGAGGCTACAACTGTGGGGAACCTATTGGTTAGACTAATTGTTATGTTATAATTATACAGTTGTATAAACAAGTGTGTGTGTGATATGTATTCACAGGAGTTTATGAAGGAAATATAAACAATGCATGATGTTTATTTACAAGAGTTTATGAAGGAAATATAAACAAGTGTCTGTGAAACGAACGTTTGAAACGAGCGCAACTTGATTATCCACAAGTTTGAATTGTGTACAAGGAAATGAATATGTACACGAACGAGCTATTTATGTACAGACAAAGATGGATGTACATAGGAGGGTTGGACTACACCAAGGGTGGCCCATTGGTTTAAAAGCGCTTCACCTGAATAATGCTCCTTTCAATACCAATGGTATTCAATTGAATGTACAGATGAAATGGAAACGAAGATCAGTTTATCCGTGTTTAAGTATTTACAAAAAGTATCCGTGTATGGATGTATAAAATTTTGTATGAAAAGAACTTGATATGTACAAGAAAAATGTGTATGTACATAAAGAATGTTGGTTCGTATACACAATGAAGTGAAAACAAACGATCAAGTTTGTCTCCATTGAGTATAAAAAGTATATGTATTATGCAGATGAAAATTGTATGTGTTTGGAAAGAATTTGATATGTACAAAGAAATATTATGTACACAAAAGAATGTTATGGGACTTACACCGTGAGGGAGGCCCATGATCGATCGAGAAATTCGAGAGAAAACGAATTCAGTTTTATCGTTTAAATCGGATCGATCATGGTAAAAGATGCAAGTTTGATGAAAAGTTTTGAAAATGATTTTGAAAGTGTTTTAAATGTGAAGTTTATTTATGAGAAGTTTTGAAAGAATCCAAGTCAAAACTTGAAAATTTCACCTTTAAAAGTGTTTTGAAAAGTGTCGTAACGCTGCCTACCGATTAAAATATAATCGATGAATGTTTTTCTGAAAATTTTGCACTATCATAAAATAGATGTATTTATTGATAAGTGTACAAAATCACCTCAAAATGAGGAGTTTTGATTGGTTAAAAAATTGTGAAAGTTTGTAAGAAAACATGAAAAATATGAAAGTTTTGAAAAATGGTCTCAGGAGAGTCGAACCCTAACCGTTGGATGGCTACGCGGCACAAAGGACTACACGCAAGCTAGCAACCACCGGGACAAACGCCGCTTGTGTTTATGAATCGTAACACGTAAACAAAGTATTGAAAATTTGAATTTTAAACTCAAGAACACGCGCGCAGGCTTGTTCTTCCTCTTTGATCCTCAGATTCCTCAAACCATGCTATAATCTTCGTTTCTCAATGGAATTTGATGAAATAAACATGAAAGTTGCTCGATTTTTCACAAGGAACAGGATGGTATATGTTAATTGCATTTATTTTTGTTCAACACAATTGATTTCGAAACGCCGAAGAACCCTAGAACTGAAAATTTCAAATTAAATGATGCATAGTTGATGATTTTTCAGTTTGTTTGAGGGTTTATGATCGTGTTAGGTGCAGAAAGAGATTGGCCAAGAGCTTTTTCATTTAAATGCAAAGAATTATGATATTGGAGTTTGAGTTCATACCGCTCGTTGAGATCAAGATGATCGTGAGCGTTTCTAGAGTCTGGTTTTATGATCGATGTAGCATCATCGGCCTATATGTAAGCTATAGGAATGGTCTCGCTTGCTCGAATCACCTTGAATTACTCCACCAAGTCCACCTGCATAGCAAAAAATGGAAACTCTAATTCTAGGTTTAAGCAAGCATAGCTTAGTTGTCATGGTTCGATCATCCTTATGATGTATATGAAGGTGTTGAGGATCGTAACACAACTTGTTCAAGCCAAACTTCAAATTGCATGCTAAGGCGCTTTTGAATGTTTGAATCATTGAAATGTGATTTCCGGTTTCTGGTTCGTGTTGATTTTATGATTCAAACATGTTCCATATTGATTATATGTTATGTTAGACACCAAATTTCATCATGGTTTCTACAGATTTTCAAAATTGCAATCTTTCTCACTTTTGCACTATGTTGCTTGAATTTCAAGGAAGTAGAGAGAAAGCATGGATTTGCAATGCTTTGGTGTCATTTGAACTTGAAATGATGCTCTATTTATAGGCCAATATCTTTGAAATTTTAGGCAAGAGTACATGGCAATTGGAAATTTGAAGTTGCCTTAAAGGGCAAGAATGACTTTTGTAAAAGGAAAAAGGAAGCTTCCTCTTTTTACCATGTGTTATTTTTCCAATCTTGATCCAATCCTCAATTATTACTTCCAAGCTGATATTTATCAGTTCTACAATCCATTTGGCAAGGTGGCATTGCTTCTAGATGAAGAAATCACAAAATGACCTATAATTTGAAATTTTGACCTTGAAAAATCATGTTCATGGAGCCTTATGTTTCAATTTCAAACGTATAGCTAGACTCATGGATTTGAGAGTTCTGGACATTTTGAAAGCTTGTTTCAAGAGCTAAAACTTTCATGTTTTGAGTTTTTCCAATTCAAAATGGAACTATGTGAAAAATGGCATGAAGTTGGAAAGTACAAATTTTAACACTTAGAAAATTTTCTAAGTGTTGAAAATTTTGACTTTTGTTGACTTTTCAAATTGATTTTTTATGATCATGATGGATCATTTGAAGTATTTTGATGATTGAAAAGTTTTGTCTTGAAAAGTTGACCAAAAGTCAAAGTTTGACTTTTCGTGTATGAAAATTCATCGATGTTTCTCGAATCGACCGATGAAGTCTCGTGAACTTTATGATGTTTTGAATCCAAATTAGGTCAAGATGTTGTATCTAAGATATAATGACCAATCTCTATCTAAAAAATTCATTCATGCTCAAAAATCGTAATACTCATGCTCGATCAAAACCCTAATTGGTCGATCCGATCGATCTATGAGAAAATTTGGATATCCGATGATCGAGGTTGATGTTTTGATCAAGATAGATCAAATGAGGTGAGAAAAACTCAAAACCTAATTGGTTGCCTCTTGAATCAGATGAAAATCTGATGAAACCCTAATTTTGATCTGTGAATGCCACACCGACACGTCGTTTCTCGAATCCATGATGCAATGATGCAAATGTAAGGTGGTATATTAGGTCAAAAATTGGGGTATGACAGATGCCCCTATTTAAGTTTCTTTAACCTGAAATATGAAGATGAATATCTTCGTTTTGATAGGTGTAAAGAGACTTAAATATCAGAATATGCAAATTTTGGACCTAAGATACCAAAATGCGATGATGCAAATGATTGTAAAAGTTTTAACTGTATGATATCAAAGAAATGACATGATGGGGAAAAACTTGTGAGAATGACTCGATCTGTTTAAGAAAAAGAGGATCCTGTTTGTTGGGAGACAAGCAATATGTCTCGCTGGGAAAAGGGAGATTCACAAAACATGTGAATAACTATTTCACTTTGGGAAACAAAGAGAGGTTACCTTCTGTCAGCCTCGTGACAATGTTTAAGGTAAGTGAAAAATGATATTACCAATTATCAGCCTTGTGATAGTTCATGGTAATGAATTATAAAGATATTACCAATTATCAGCGAAGCGATAACTATAACAAGGTAAATCTTTTTTCTGAGAAAATTACTACGTATTCAGCCTTGTGAACAATAGACAGTAATGGAAATGGATTTTAGATGAGTTCGAAGATATTACCAATTATCGAAAGTGATAACTATAACAAGGTAAATTTTTTGAAAAATTTGTTGATTATTCAAACTTTGTGAATAATGTAGACAAGAGAAATGTAACTCAAATGAGTTCCTATTTTCTTGGATATAATCCCGCTTAGGATCTCTTTTTGAGAAGACGCGGCATTTTGATTGAAAGACATGTGTTTTAGATTAAAAGACAATCTGGGGAATTTCTTTTACAATGTGATTCGACCTTGTTGAGAAAAACAAACTTTCATGACAAGTTTAGGAATGAAAAGAAAAATAAGCTATTGATGAAGGCTATCGCTTATTGCTTAGAGATGGATTCTATCCAGAATGAACTGAAAGAAACAACAATCAAGACTTTGTTCTTGATGAGGAATGATCTCCGCTGGGGAATATAAGATAAGAGATATACTTCTCTGTTTGGGGATACTCCGCCGGGGAATAAGAAAAAATGTATTTTTTCGCTTTGAGATATTTTATCGATGACTTGTACTTATATGAGTAAGTGTGATTTACACCAATGATATGGAAGCAAACATTTCGAGGAATGCAAAATGCATGAATGATGCTATTATGTATGAATGTCATGAATGTCATATGCATTCTAACAATACTTTGACAAAGACACTAAAGAGATATTTGGGAAAAGGACCACGCCACGCCGAACAAATATCCGTGAAAATTGCAAAGAATGGTGATGCTCACATGATGAAGAATTTGAGTTGCATGTTTTTCCTTTCTAGGAAAGGCATTTCATGGCAAATGACTGGGATTCTTTTGGATAAGAATACCGTCCTTTGATGATTTTTACAGAGAAGATCAACAGTGTTGTTTTATCTTTCGAGATCGAAACACTCGTGGAGAAAATCACAGTTCTTCCTGCTCATAATTCAAAGGAAAATCTTGCTTTTGTTTCAAAATTTTGGAGTAAAAATTCATTTAAAACATTTTAGTTTCAAAAAGTGATTTTCACAATAAAAGGCGTTATTTTGTAAAACAGAATAAAGCGAAGATTGTAAACAAAAGGCACAAGGCTCAAATTTATTGATAGAATGGTAATCAGCCAAAAGCGTGATTCCATGAACTATTTACAAAAGTTGGAAACGATAATTTATTGGGAAAAGCTACAATTGAAAGCAACAACCGCTTATTATCCCTAACAACTTTGAATTCAAACTGTTTGTTGTTCGTAAAAGTTGATCAAGATCCGTTGATGGAAGATTCTTCGATGGACAAAATATGCATCGATCGCAGCTACTTTTGTCATTTTTGTGTATCCTTGTTTTTGCCTAGATTGCCTTTTTTAGGTTTCCAATCTATCGTGATATTTTCTGCTTATTGTCTCTAATTTTGCCTCGGATCGCCTTTTCGTGTTTTCAATCCACCGACGCCATTTTGCCTAAGCCGCCTCTTTTCGGTTTTCACTTACCGAAATGTTCTTTTGTTTTTGTTTAGACAGTATTTTGATCGCCAAGATTCACGTGGATGCGGGAGTTCATCACCGCCCATGGTTGTGAGAGTCATAGCACCGCCGTAAAAGCTTCTTTGACGATGTACGGGCCTTCGTAATTAGGAGTCCATTTGCCCCTTAGAACGTTGAAAAGATGTAATCTTTTAAGCACGAGGTCGCCTTTCCTGAATTCACGAGGTCTCGGACTTTGTCGAAAGTTTTCTTCATTCTTCTTTGATATAGTTGTCCATGACACGAGCTTGCCCGCTTTTCTTGATTAAGTTCAACTCGGTCAGACTCGCTTGACACCATTCGCCTCGTATAACTTGGTTTCCATGAGAACTCTCATTGATGGGATCTCAACTTCTACGGGAGCACTGCCCATGCCGTATACTAGAGAAAAGGAGTTGCCCTCTAAAGGCGATCTAAAGCACGATACCCATGCAGCAGCAAATGGCAGATCTCGCCGCCCTGTAAGTGATGACCATTTTATGGACGATCTTTTGATGTTTTGCTGGCATTTCGAAGTCACTGCTCATCTTTGGCTAAGGAGATGAGTTATGATGCTCGATCTTGAATTCCTCACACGCTTCTTTCATCATTTTGTTGTTCAAGTTCGATCCATTGTTTGTAATGATCTTGCTTGGAATTCGTGATCAAGAAATGAGGTTGTTCTTGATGAACCTCACAACTACTTGTCTTGTAACATTGGCGTAAGACGCTGCTTCGACCCACTTGGTGAAGTAATCAATAGCCACTAGAATGAAGCGATGTCCGTTGGACGCTTTTGGTTCAATCATTCCGATCATGTCGATGCCCCACATGGAGAAAGGCCACGGAGATGAGAGAACGTTTAGTAGAGTCGGCAGCACATGGATCTTATCTGCGTAGATCTGACACTTGTGACATCTTTTGACGTGTTTGCAGCAATCAGATTCCATTGTTATCCAATAGTATCCTGCTCTCAAAATTTTTCTAGACATGGCATGTCCGTTTGAATGGGTTCCAAAGGACCCTTCATGTACTTCATGGATGATTGTGTCTGCTTCTTGTCTGTCGACGCATCTGAGCAGAACCATATTGAAGTTTCTTTTGTATAGCACGTCCTTGTTCAGGAAGAAATTCCTAGAAAGCCTCCTTAGAGTTTTCTTATCTTTGTACGATACCCCGAGTGGGTACTCGTGTTCAAGGAAACGCTGATGTCGCGGAACCACGGCTTATCATCAAGACTACTCTGGCTTGTAAATACATACGCAGTCTTCAAGGGCCCGATGCGACTGGCATATCATTCCAATCGCTGACTTTGAACATGGAAGATAAAGTGGCCAAGGCGCCCGCTTATTCGACTGATCTCGAGGATATGATGCGCTTCTACTTTGTTGAAGAAAGTCAACAACCGCCTTGCATAATCTCTATAAGGAATTAGACCAAGATGATGAGTTTCATACTTGTCTTTGATTTGATTGATCACAAGGGTCGAATTCCATATATATCAAGGATCTTGATTCTCAAGTCGATGGCTTCTTTGATGCCCATGATACAAGCTTCATATTCTCGCTATGTTGTTGGTGCAATCAAATAGCAATCATGGAAAATGGGATATGAGAACCCTGGAGTAATGATGACCCCAATTCCATTGCCAAAACGTTAATCGCTTCCATCAAAGACTAAACCCGTCTGATTCGGATCTCGTCCTTCTCCGGCAGCGGTTCGTCGCAATCTTTCATCTTTAAGCACATAACATCCTCGTCCTGGAAGTCAAACTTAGAGATTGGTATTCGAGCGGCCGATGAGCCAAGTGATCGGTGAGAATGCTTCCTTCGACCGCTCGGTACCTGATCGATGTCATATTCGATAGCAAGATTTGCCATCATGCAATTCTTCCTTGCGTGCTTTTCAAAGACGTACTTAATTGATCCATTTTGAGATTAACCAAGTTGTGTGATTGATCATGTAATGGCTAAGACGCTTTAAAGCCCACACCAAAGCACAAATGTGTTTTATCGAGCATGGAGTAACGAGTTTCTCACAACCGTGAACTTTTTACTTAAGTAGTAAATGGCATGCCTTCACGGCTTCATCTTGTCATTCAAGCACGCAGCCCATGGATTCTTCTAGCACGGTAAGGTATATGATTAACGGTCTTCCTTCCACTGGAGGGATCAGTATTGGTGGTTCTGACAGGTATTCCTTGATACTGTCAAACGCCTTTTGGAAATCTTCTGTCCACACAATCTTGATTTTTGCAAGAAGTTTGAACATCGGCCTGTGTAGCGCTCATTTGAGAGATAACCGAGATGTAATTCAACCGTCCAAGAAACTCTTACTTGTTTTTCCGCACGTGGGCAGACATTTCCTAATAGCCTTGACTTTGTCGTGGTTAACTTCAATTCCTCTTCGACCGACGATGAATCCTAGGAGTTTTCCTGATCTTACCCCAAAGGTGCATTTGTTAGATTCAAAGCGTTTAAACTTCCTTAGTCGCTGAAACAACCTTAAGAGATAGTCTATATGCTCTTCTTCGTCGACTTTGCTATCATGTCGCCTACGACTTCGATCTCTTTGTGCATCATGTCATGAAAGAGAGTAGTCATTGCCCTTGCAAGTCATACCGCATTCTTTATCCAAACGCATCACTTTGTAGTAAAGTGCCCCATGGCGTGATGAAAGATGTCTTCCATGTCTTCGGAGCCATTCGACCGATTGTAACCTGAGAAACCGCCCATGAAGGAAAAGACGCGGATTTGGTGTTGCTATCCACTAGCATGTCGATATGCGGTAGTGGGAAATCGCCTTTGACTTGCTTTGTTCGTATCCCGATAGTCAACACATTCACCTTGCCGTCCTTTTTGGAGACAAAGTACAATGTTGGCTAACCATTGAGGATACTCGTATGACGAGGAAACCAAATACGAGCTTTTTGAACTTCCTTTTGATCTTCTCTTCCATTTCGTGGTGAACTCTCCTCGCTTTTGTTTAACTGTGGACATTCTAGTTTTAACGGCAAGTGATGCCCCATAATGCCGTATCCAACCTCGCATGTCCCGATAGGGACCAAGCGAACACATCAACATATTCTTTGAGAAGATTTACTGCTTGCCCCTGACATCGCTGAGCGAAGTCGATATTTACCTCTTTTCTATCTTCCCGTATCCCAAGTTGATTGCTTCTAGAGGTACTTTCAGTGAGGTCGAATGATCCTTTCTCGTGCTTTAGTAGTCGAGAAATTTCATCCGGGATCTCTTTCTTCAACTTCCTCCTCAACGACTTCATTGTGGGATTTCAAAGTTGGAGAGAGTATAGAGTTATTGCTTTCAATGGATTTGTCCATCTGTTTAATCTGCATATTTGATTTATGTCTGATTATTAAAAAAAATTGTGAAAGTGTACGCAGATTAATTTTATTATTTTTGAAGAGATTTTTTTTTATTGTGTTTTTTAGGATTATCATTTCCAGAAAAGGGTAAAAATGAAAATAAACACAAAGTGTGGAAACAAAACAACGCGTTTTATTTATGATTCACAATATGTAACAGTATTCTAAATATAAACTCATTTGTCTTGGGCAAGACAAAGAGAAATTATTTAAAAGCTAAACCCTATAAAACATCTCTTCACTTTGGGCAAAGTGAGAGTTCAAAACAAAAGCAAAGATAAACTACTTAGAGCTATGAACATTAGTCCGAACTTCAACAAAGTTTCAAAGAGGCGAACCTGGAAGTCGAGGTACTGTGTAATTTTCCGCTTGGTTTAACCTCGAGTAAACTTTGGTCGTTGTTCGAAAGGTGCTTTGAAGACTCGACGATGGCCTTTGCCTTTGTGTTGCTAAAGCAATCTTCTTCTTTGATTAATGATCGAAGTATGATATAGCATATGTACTTCGCCGACCTCTGGTTGAATTTGGGATGTACCTTCCACTCGAGTGAAGAGACTCGCTGTTTGCCGACACTTTCCGCATCGTATCCCGAATCGCACTCATGATCTTCAGATCATGTTGATGTAGTGATAACCGTGATTTGGCTTAGTGAATTCCATGACGTGTTGAAGGTAGATCTTCATTTGGGATCTCTTGCTTGTTGATTAGACCGAGAAGACGAGTATACCTCCTCCTCGTTGACTAGGGTACTAAAAGAATCACCCCATCCAAAGTAATGATATCTTCGATCCGGATTTTTGAGCTTTCGGAGCAAAGGTATTTCACCATGTAGTCGAATTTGCCACTTGGTTCTCCCAAGGTATCCCAAACTTCATAGGATGTGGATTTTCATGTCTTTGCAGACATGTCTTTGAATTGATTAGTCTGATATGATTCCTCTTGAGACACATATTCGTGGTGTTTAAATAAGTGCTCCACTTCAAATTCGTATGGATCGCCTTCATCCTCTTCAATGGTTACAACGCTTAACTTCTTGGAGAATGTGGTTTAAGAAACCCCACTATGAAATACTTCCTGATCGGGGAAGTGTCATCCTTTTGCTTGTCTTGAGAATACGTGTGAACCCCGAGTCCGTCATTTCTGCTTTTTGACGGTTTGATTACTTGTCCCCATCCTTTAGTATTGCCATCTTTCACCATCCGTACGCTTTATATGAAGAGATGATGATCCGCTTAGTAGATTCATCTTCTAACTGATGTTCGAGGAGATGTGTTCCTTCGTCATTAGTCGTGATGAAAGAGAAATCGACAATGGCTTACAAGCAAAGCTTGTTCACCGATGGTCACCAACTTTCCATTTATCGTGAATTTTACCGATGAGAGTAGAAGTTATCGCCCTACTTCATGAATCCATGGTCTTCCTAGTAGGCAATCAGATGCAGATGGTACATCCATGACTGGAAAGTGATTTGAAAGGTATGCGGGCCAATTGTCATCGGAGATCGACTTCCAATAACCGACTTCTTGATCCATCGAAGCTCTTACCACTATGTCGCTGAACTTCATTGGTGTCCTTTGTAAGCCAAACGAGCGAGCTGCTTTTGGTAATACGCTTAAAGATGAACCAGATCCACCAATACATTGACAGGAACTGGACCGCAATCATCGAGATGCAAGGCCAAGTCAGGATCTTTCCCTTCTTCCGGAAGTTCCTCATCACCAAATCGATTATTACATGTTATATACATGCATAATACTCCGAATCGGTCTGTAGTTACATCATGGTCTACATAGGCTTGGTCTAGTACCTTCATTAAGGCTTCTCGAGCTTCCTGAGTCGAGGAGTAGAGATAGTATTGAAATCTTGAAGGAGTCTCGCATCGCCTGATCTACGACTTAAGATTCGCTTCTTGATTAACTTTAGTATCTCTTCAAATCGTGGTTGACGCTGGCTCTATCAGAGGACCAACATTGTGTTTCAGTTAACAACGGGAATCGCCAGGTGATTCTCAAGATATGTTAACCTGGTTCTGCCTTAACAACAAGAGCTGCAGCGATCTTGGTGGCAATGGAGCCGCATCAGCCCACTTCGCTACTCGTCTGATTGCTATATTGACATTAGCCGGAAGTGTAGGTGATGGGTTTCTCCTTCCCATCCTCTATCGTGGTTGCATGGTATTGGTAAGGAATTGCTTTGTAGAACCGTATGGAACAGACTGTGGGCAACTACCAAAGGAGATGTTGGAATGTTGGAACCATTGTATTCAATCTCCACATGCTTAGTATATGTTGAAACAGGGATAATAACGCTTACTCGGGATTTTCCGAGTCGATATCTCGAGACTAAAAGCTCATGGAAAATGCCCCACCGTATTTACGCCATGGTCATCTCTGCTTCTCAGAATTTGCAGTGTCACCGATATCAACAACCGCTGAATGTCGGCCTTATGGTGGGACATCCTGAATATCTTTGAAGCGTATGTTAAGTTTTAATCGCGGCTTAGTAAAAGCGCCATTGCAATCAGACAAGCCTATGGAGATGTACTAAGTTTCTCCGATCAGTCTACGCCTCGGGATAAGATACCGCTCAGATTTCAAAGATCAAACTTTCCAAGGAAAGAAGATTAGATCTTACTAATTTCTGTACTCCGCCTTTAATGCTATGCAATGCTCAAGGTCATGGCTCGCGCCCTTTGGTGAAAAGGGCAAGATACGCCCGCTTTGTACCACCATGGCAATTTTTCCGAACCGAGGTGGTGACCTTTGTCCGATTTCGATTTCTTTCTATTAGCGCTGGTAAAGTTCGTACGCCATCGAATTGGTCGAATTGCGCGACCCGAGGCGACGGTTTTGATTGTTAAACCAATGAGCCCGTTGACGCAGGCCGCTGAGTTTGTTGATTTTGTTGAAATCAAGTGAGCAATTCGTGTCTGGAGTTGTGTTGACGGCGGGCGCTATGGTAGCCACCGTCGTTGTTGAATGACATTCTTACGCAGCTTCGGGATACCATTCCTATGTCATGTTCCTTTTTCCTTGGAAAATCGTTCCAACCTTCTTCGCTCCACTAGAAGATCCCGCTTCCTTGGTTAGGCGTCCGGCTCTAACCTTCTAATTGCATTCATGCTTACCATCCAAAGGAAATCTCCGAGCGCTTAGCGATCATTCGCTTCATAGTAGAACGAGCCTAGAGTATTCAAGAATACCTTAGTCATCTCCCTTCTTCCAATGGTGGGCTGATCAAGCAAGAATTTCCTCCATCGCTATGCATATTCTTTGAATGTCTCGCTCTTTTAGACATGGAGCGGAGTTGATCCCCACCTGAGCCATATCCAAGTTGAACTTATTGCCGGACAAAGGCTTCACCTAAGTCGTTGAATGTTTGATATTCGTGTCGCTAACCCCATGTACCACTTCAAAGGCAACGGCAAGTGAGACTATCTTCGAAGTAGTGGATCAACTCATGATCCTCATTGTATGTGGACATTTTCCCGGCATACATTGTGAGATGACTTTGTGATGTGGAGTTCCTTTTGTACTTTTCAAAGTCGTGACTTTGAATTTTGCAGTATCCTTACGAGGAACCGCCACGTATCCTCGGCGCTTCCCAAACAATGCCTTTCCTAATCGCTTTTTATCTCTGTCGTGATTTTGAGGAGTTGCCTCGGAGATTCTCCATCGAACCACGTATTCTTGTTATTTCCTCGAGTATGGTGAACTTCTTCTTCTGTAGCGTACCTGGCCAAGTCGAGTTCGCCATGACGTCGAGAAACCGCATTGTTACCAGGGAAGAAAGCTACTCCATGCTGCGTAGTAAATGTAGAGTTTTACGCAAAGCAGGTATTT
>CM038794.1:109104666-109210623 GCA_021764765.1 Vicia sativa
GAAGTTCCTCGTCACTGAAACTCAGATTATTGCATGCTGTTATGTTGGCGACAATGCCTCCAAACTGGTTTGTAGTTACATCATGGTCTACATAGGCTTGATCTAGCACTTTCATTAAAGCTTCTCGGTGAGCTTCGGAGTTGAGGAGTAAAGACAGTATTGATATCTTGGAAGGAGTCTGCATCAGTTGATCTACGACTCGATACTCGCTTTTCTTGATTAATTTTAGTATCTCTTCAAAGTCTGAGTTGATGTTGGTTCCATCAGTAGAACCAACATTTGTGCTTGGGTTAACAATGGGAATCGTTGCAGGATTCTCAGAAGATATGTTAACTGGGTTCTGTCTATCAATAGGAGCTGCAGGCGATCTTGGTGGCAATGGAGCGTGTACTCGTCCACTTCGTGTTACTCGTCCGATTTCTGTTATATTGACATTAGCTGGAAGTGTAGGCATGGGTTTCTCCTTCCCATCCTCTATCAGGGTTGCATTGTATTGGTAAGGAATTGCTTTGGTAGGCTGTATGGAGCGAGGACGGGTGGGCAAATCACCAAAGGAGATGTTGGAATCTTTGGAACCATTGTATTCAATCTCCACATGTTTGGAGTGCGTTGAAACAAGGGATGATAACGTTTACTTGAGGGGTTTTCGAGTTGATATACGAGACTAAAGCTCATGCGGAAATGCCCTACTGTATTTACGTCATGGTCATCTCTGTTTCTGTAAACTTGTAAATCACCGATATCTAACAACCGCTGGATGTCGGCTCTTATGGTGGGACATCCTCGAATATCTTTGAAGCAGACGTTACAAGCCGTGTAATCATTCTTGGTGAAAGCGCTCATTGCATTGTATGCTTCGTGGAGATGTACTAAGTTCCCTCTGATCAAGTTTACGTCTGTGACAAGATACCTGTCTGTATTTCTTAGCATCAGATTCACTGAATGTCCACTGTGACTGGGAATTGGATTGGCTTGCACGTTTGGGCTCGTATTTCTAAAGGAAAGAAGATTAGATCTTACTAATCTCTGTACTTCTGCCTTTAATGCTATGCAATGCTCAAGGTCATGGCCTGGTGCCCCTTGGTGAAAAGGGCAAGATACATTTGTTTTGTACCACCACGGCAATTTTACGGGACGGAGGTGGTGACCTTATCATGTCAGGTTCCTTTCTATTAAGCGCAGGGTAAAGTTCTGTGTCGTCATTGGAATTGGTCGAATTCGTGACCAGTCTGATTTTGGTTGTTAAGCTGCTTGAGCACATTGACAAAATTTATTGAGTTGTTGATTTTGTTGAAATTGCGGAGCAATTCTTGTGTTGGATTTGTGTTGGCGGGCGCTATGGCGGCTACCTGTCGTTGTTGAATGACATTCTTACGCGGTTTCCCTCGGGATACCATTCCTATGTCATGTTCTTTTTTCCTTGGAAAACTGGTTCCTGGAGATTCTCCATCGAGCCGCGGGAATTCGTGTTATTGCCTGGAGTATGGTGAACTTCTTCGTCCATGGTAGCGTGCATTACGGAAGCTGAGTTCGTCATAATTGGTTGAGAAACCGTCATTGTTACTTGTGGAAGAGTTACTCCACGTTGCGGAGTAAATGTAGAGTTTTGCTGCAAAGTAGGTATTTCAAGCGGAGTTGTTTGCATTTGAGAAGTCGGTTGGCGAAATCCGATGCCAAAGTTGAAAGGCATGCCCCATGGATAGCCTTCTGGAATACTGAAAGGTGAACTATTGACTGCGACAACTGGCCCGGAGTAGTAGTGTCTTGAGATCATTGCTTGGTTTTGTTGCTCGATCTTTGCTTGTTGACTTTGTGTTGTGGCCAATGAGTTGACCAAAGATGTGAGTCTCTCCACTTCTTCTTGTAGTGTTGTTACTGTACTACGGAGTTCAACATTCTCTTGTTCAAATCCTTCCATTACTTTTCTTCTTTTTATCGGTATCATCGTTCGAGTTGGTACGTGGGCGGTCGAAAAACTCTAAGACGCGACAGCTTCACGATCTTTTCCTATCTGTTCAGATTGTTCAAACTGTTCAAGTATCAGACTCTAGACGACAGACTTAAATGCAAAATATGATGCATGAATATGATTGTAAAGAAAAATTTCCAAAGAATTTATGCTAAAAGAGATATTTCTGGCAAATATTTGGATGGAAAATACGAATTTTATTAATTATTAAAAGAAGATTACAACAATTGTTTTTTTTTGGAGCATTGCTCACACAAATGATAAAATAAATGATAAAAATTACAAACTAAACTAAATTAAATGTCTTCGTCAGATGAAGATCCAAAGGCTTGATGCACTTCAACTTGGGATTTCCTTTTCATAGTGAGCTTTTAGTTCACTTTCTCGGCTTTCGACTTGCTAATGACTCTCTTCCACTCGTTGGGAGGCGGGATCATTGGTTGTCATTTCCTCAAGCTTTCTTTTCCTTTCTTTGCGTATCCTTGGATTGCGTTATCCTTCGCGAATCTTCTCATCTTTCTCCATGAGCCATTCATCACGGAAGTAAAGCGTCTTTTCATGATCTTTGACTTGCTTCTTGAGCTTCTCATTCTCAAGGTTAGTCTTAAGGAATTTGTTTTCCAAAGCTTCTTTCTCAAACCTTATCTTGGTCAAGGCTTCTTGGTATTCTCCACGGCTTGACGGGAAAATTTGTTGATTTGGAGCGATTGAGAATATGGGATCCTCATAAGCGTAAGGCATTGAAATTCCTTCGATCTTTTCTTTACCCAAGAAGTGTAGGTTTCCATGGCTACACAATTCTTTTCCTTACCTTTTTCTTTCCTTCGGATGTGATGTCAAGCTTTGATCATCCTAGCCTTCAATCCCTGGGAATCTTCCCCCTCATGATAGAAGTAGCTCTCTACTGTAAAACCGAGAGGTTTACTAGAGTTTGTGTATCCGAGCTGACGCCTCGGCAAGAATGGGTTGTAGTTGATTCCTCCTTCGTACTGATGAGGAAGTGCGTTGGCAAATTCTCCACAGCTCTCAATGATTTCCATCTCATCGTCTGCTAAGGTATACCAATGGATATCGTCGTTTGTAAGAGACATGAGTCTTCGAGACCAATGCCACTCATCTTTGTTTTCGCAGAAGATAGGAGATTTAGGCAAGTGTGATACAATCCATTTGAAAAACAAGGTACCAACACACACGATAGTTCAAATCTCCTTGACGATTCCTATGATGAATAGAGGCGTCGTGTCACCAAGGCGGTGGGCAGGATTTCTAATCGAAAGATCCTTATGGCGTTGATATCAACGAAATTTGGGATGTTGGGAAACAACACCAATCCATAGAGGAGTAAAGCTAAAATAGCTTCAAAGCTACCATACTACAGAGAATTTGAGAGCCTTCTCCATTAGGAACTTTGAAGTTAGTCCTAAGAGTTTTCCTCTCGGTAGTTAGGTTTTGTCTATCTCGATTTCTTTAAATGAGTCATCGTTGCAATGATGGTGACTTGGGAATGGCTTCAAACCATCGAAAGACACCTTGTGCGATCTTGAGATACCTAGGATATGCGTACTCTTCCAAAGTAGGCATCAACGATAATCGGGAAAGTGAAACAATGATAGATGGATCGTGAAGCTGACGAAAGTTTTGAGAAGTCCTTCATCAACGTTAGCGTTGAGAAAGTTAAAAGTTCCATAGCATTTTAAATCGAGGATCTTCTACCAAGGATGCTAACTCTTTTAACTTTCCTACATCGAAATTCTAAGCGTATCTCTTGGTGAATCTTCCTCGGCGTCCATCACTCTAACCTAAAATATTTTACAAAGAAAAATCTCTAAATTCTTTGGAAATGGGAAGAAAATGAAGTTTTTTTTTTGAATGAATGCATGAATGCGGCAAACATGGTTAGTAGTTATACACACGGTCAAGCGTTCGAAGTCAACGGATAAGAATCAAACGTGGGTAAGTTCTATGGGCTTATTCATACATGAAGCGGGTTCTCGATGTCTGAACTCAACACTCCTCTTTGAAATATTATCGCATTTGTTGAATACTTGATGGTCCAATAATATTTTTCAAGAGAACTCGCTTTGATCGTAGTCTCATGCATGACAATTACTCTGAAACTTCGCGAATAATCTCTGCATTACATCCTAAATGGCCAGGATGGGTTATGTGTTCTACAGCCAACTCAGCTTCTCAAGTTCCCTTGAAAGAAAAATGTCTTTGCAAATACTTGCTAAACACAAATACTCCCAAGACAACCTCCACTGAGAGGGAGATATTAACTTCGAAAGTACTGAGACTTCTCATGTATTAATACCTCCACCTAGATCTTAAAATGTTTCTTAAATCCGGGTTAGGATTTCTTTCCATCAGATGAAATCGCGAAAAACACAATAAAAGAAAACAAACATATGCACAATATGAAAGCTTATCCCCTTTCTATTCTTTTTTGAAAACAAAAAAAGCTTGGTGCTCTTGAGCAGAGTCACATATTTTTGAAAATCAAAGTTTCAGTGCTCCCAGAGTCGCCATTTTCTGTTCGCGTTAAAGGTGACGCTAGAGGATGGGAGCGTGGTCGGTTCTCGGCTCAAACGATTTACTCTTTTAATTTGTTTATAAAGATGCCGCGAGCATCAAGCTTTATTATTTTCAACACAAGAAAGATGATTTAATGATTATGAAAAAGGGGAAAGTTGTAATACCCTCAATTGATATTGATATGCGTAATGACTAACGCAAACTAGACTTAACGCATTGGGGAGATTCTGAGTAAGGGGGATTGTTATATAAAGGGAATAGATGGAGCACCCTAAATATATATAGTTATCTATAGCTTTATATATGAATATGTTTGATATGTTTGTGTGTTTTAATTGTTATTGCTATGATTGGGAAAGTTTCTCCTTTGGGATTTTAAGAAAGATAGATTTATGTGGGATCCTAGTGTTTGTTATTATTGTGCTTGCAAAGATCTGTGGATCTTCTGCATACATATCCCCTAGTGGGAATCAGAGCATTTGTAGCTCGGATCTAAAGGGATCTATGGTTTGTTTGGTCTGAGGGAGAAAGAAATTTGCTCGCCAAGGATGAGACCTTGTGCCTACGTATTCTCAAAAGGATGTTGAGAAAGTCAGAGCAATCGTAGTTCCCACTTATGCTAGTGGAAAGCAACGGGATGTTAGTAAGAGACAGACAAATGTCATCTTAATGAAAAATGTATCTAATCTATTTCATCACATACATTTTGAAAAGTTTGACTGATTGAAATCTTTCGTCGTAAGTTATAGGTGTTTTGCTTGAGTGTACAAGCGTTACCACTTACATGTTTAAGAAAGATGTTTGAAAAAATGATTGAATCTTTTAACTGTAAGCATTGGGTGTTTTGCTTGAGTGTACAAGCGTTACCACTTACGATTAAGAGATGTTTTTGTTTGAAAAGAGTTTGAAAAGTTTTGAAAAGTTTGTGATGTGATAGATAAGATACTTCTTCCATAGAGATGATAGATGTCTAAATCTCGAGGAGAAATTGATTGGATTAAAGGGATGCTTTTAAGAAGCCCATGGGTCCTTGTATTGTTAGCCCAAGAGGAGGCATTCCGAGGGTCATCGAGGGTCCTTGTATGAAGCTCAAGAGGAAGCTATACGGTATGGATGGCTTTGGTTTTAAAAGGGATTTCACCGGGAAACCATCCTTTTGGAATTTAGAGCAATTTCACCGGGAAATTATACTCTCAGGGTTCTATCCTAACGCGGGTAATTCTTTGTATTGGAAGCCCAATAGGAGGCTGTTAAGAGATTTCCTGTCTCTTTCGTTGTATGATGCCCAAGAGAAGGCTAAACTCAATGGGGAGTTCTTTTGAACGAAGCCCAAGAGGAGGCTGAATCAACGGTGTTGTCTTATATGAAACCTAGCGGAGGCTAAACTCGATGAATGAGTTTCTTTGTACGAAGCCCAAGAGAAGGCTAACTCTGTGGGAAGAGTTATCTTGTATAAAGCCCAAGCGGAGGCTAAATTCATACTGAGGATGAATTATCTTGTATGAAGCCCAAGCGGAGGCTACAACTGTGGGGAACCTATTGGTTAGACTAATTGTTATGTTATAATTAGACAGTTGTATAAACAAGTGTGTGTGTGTGATATGTATTCACGGGGAGTTTATGAAGGAAATATAAACAATGCATGATGTTTATTTACAAGATTTTATGAAGGAAATATAAACAAGTTATACGTAAACGAGCGTTTGAAAGCAAGCAACTTGATTCACAAGTTTGAATTGTGTACAAGGAAATGAATATGTACACGAACGAGCTATTTATGCACAGACAAATACGGATGTACATAGGAGGGTTGGGACTTACACCATAAGGGTGGCCCATTGATTTAAAAGCAGTTTCACCGGGAATAATGCTCCTTTCAATATCAATGGTATTCAGTTGAATGTACAGATGAAACGGAAACGAAAGATCGAAGTTTATCTGTGTTTAAGTTTTTACAAAAAGTATCTGTGTTATGTACATATAAAAGTTTGTATGAAAAGAAATTGATATGTACAAGGAAAATATGTATGTTCATAAAGAATGTTGGTTTGAGTATACACAAGTGAAGTGAAAACAAACGATCGAAGTTTGTCTGTACTTGAGTATAAAAGTATCTGTATTTATGTACATATGAAAATTTGTATGTGTTTGGAAAGGATTTGATATGTACAAAGAAATATTATGTACACAAAAGAATGTTATGGGACTTACACCGTGAGGGAGGCCAATGATCGATTAAGAAATTCGAGAGAAAACGAATTCGGTTTTATCGTTTAAATCGGATCGATCATGGTAAAAAGATGCAAGTTGGATGAAAAAGGTTTTGAAAAATGATTTTGAAAGTGTTTTGAAATATGAAGTTCATCTATGAGAAGTTTTGAAAAGAATCGGAAGTCGAAAACTTGAAAAATTCACCTTTAAAAGTGTTTTGAAAAAGTGCTCAGGACGTCGTTTTCGGCTCGATTAAAATATAATCAGATGAAAGTTTTTTCTGAAACTTTTTGCACTATCATAAAATAGATACATTTATTGACAAGTGTTCAAAAAATCACCTCAAAATGAGGAGTTTTGATTGGTTAAAAAAAATGTGAAGTTTTGTAAAAAACATGAAAAAATATGAAAGTTTGGAAAAAGAA
This sequence comes from Vicia sativa, assembly GCA_021764765.1. Lineage (NCBI taxonomy): Eukaryota > Viridiplantae > Streptophyta > Magnoliopsida > Fabales > Fabaceae > Vicia > Vicia sativa. The sequence goes on from CM038794.1 coordinate 109,111,807, forward strand.
TGGTCTTGTGGAGAGTTGAACTCATGACCATTGGGTGGTATACGTGGAAAAGAGCACTACGGGCAAGCTAGCAACCACTGGGACAAACGCGCGTTTGTGTTTAGGAATCAGAAACACGTGTAAACAAAGTATTGGGAAATTTGAATTTAAAAAAACTCAAGAACACGCGCGCAGGCTTGTTCTTCGTTTTGATTCTCAGCTTCTTCAAACCCAGCTATAATCTTCGTTTCTCAATGAAATTCAATGAAGTAAACATGAAAATTGCTCGGTTTGGAACAAGGAATACGAAGGTGTATGTTAATTGCATTTATTTTTAGTCTAGCATGTTTGAATTTCTGGAATCACGAAGAACCCTAGAAACTAAGATTTCAAATTAAATGATGCATAGTTGATGATTCTTTGATTTTTTTGAGGGCTTATGATCGTGATAAGTGCAGAAAGAGATTGGCCATGAGCTTTTTCATTTAAGTGCAAAGAATCACTATACCCAAGTTCATGTTCATACCTGTTCAAGTTGAAATCGAAGGAGGTATTAGAGTGTTTCCAGAACTTGTTTCTTGATTGCTACAGCATCATCGGCCCATATGGAAGCTATAGGAATGGTCTGCTTGCTTTGAATCCTCCCAAATCAATCCATCCAAATGGTCCACCTGTATCAACTGAAAATGGAACTTCGATTTTGATGTTAGAGTTATTACAGATGTTGGTTATTGATCTGGATCATGTATATGAGGTATATGGAAGGTGTTGGGATGATCAAAACATAGCTGGCTCAAGTCAAACCAAGAATTCGAATGCTTAGGCAGTTTGGACAGTTTTGAAAGCATGAAGTTCAAATCTGATTTCCACTTGTTCTTGTGTTGATTTTATGATTCAAACAAGTTTAGTATTGATATTAGAGCATGCTTGACACCAAAGTTTAACATGGTTTTCACTGAATTTAAAAATTGCAAGTTTGCTCAAAAGTGCATTATGTTTCTTGATTTTGAAGAAAGAAGTGAGAAAGCATAACTTTGCATTGCTTTGGTTTGATTTTAAACTTGAAATGGTGATCTATTTATAGGCCAATGGTTCTGAAAATGTTAGGCAAGAGTACATGGCAATTGGAAATTCAAATTTGCCTTAAGGGGTAAGAATGACTTTTCAAAAGCAAAAAGGAAGTTTCCTCTTTTTACCATGTGTGAAAATCTTCCAATTGATCCTATCTCATATCAATCATATCTAGCTGATATTTATCAGCTCTAAGCTTGAATTGGCAAGGTGGCAATGCTTCTAGATGAAGAAATCTCAAAATGTCCTATAATTTGAAATTTTGAACTTTGAAAATCATGTTCATGGAGCCTTATGTTTCAATTTCAAAAGTATAGCTAGACTCCATGGATTTGTAAGTTCTTGGACATTTTGGAAATCTTGTTTCAAGAGCTACAACTTTCATGTTTTGAGTTTTTTCCAATTCAAAATGGAACTAGGTGAAAAAATGGCATGAAGTTTGGAAAAAATAAGAAATTTTAACACTTAGAAATTTTTCTAAGTGTTGAAACTTTTGACTTTTTGTTGACTTTTTCAAATTCTTTGATTTTTTATGACCATGATGGATCATTTGAAGTATTTTGATGATTGAAAAAGTTTTGTTTTGAAAAATTTGACCAAAAGTCAAAGTTTGACTTTTCTGTGCAGATGAAATTTCATCAGACGATTCTGAAATTGACTGATGAAGTCTCTGAACTTCTAGGATGTTTTGAATCTAGAAATTAGGTCAAGATGCTGTATCTAAGATATAGTGACCAATCTCTATCCAAAAAAGTCATTTCTTGCTCAAAAAGTCAGAGAATACTCATTCTCGATCAAAACCCTAATTGGTCGATCCTCGATTGATCAATGAGAAAAATTGGATATCTGAGGATCAAAGGTTGATGATTTGATCAAGATAGATCAAATGCGGTGAGAAAAACTCAAACCCTAATTGGTTGCCTCTTGAATCAGATGAAAATCTGATGAAACCCTAATTTTGACCTGTGAATGCTATACTCAATTAATGTTATCTGAATTGTTAGTGATGCAATGATGCAAATGTAAGGTGGTATATTAGGTCAAAAATTGGGGTATGACAGAGTCAAATCAGCATCAGAGAAACCTAGGCCGTTGTTGGCAGCCAGGCTAGCAATACAAACTTCAAACTGGTCAGTGGTAGTGTCTTGCGGCAAGTGAGCATTCTTCAGAAACTTCACCAAGGCATTAGCATGAGCCTCGGAGCATAAGAGCAGAGCAAGCATGGAGATCTTGGGACGGAGTCTGTCCCAACTGTTCCACAACATTGTAGTCACTCTTCTTGATAATCTTCAGAATTTCCTCCATTTCCTGTTTGGAGGTGTCTTCGGTAACTTCCTTTGGTACTTCTGGCTGAGCAGGATGAGTCACTGGTTCTTTCCCTCTAGCTTGGGGAATGGGTTGAATAGCTGGAATGTGAGTTGGAGTCGCAGTGTCTTTTGGAGGAGAGATTTCTGGAGAGAACACTCTTCCGGTTCTGGTCACCTTACTGGGTCCGGTGATATTGTCAATGTTAGGAATGGTAGCTTCAACTGTAAGGTCCTCAATGGTCAGAGGGTCTTGCTTGACACCATGATAGTAAACCTCAGCTCCATAATTTCAAGGGATAGCTTTGTTAGAGGAATATGGAACTGGTCTTGGAGAAGTAATGATGAGAGGTGCCACTCTAGGTACAGGATCAGCAGAGGAAATCCTTATAGTGTTAACATCAGCATAGTCTTCTGGGAAATAGTCACCTCATCCAGTTACTTTCACATCTTCCATAGGAATCTTGTAGCTCTCAGGAACAGTGTACTTCACCATGTAATCATACTTCCCAATTGGCTGCCCCAAGGTATCCCACACAGATGGTGCAGTTTCATTCGCATTATCAATCTTCAACTTAGACATTTCTTCACACAGCTTCTGCACAGGTGATTTTAGGAATAGTATTTCACGGTTATCCATCATGCACTAAACACGTCTTCTCAACCAAGCACAACCATCAGGTGCAGATGGGCACCAATGACAATTCTCTGAGCATCCTGGATTGACACCGGCTTGCAGCAAATTCTTCTTAACAATCATCAGAGGAATGGTCAAGTCATCTATGTTGAAAACATAAGTATCGTCACCAACAGCATTAGAATTTTTGTCATGGTTAGGCATAGGCGCATTGATCACATTCGGAGTCTCAACGGGAGGATCAAACTCAATCTGCTTAGCTTCAATCATATCTTGAATCTTGTTTTTCAGAGCCCAACAATCATCAGTACTATGTCCTGGGCTATTAGAATGGTAAGCACACTTAGCATTAGGATTGTATCTCGGAGAGGAAGTATTGACATTCTGAGGAGGATCCCTCAAAGTAATCATCTCTGCTTTCAACATGTGTTGCAAAGCTCGCGACAATGGCATGTTGATCTTCGTAAACTGTCTTCGTGGTGCGTTCTGGCTACGCGCGTTGTCTCGCTGAAGTTGTGCTGATGTATGATTTGAGATCACAACTGCCCCCACAGATTGAGCGCGGTCGGTCTTGGCTCGGCTTTTCTGACCATACACAACATTGACTTCTTTCTTACCACCAAAAGATTTCTTCGCAGCATTTAAAGATGACTCTACCTGAATCTTTCCGCTCTTGATACCAGCTTCGATGCGCTCGCCTGTTAATATCAGCTCGGTGAATCTGGCTGAAGAGTTTCAATCAGATGATTGAAGAATGCGCCTGTCAGCGTTCCCATAAACATATCAACCAGCTCCCTATTGGACAAGGGTGGTTGAACTCTGCCTGCTAGATCTCTCCATTTCTGAGCATACTCCTTGAACTTCTCATCACGACCCATAGACATGCTTTGTAGTTGCATGCGAGTGGGTGTCAATTCAGCATTGTACTGATACTGTCTATAGAAAGCATCAGCCAAGTCACTCCAAGTACGGATACGGTCATTCTCTAGCTGATAATACCATTCCAATTGAGTTCCGGACAAACTCTCTTGAAAATAGTGCATCCATAATTTTCTATCATCAGTGTGGGGATTGATCTTCTGAACATAGGACTTCAAATGCAGCTTAGGGCAAGACATGCCATCATACTTGGCAAAAGTCGGAACTTTGAACTTGGGAGGAATCACAACACCAAGGACAAGACTCAGATCATCAAAATTCAGCCCGGACATTTTCAGATTTTCCACAGCATTCAGACGGTCTTCAAGTTGCTTGTACTTGTCATCCTCATCAGAGTACTGGCCATTATCATAGTCTTTCTCAGGCTCATGCTGGCTGCCTTTGCCATCTCCCTTGTCACTTTGCTCATCCTCTTTCTTGATACTTCCTTCAGAGAGCTCTATCCGACTGACCACTTTAGGACCACCTTTGTAGCGTCTGCCCATGTTGAGGAGACCAACAACCTTCTTCTTTCTGTAGATGAGCTTCTTCAGATCTTCTTGGCCTTGGACCAAGCTGATGAACATCTGTTGAAACTGAGCATTCTGAGCTTAGAGATCTTTGACAGTCTGTTCAAGAGCCATTTCTGCTAAAATAAATAGCGAGCAAATGAGAAAACCAATCTTCAATGTACCTGTGATGCAATGTTTTGCTATGATATGCAATGTTTATGCGAATGCGATGCAATGTTTTCAAGGACCTTAGAGACTTAAATTTGTTAAACAAGCAATGAACAAACATTTATTAGTACTTTCTTTATCATTCTTTTTTCCTTTTAAGTACAAAAGATAGTTCAAAATAAAAGAAAAACATGTAAATCAAAAAGCTCTAAGTCTCCCATGGGCGCTTCCTCTTGATGCCGAGGTAGGCGTTGATGCTTCGCTCCTCGTGAAGTAGCTTAGTCAACTCTAGTACTTTTTTCTCGCTTGCATAACACTGAGCTTCAAAGGTATCCCTCTCTTCTTTAAGCTGAATCCAGGATCTCTTCAAGTCTTCAAAATCAGTAGGCATATCAAGATGGATAACAGTATAGGATTCGTCACCCATAGCAACAGGTTCCATAATTACTGGTAGAACAGGCGTGAATGGCATCATGAGGTTTTGAGCTCGAGCTCTCACCCATTTGAGGTAAGGTTCCCAAGGAATGGAGTTCTGGTGCCCCAAAGTCTTGGTATCAGTCTTCTTTACCATGCCCCAAGTGTGTATGAACCTTTGTCGATAATTATGGAGATCGTGGTTGTAGTCGAACACAATATCTTGGAGAAGCATATCATGCGGACCATCTCTTCGAGCAAACCCAAACTTACGTAGAGCTAGAGAAGGGTTGTAGGTAATACCTCCTCTTATACCAAGTAGTGGTACATTAGGGAATTCTCCACAACGCTCAATGAAGGTGAAGTCCTTTTGAGAGAAAAGACTCCAACGGATATCTGAATGAGAGAGTGACATCAACCTTTGAGACCACTTCAACCTTTGTTCGTTCTTCAAAACTGATGGAGGAAGGTGCGAAATAAACCACCTGGAAAGTAACGGTATGCAACACATGAGAGTTCCTTGTCTTTTAGTAGTACGAGTGTGGAGAGAATGTAGGATGTCTCCAAGTAAAGTAGGCACAGGATTACGGGTAAGAAACAACTTGATGGTGTTGACATCTATGAATTGATCCGAATTAGGGAATAGAACCAAACCATAGATTAGCAAGGCCACAATGTCTTCAAATGCATGGAAACTCATAACTTTGAGGAATTCTCGGGCTTTCTTAATTAGGAACTTGGCAAGTAAACCCTTAACTCCGCTTCTAGTTTCCCAATTGGCTTCAATGTCTTAGCGCTTTAGATGTAAGGCTGATGCAATGTCTTCGTACTTAGGAACCTTTTCTAAACCGGTGAATGGTACTTGATCAAGAATAGGTATCCCAAGTAACTTAGAGAACTCTTCCAAAGTAGGAACTAGCTGATAATCTGGGAATGTAAAGCAATGGTGTTTCGGATCAAAGAATTGGAATAGGACATGCATCATATCCTCCTCAAAACCGGAGATAACCAAGTCAAGTAGATAACCATGTCTTTTGATGAACTGAGCATGGTCGGGAATCTCTGAAACCAATTCTTTGAGCTGAGAAGGTATACCCATGAAGTTGATTCGGATAGTCTTTCTAGAAGCCATAATACCCGCAAAACAGAGTAAAGATAAATCCCTAGGTCCTTGAAATAGTTAGAAATGATATGCAATGCGAATGATGTCATGATGTCATGTTTAGCACACACAAACAATTCACACAATGAGCCTAGGTTTAAGGCTTGCATGAGGTATAGGTGATTACCCCACCAAAAGTTTGAGTTGGTTCATCCTGTCCTATAATAGTAACCGGGTTCTAGGAATCTCACATCATTGATCTTTCTCGTAGGCGTTTATTTCAATACGACTACCAAGTGGTCGACCAAAAATATCCCAAAAGTCTGATCTCAATGAGCGTAGCATCGAGTATCAACCAACCTTAGTCTGCACCAAAGTCGGCCATCTTACTACCTTCTAATGGCCAAGATGGGTCAATTAAGGTTCTAAAAGTTTAGTTAGCGCTTGATGACACCACGTAGAAGCCAAATACTATCCTCAACTTGGGAATGAAGAGTATCAGGACATCCAATGTGTCACGCTAACATAGCCATCATGTTGACCGTTTTGATATACGTCTAACGGTCGCGACGATTTATTGCTACTTACCTAAAAGGAAACCCGGATCCGGGTGTAGGATCCCCCACAAATATAATACCCAACCAACCCTTAAAGATAAAGCAAGCAAGTCAAACAGAAAGCAGTAAAGGTGATTTAGAAATCCCAAAGGCAATTCTCTCTTTAGGGTGTCTCCCCGGCAGAGTCGCCAGTTCTGTAACACGGTGAACTGACTTTGTAGGTTTTGTATCGCAAATGTGCGGATCGCAAGAGTCGCCACCGACTTTTCTTTTATCCAATTAAGGGAAGGTAAAAAGTACAGAAAAAGACCTTCGTTAGATTCTGAGTAAGGGGAGAAGGTTATGAAAAGGGAAGGTATTAGCACCCCTTTCCATCCGTAGTTATCTACGGGCTCATAGTTGCTCTTAGATCACTTTAAAATTGTGCTTTCTGTGTGTTTGAAAAAGGTTTTGAAAAGGCATTTCGCTTTGACTTTGTAATGATTCATGTAGGAATGTATACAAAGTGTTCGGAAATGCTTCGTTTTGAAAAGAGTTTGAACTTTGACAACTAAAAGTATTTTGATAGAGCAAGCAACTAAAAGTCTTATTACCTACTCAGAATGGTCGTTTTCGTGTTTATTTTACTTTCCTTTAGAATAACGCTATCCATACCATTGGTTGGTAGGTAACCTTTGTTGGATGTAGAAGGGGCATTCGAAGGGACATCGGATACTCATAGAAAGCAACTTGTAGGAAGTATCCTAGCACATTCGAAGGGACTATCATCATTTTTCGTAGGCGACAATCGAGGGTCAAGATCATGTATTCGGAGGCGACATCGTGGGTCTATGATCTTTGTATCGAAGGGACTATGATGATTTGTTTGAAGGCGACAATGCTAGAATACCTCTACGTTCGAGGGACATGACCATTTGAATTCGTAAGGCATCGAGAGAGAATTACCCTAAGGGGTGCATGTGTGAAAGAGTGTGTTGATTCAGATATATGTTATCTTGAAAATTAATGTGAGCTATGTTCAATTTTAGTCTTGCCATACACGCCTAATTACTAGCAGTTTATAGGGTGCGGAAATTAAAATGCAGAAATGTAAAGTGCGGAAAGATAAATCCTACGCTATTACATGGCTTTGGGGCAGATACATAATTTAAGATGCGGAAAATAAAAGCCCTAATTAAACTATTACATCCCATGAGCAATTACATTATTGGAAAAAGAAAACGGTAAAAAGAAATCGTCTGAAACGGGATAACCTGTAAAAAGATAAGAAATCGGAAAATACGAGAAAAATCGAATAAGAGGAAAATGTTAGTTAAAATGCAAATTTTTAAATGAGAAAAATATTTCATGCTGGAAGTAACATTAATATGCTAAAATAATTTTTTGGGATTTTTTGGAGATGAATTAATAATTAAAAACTAATTTAAAATGATTTAAATGATAAATTATGAATAAAATTAAATATGCATGCAAAATAATATTTTTTAATTTTATAAATTAAATAAACATTTTCTGAAAATAATGTAAAAAGAAGAATATTTTTTGGTATCTTTTAATGCATGATAAAAAATATTGAAATTAATTAAAATGCATGCAAAAATATTAAATAAAATAAAATATGTAAATATAAGAAAATATGAAGTTTTGCAAACTTGTAAAAATAAGTGTCATGGTCAGGGATCGAACTCATGACATTGCTTTCATACCCCCACGCCTTTGCCATCTGATCTAACACGCATCACTGTTTGGAAATTGGAGCGAACAGATTACAAGCACGCGTCGTCCCCTGGTTGCATCGAACTCGCCCCAAATCATCGTCTTCCTCGTTTTGAAATTTTGAAAATCCTACATCGGCCTTGGCTCGACGCTATGACCCTGGCTAAATAAAAAATCATGCACAAGTAATATAAATAAAATCTAAGGCCATGGTTCGATTCGAAATATCATTCCGAACGCGATGGTAGTAGTCTCATGGTCCAATTTTTCCGTTTTAGAGAAACCCTAATTCGTTTCAAGAAACCCTAACAATGGCAAATCGTGCTTCAGGCCATAGAAATGCAATTGAACTGCCCAGAACGTTTGTAAACTTCCTACTAATCACAAAAACAACAACAAATCGTGTTAAAAATGCATGAATATGAGAAATCGATTTTGAAATATATTTGAACAAACCGAATTCAGATTTCTTGATTCTTGATGGTTTTGAATGATGTAAGGGTCTGGAATCACTCAAGGGATATCAAGGAATGCAATGGACACCTCAAAACCAATTGAAACAAGCTTGAACTGTAGCTGCTAGTTGAACTCCACGGTTTTTTTGAGCTTCAATAGGGTTTCTCCAGTCAGTTTTTCTACCCTCATTCGTGTGGCATATGTTGTATATATATAGTAGATGGAATTAGAGTTGATTTGAGAAAGAATCAATCATCAATCAATGCAAAACAAATTTGATTTTGTACAAAATCAAATTTTCTCTTTTTTGATCAATTTCAATCAAATCTTGCTATATCCAATCAAATTTCGAAATTTGCTGGCTTTATTGAGTTTCTTGGATCTCAAGGAAGAGAGGAAGATCAAATTTGCATTTAATTTTGATTTTATACTTTATTTTTTAATTTAATTTGTATTTAAATGAATAAATTCCAAATTAAATAGAAAAATAAAATAAAAATTCGTGGCATTGGGCTTGGATATTCCTAATTGCATAAGGAACAAGTTTGGATGAAGAAAAAGTAAGCCCATTTGCAAAAGTTTTGATTTTTAGAAGCATATCTCTTTGTGCACTTCTCCAAAATTGCCCAACTTGTGAATGGTGTATCTTGCTCAATTTTCCATATTTTTGAGTGTTCTTGGACTTTTTGGAAAGCTCTAAGAGTCTGCTAACCAACCTTTTTGGTCTCATCTCAATTGGAGTTTCCATGCGCAATATATCTTCAAAACAAAAATTTGACTTTTTGTTGACTTTGAAAAAGGACCTGTAATGTTTTGATCCATACCTCTCAAATGAAGCATTTTTGAACATTCTTGTGAGACATGAAGTTGTAGAGAATTGAATTTCCTTCAAAACAAGCTTTGGTGGGAAAATTTCTGAGAAAGTATGAAGAAGTTATGACCAGGTCAAAGTTTGGTTGACTTTTCACCTAGAAACCCTAATTTAGAAATTTGACTTTTGAGCAAATCTTGAGTTTTCTTGATGAATCATGATCAACTCTTGATCAAATGATGAATGCAACTTCAAAATGAGGATGTTGACCAAAAATCATGAAGTTTGACTGTATGTTGACCACAGTTGACTTTTTGTCCAATACAACTGATTTTCAACCATCTGAGCAATTGTCTGAGGAAACTTGACTTGTGAGGCTTGAAACTTGACATGGAGAATCTTTGAAGCATATGATGAGGCATGAAGCCCATTGGAGATGTTGGAAATCCATCTTGATCTAATAGATACCAAACCCTAGTTTGGGTTGATTGTCTAGGAGAGAGTTTGTCTGATCAACTCTTGAGGAATTCTTAAGTATGGATGTATGAAATGTCTTGAGAAGAATGGAGGGCAAATTTTGGGGTATGACAAATTGATGCCTGTTTAAGTTATTGTTGTTTAAGTTGTTGTGGTTTTTGTCGCATATATAGCATTTGCATGATTAAGTTGGCCTTGATGGCACCATGTTGAAGGCTTATGCCTTGTTAATGCCTCGATAAACTAGCATATGGTTAAGTTGTGTTTAAGTTGGGAGTTCTGATCCAAATGGTACCACATGCATTTACATAGTTGAGTCGCATACAAATTGTATGTTTAAGTTGATGTTGTTGTTGATATAAGTTGTTGTTTAATACAAGTTGTTGTTGTTATTAAGTTGTTCCTCAATAGTTGTTGTATGATTGTTGTGAAGCGGTGAAAATTATATGATTCTTGTCTATTATATCGATCATCATACTTTTATTTATATTATTCGATATCCCACTCCTTCTATTGTGATGTTGCCTCTACGTGGGTAACGTGCAAGTGTTCAAGGATGGAAGAATTAGTTGCTGTTAGTTGGTTTCATTGCTCTGATACGTAGCACTCGGAGGGATGTTTTTGTCTATGTCGTTTCAGTTGTTATTATTGTTGTTGCATTTTAAGTTGAATAATAAAATTACTGTGATTTTTCAAGTTGTTTTAAATGAATAAAGATGATTAGTTGTTTGAGTTGAATAATTATGAATTCCGTTGCATATTGAATGAAAGTTGGTTGTTCTAAAAGATGATGTAAGTTGTTATGTGATCCTGCTAAATTAAAGTGTTATGTATCTGATTATGTGTTGTTTTAAAGTTGAAAATGTGGCATCTCATCCTTTGTTGAATGTTTTAATTACTCTGATTTTTAATATAATTTTTGGATATAATTTGGGGTGTTACACTGGACAGTCGCGATGATCTATTGCTACTTACCTAAGGAAACATGGATGCAGGTGTAGGATCCTTACAAGAAGGATTACCCAAGCAAAAACCCTTAGTAAATCAGACAAAAACCCTTAAAAACCCTTACAAGAAATATTACCTAAGGTAACCCCTCTTTAGGTATTTTCCCCAACAGAGTCGTCAGTTCTGTAACACGGTGGGAGAACTGACTTGGTTGTTTTGCGTTTTATCGCAAATGTTGCGGTTAGCAAGAGTCGCCACCGACTTTTCTTTTATCCAATAAGGAAAGGTGAAAAAAAAAGTAAAGGTCTTTTATCAACTCTGAGTTTGGGGGGTAATTATGAAAAGGGAAGGTGTTAGCACCCTTTTCATTCGTAGTTATCTACGGGCTCTTAATTGCTTAGCTCAATTTTGAAAACTTGCTTTGTGTGTGTGTGTGTGATTTGTTTTGAAAATATTTTTCTTTGACTTTTTAATGATTCTTGTATCAGTCCTCAAGAATGTGTATACGAAGTGTTTGAAAATATTTGTTTGAAAATGTGAGGTGTGAAAAGTATTTTATCTTGATGAGCAAGCAACTAAGAGTTATTACCCACTCAAAGGTCGTTCTTGTTATTTTCCTTCTCCTTTAGGATAGTTCTATCCATACCATGAGTCAGTAGGTAGCCCCATCCATTGGATGTGAAAGGACAGGCATAGGGTCATCGTATGATCATTGAAGGCAACATTGTAAGGATATCTTAATATTAATTTGAAGGGACGACCATCATTTATTCATAGTAAACAACCGAGGGACAAAATCATATATTCGTAGGCAACAATCGAGGGTCATCGAGGGACTATGATCTTTATGATTATTTTTGAACCGAGGGACTTTTGTTAATGGTATCCCTATGTTCGAGGGACATGAACATTTATTCAAAGGCAACAAGAGAGGATACCTTAAGGGTGTAAGTGTGAGAGTATGTTATTTTCAGATATTTTATCTTGATTAGGGTTATCTAACGATTGATTTTATATCTTGCCATACAAACCCTAATTAGCATACATCTAGCATATAATTGTCTGACCGCTCTGTGTCATGGACAATTATATCAAAGAAGGATGAAGAAAGCCTTCGACAAAAAGGTTCGACCTCGTGAATTCCAAGAAGGCGACTTCGTGCTTAAAAAGATTTTGTCTTTTCAACCAGATTCCAGGGGCAAATGGACTCCTAATTATGAAGGCTCATACATCGTCAAAAGAAGCTTTTCTGGCGGTGCTATGACTCTCACAACTATGGACGGTGATGAACTCCCGCATCTTGTGAATGCTGATGCAGTCAAAAAATACTTTGTCTAAAAAGACAAAAGAACAACTCGGTAATTCGAAAACCCGAAATGAGCGTCTCGGTGGACTGAAAACCTGAAAAGGCAGGTCTAGGCAAAAATTAGAGATAATAAACAGAAATTTATCCTGATAGATTGAAAACCTGAAAAGGCAATCTAGGCAAAAATTAAGGATCAAAATGACAAAGTAACTGCATCAGTCCGTACTTCGTCAATCTGAAGAATCTTCCATCAACGGATCTTCAATCAAATCTTCTAAAGCAACAAGCACAGTTGGAATTCAAAAGTTGTTAGGGATAATAGTGGTTATTTGCTTTCAATGTAGCCTTTTCCCAATAAATTATCATTTCCAACTTTTGTAAATAGTCCATGGAATCACGCCTTTGGCTGATTACCATTCTATCAATAAAATTTGGGCCTTGTGCCCATTTGTTTGCAATTCTTGCTTTATTCTATTTTGCAAAATAACGCTTTTTCTTGTGAAAATCACTTTTGAAACTAAAAAAAAAAACAAGAGTTCTAAATGATTTTTTACTTCAAAATTTTGAAATAAAAGCGAAATCTTTCTTTGAACTATGAACACAGAAAGAATTTCAACATTTTTCTCCATGAGTGTTTCGACCTCTGAAAGATAAAACAACTGTTGAGAAGTCTTCTTTTCCTCGAAAGAGATCATCAAAGGACAGTATTCTTATCCAAAAAAGAATCCCCAACAAGGTTGCCAGTAAAATGCCTTTTCCAGGAAAGTTTAAAGCATGCAACTCAGATTCATCATCAGTAACGTCTACACCATTGCTGCAGATTTTGCTGAGTATTTGTTTGAACTGTGACGTAGTCCTTTTCCCAAATACGTTTTTGTTGTTTTGTCAAGTACCATCAGCATACATATGACATTCATGACATTCATCATTCATACATAATGGCATCATTAGTGCATTCCTGCATTCCTCAATGTTTGCTTCTATATCACTTGTTTAGGTTACATTCATTCCCAAAAAAAAACAAAAACAAAAAACAAAAAAAGAAACAAGTGTGGGTGTGTCATCTCTCTAGTAGATTATCCCCAAATAGGAAAATACATTTTTCTCTCCCGTCCCCCAATTGAGATCATTCCTTATTGGGTACGAAGTCTTGATTGACCATTTCTTTCTAGTTCATTCCTGGATAGAACCTCATCTCTAACCGATTCAGGTTTAGATTTCACAAAAAAATCTACCTGCAAACAATAAGCAATAGCCTCGTCATTCGAGCTGCTTATTTTCTTTTCATCTTGAAACTTGTCATGAAAAGATTGTTCTTCTTAGCATGTCCAATCATGAAAGTTCAAGAAATCTCCACGGTTATCTTTCTGTCTAAAGAAAAACCTGTATCTTTTCAATCAAAATGCCTGCAGATCCTTGGCAAGATTGTAACAGGGAAAATAGAAACTCATTTGAGATCTGTTTCCATCATTGTCTGTTATTCACAAGGCTGAATACTCAGTAAAATTCTCAAGAATTACCTTTCCAAAGTTATCACTTTGCTGATAATTGGTAATATCTTCAAAACTCATTACCATAAACTATCACAAGGCTGATAATTGGTAATATCATCTTCACTTACCTTAAACATTGTCACAAGGCTGACAGAAGGTAATCTCCTCGTTTCCCAAAGCAAAACAGATATTCACTTGCATTGAGAATCTATTTTCCCAGTGAAATATATCCTTGTTTCCCAACAAACAGGATTCTCATTTCTTAGACAGATTAAGTCATCCTCATAATTTTTCCCCAGCATATCATTCTTTGATACCTCCTAGGTGAACTTTCTGCAATCATTTCGCATCATTCGCATTTTTTGGTATCTTAGGTCCAAAATCTGCGTATTCTGATATTTAAGTTTCTTCACACCTATCGAGACGGAGATTTTCATCTTCATATCTCAGGTTAAAGAAACTTAGATAGGGGCATCTGTCATACCACAATTTTTGACCTAAGATACCACCTTACATTATTCACATATGCATCATTCTGCATCACTAACAATTTTAGAACAGGATAGATCGTGCATGTACTCTTGAAATCAAAGTTAGGGTTTCATCAAAATTTCATCTGTTCCGGATATAATCAATTAGGGTTTGAGTCTCCACTCACCTCAATTGATCTATCTTAATCAATCATCAACATTTGATCTCCAAATTCCCAACTTTTTCTCATGATCTACCTTGAATCGACCAATTAGGGTTTTGACCGAAGATAGTGAATCATTGACTTTATGCTTAATGGATGACCTATTTGCTTGAAGATTGATCTTAAAATTTTCAATGCAACATCTTGACCTAATTTCTTGGTTCAAAACATTGCAAAATCCATGTTTCTTCATCAGACAAATTCTGAATCATCTGATGAAAATTCATCTACTAAAAAAAGTCAAACTTTGACTTTTGGTCAACTTTTTCAAGACTAAACTTTTTCAATCATAAAATCATTTCAAATAATCGATAATGATCATAAAAAATCAAGAAATGTGAAAAAGTCAACAAAAAGTCAAAGTTGGAATTTTTTTTCTAACACTTAGAAAATTTTTGAAGTGTTAAGAAACATGGTTTTTCCTCACTTTCATGGCCATTTTTCACCTAGATCCATTTTGATTCAAGAAAAACTCAAAACATGAAAGTTGTAGGTCTTGTTACAAGCTTTCTAAAATGTGCAAGAACTTTCAAAAACACTTTGTGTAGCTAGGGTTTTGATTTTGAAACATAGAGCTCCAAAACCATGGATTTCCAAAATCATGCACCAAAATTACAAGTTATTTTTGCAACTTCTCCTTCTAGAAGCCTTGTCACCATTGAGAGATAAGTTATAACTGATAAATATTAGTTAGAAATGATTGAGAGGAGGATTGGATCAAGAAGAAATTTTAACCATGGTTAAAAAGTTAACCATTTGCATTAAATGCAAAAGATTCCTTCTTACCTCTTAAGCCAAGTTGCAAGCTCTCTCAATTATAACCTTGACTTGTTATTCAGAATTTTTGGCCTATAAATAGAGGTCATTTATTCATTCAAAACTACCCCAAAAGCAATCATAATCCAAGCTTTCCTTCTTTCTTTCTTGATTTCCAAGTTTCAAAGTTCTAAGAAGGAGAATTTTGCAAGTTTCAAGTTTTGCAATTTCTGAGCAAACTTAGGCTTCAAATACTTTCTAAACATCATTAGAAAGTTGTTAGAATCCTCAAGCTAGCACAAAAACTAGCCAAACTCAGAAATCATTTTCAAACTTCATGTATGCACATATTGAGCCATAACTTACAAACACTCAATCCACTTGTGCATCTTCCAAACTTTCACTTCAAACACCTTATATACATCATATAGAAGTAATCCAAATCATCATTCCATCATTGTAAACACAAAATCACCAGATTCGATTCTCACTTCAAGTGACTATAACTGGACTTGGTCAGAACAATCCAGACCATTTTAAACCAAGGTAAGCATACCAACACCTTCCAAAAACATCCTTGAAGTTGTAGCAATCATCAAAAAACCTCTAAAACACCCCCAGCAAGAAACACGATTTCAGTTTTAAGAGGTATAAACTTGAACTTTGAACTCTGTGATTTCTAACTTTCAGTTCAAAAAAGGCTTGGCCATTTTGTTTCTGCACTATCACTGAATAATAACCCTCCATCAATTGCTCAAAATTATGCTCATACATGATTTCATAATCAAAACATAGAATTAGGGTTCTTCGTGTTCATACGAAAATTAATGATTCTAAGCTTAAAATAAATGAAATTAAATGTCATAATCATGTTCCTGGTAAAAAACCGAGCAATTTTGATTTTTGGATCATACAATTTCATTGAGAAATGAAGGATCCATGGAGAAAACAATCTGGAGGAAGAAGATGAATCCCTACGCGCATTTTTCTAACTTCTGAAAATTCAAATCCTTGGTTTATTTTAAATTTATTGGTTTTTTTTCTATGACCGGATGTAACAGCCACACCAGTGGCAAGCCAGCACGCATTTAGTCCTTTGCCTCACCTCAAGGTCCAGGATTCGAATCCCCTTGGAACCTTTTTTTTAATAAAAGGCATCACAACTTCTGATGCTTGCTTCTCCAGAAGCGCTTCTGAGGTTCCACCCTCCAGAAGTACTTCTGAAGCTTCTACCCCTAGAAGCTTTCAGCTTCTACACTCTTCAGAAGCATTTCTAGTGCTTCTACTTCCAGAAGCATCAAGCTTCTACCTCCAGAAGCATCAAGCTTCTCACCCTCTAGAAGCATCAAGCTTCTAACATTCCTAGAAGCATCAAGCTTCTCATGCTCTAGAAGCAGCTAGCTTCTCATGCTCCCAGAAGCAACATGCTTCTTATCCATCCAAAAGCAGCATGTTTCCACACGCCTCCAGAAGCAGCAAGCCTCCAAAGCCTTCTAGAAGCAGCCAACTTCTAGGTCCTCTTCTTCCAGAAGCAAGCGAACTTCTGATCCTTTTCCAAACTTCATTTTTTCAAAACTCTTTCTAAACAAGGTGATTAAATGACAAGTCAAGCACATGGATCAGTGGAAAAACTCTTCACTTCTAAGCCAAAATTCCAAGGTTCAAACCTCCTTAGGACCAAAAACCTCTTTTTCATCACTAATTTCTCAAGTTTCTAGCAAACTTCAACATTTTCAAAAAAACTAATCAAAACTTCTCATTTTGAGATGATTGTTTGCACACTTGTCATTTAATATACCTATTTTATGATTATGTCAAAAAATCCAAAAAAATATTTTTTTTTATTATATTTTAATTAATTTAAAAATGATGAATTTTAAGTATTTTAATAATTTTCAAAAATGTTTTCTTTCCAATTTTCAAACTTAAATCTTTTTCAAAACTTCTTGTGAATATCCTTCACTTTTCAAAATCATTTTCAAAACCTTTTCAAAAACTTTTCAATAAACTTACACACCTTTTTTCCATGATTGATTAAATTTAAAGATAAACCAAATCAGGTTTCTCCTTGAATTTCTTAATTGATCATGGGCCTCCCTCACGGTGTAAGTCTCAACCCTCCTATGTACATATTCATTTCCTTGTACATAACAACCCCTTCGTGTACATATTAATTTCCTTGTACACACTCAAACATCTTTGTAAATATTCAAGCATAAACAAACTTCTTTCGTTTGTTTTCATCCGCTTGTTTATACACCGATTCCATTGGTATTAAGAGAAGCATTATTCCCAGTGAAACTGCTCTTAAACCAATGGGCCTCCCTTAAGGTGTAAGTCCCAAACCTTGTATATATTCAAGTTACACTTGCTTTAATTGCTTGTTTTATACACTTGTTTATATATTTCCTTCATAAACTCTTGTGAATACACATCACACACTTGTTCATATAACTGTTCAGTTATAAACATAACAACTAGCCTAACAACTAGGTTCCCCTTTAGCCTCCTCTTGGGCTTTGTACAAGGTAACTCATTTATTTGAGTTAGCCTCCTCTTAGGCTTCATATAAGAAAACTCATTTATTGACTTTATCCTCCGCTTAGGCTTCATATAAGACAATTCCCCTGCTGAGTTAGCCTCCTCTTGAGCTCCGTTCAAAAGCACTCCCTCGTTGAGTTTAGCCTTCTCTTGGGCATCAAACAAGAAAGAGACCTGGAAATCTCTTAACAACCTCCTATTGGGCTTCCAATACAAAGAATCACTCGCGGTAGGATAGAATCCTGAGAGTATGATTTCCCGGTGAAATCACTCTTGAATCTTAAGAGGGTGGTTTCCCGGTGAAACCACTCTTAAAGCCAAAGCCAGCCATACCGTATAACTTCCTCTTGAGCTTCATACAAGGACCCTCGATGACCCTCGGAATGCCTTCTCTTGGGCTCACAATGCAAGGACCCTCGATGACCCTCGGAATGCCTCCTCTTGGGTTTACAATACAAGGACCCACAGGCTTCTTAAAAGCATCCCCCTAATCCAATCAATTTCTCCTCGAGATTTAGACATTTATCATCTCTATGGAAGAAGTATCTCATCTATCACATCACATACAATCAAACTCTTTTCAAATCACACTCTTTTCAAACAAAAAAACATCTTTTAACTGTAAGTGGTAACGCTTGTACACTCAAGCAAAACACCTAAAACTTACAATTAAAGATTCAATCATCTTTCAAACATCTTTCTTAACTCGTAAGTGGTAACGCTTGTACACTCAAGGAAAGCATCTAATACTTACGATGAAAGACTCAATCAATTAACCCTTCAAAATGTATGTGATGAAATTGATTAGATACATTTTTCATTAAGATGACATTTGTCTTTGTCTCTTAATAACACCCTTTGCTTCCACTAGCATAAGTGGGAACTACGATTGCTCTGACTTTCTCAACCTCCCTTTGAGAATACGTAGGCACAAGGTCTCATCCTTGGCGAGCATACTTCTTTCTCCCTCAAACCAAACAAAACCATAGATCCCTTAAATCCGAGCTACAAATGCTCTGATTCCCATTAAGGGATATGTATGCAGAAGATCCCAATGATCTTTGCGAGCACAATAATAACAAAACCTAGGATCCCACATAATCTACCCTTCTTAAAATCCAAAGGAGAAACTTTCCCAAGAATAGAATAGCAAATTAAAACACACAAACATATCAAAATATTCATATATAAGGCTATAGATAACTATATATATTTAGGGTGCCACATCTATTCCCTTTATATAACAAACCCCCTTGCCCAGATCTCTCCCCAATGCGTTGCGTCTAGTTCACGCTAGTCGTACTGCATATCATATTTATTGAGGGTATTGCAGCTTTCCCCTTTTTCATCTCATTTTTCTTGTTTTGGAAATAATAAAGCTTGATGCTCGTGGCATCTTTAAAAATCAAAAAAGTAAATCGTTTCGAGCCAGAGATTCGAATTTTGATTCGATTCCCTCGTTCGTCACTTTTTAACGCGAAGAGTTACATAATAGGAGGTGCGAAAAATTATACTAACCTAAGCTATTACATCCCATGAGCAGTTACATAATAAGACAAAAATTGCGAGAAAATAAAGATCTACGCTATTACAAAAATAACCTTGCAACCTATACATTGATTTCTAATGTTTAAAATAAAAATAAAGCATAAATAAAAAAGAAAATTATTTGAAAATATGAAAATATTCTAAAACCCTAATATTAGAAGAAAAATATTTTTTGGTGTTTTTGAAATCGAATTAAATGTGAAAACCTAATTTCTAAGTTAATTACAATTTAATTGTAAAAACAATTTAAATGAAGAGAAAAATAAAATATTTTTGTGTTTAAAAATTAATTTAACATTTTATAAACCTAAATCTAAAATTAAAATACTTTTTAGAGTTTTTTATAATAGCTAAAAATATTTTTGTGAAAAGAATTAAAAAATAAGGTTGAAATTAAAAGAAATAAGAAAATATGAAGGATTTTAGTAGTAAAAAATTAGAATCGTCCTCCAAGGGGTTGAACCCAGGACCTTGGGGTCATAAGCCCAAAACTTGACCATTGCGCCATCTGCATGTGGTGTTACTAACACGCTTCCAGAAGTATGTATGTGTTATCGTACGAAAATTAGAAAAATTGTAAATAAAAACGCAAAAGGCAGGGATCGAACCCGTGCCCTGAAAGAGGAATGGACTAAGTGCGCGCTCTTGACCGCTGGGGTGGTAATACATCCAATAACAATATTCAATGAAACCAAAACGCGCGCACGTGGACCCCTGGATATTTGAACGGACGAACAAGATCGTGCCACGCATGCCCTCGCTGGGGTCAACAAGGTCAAAGACACCGGAGCTAACTCCGGTCATCTTCTCCGGCCACTCCAAATGCCAAACCTGCAAAATAATGAGAATAAAAGCTGAAAGAGGACCCTACTCCGTTGAATCAATTAAAACAAGCTTTAATATCCAAAATTAACCTTTACCTAACGGATTGTTAGTCCCAAATGGAAAATGAAATCTTGAATTCGCGATAGAAAACATGATATGAGAGTGAATTTGAAGCGGATGATGCCTAAAGAAGCATGAAGGTAGAGCTTCGAAGTGAAGTGGAGAAACAAGCCTAAGATGGAGAGGCGATGGACATTGATGAACCTGGAAGCGACTGAAACAAAGTGGTAAGCAAACTTCACTGGAGGGGAAGATTGTTGAACGATGAGGAAGAAATCAGCGTCGTTGTGTTGAGAGCATGATATTGGAGAGAAAAGGAGAATCCAAGGTGAGTAGAGAAGATGAGATGCGATGGCGACAAAGAGCTTTCCAAAAATGCTGATTGAACCTCATGTTCAATGGGCCTAGTGCCCAGATTGCCGCACCACACCCCCTAATTATTCTATTCTTCCTTTTAGATTTAGGATTTTTCTTTTAATTTTTCTATGATAGAAAATTATAAAATCAATAAAACTTGTTAGACTTTCTTACTTTATTTAAGGAATTAGTTCTTTAGTTTTTGATAGAATTTTCTCCATATAAAAATTAATAAAAAATACTATTTCTTTTAGTTTTTGTTCATATTTTGCACCATTATTTTTGTGAGTATTTCCATTCACTTTGGATGCAAATTGCAGAAGCTTGCTTGTTCCTCAATACTTGATTGCCTAATAATTTTTTATGCTTGATATGTGCTCATGATTTACCGGTTGCTTGTTAGGTATTATTACTTGACTGGATAGACTTGTAAATTGCTTGAGATATTTCATTCAGACCTTTATCTCTTGAGATCGACGTCTCTATGCTATGTGATGCCATGCTCTCATAGGATTCTCGACTCGCTCTTGGTTAAGACGAATTGAGATAAACATTAGGTTTGTAACCTATGTATGCTAACTTAGGTAGATGTTTCTCATTTCATCCTAACTTTAGGACCACCTTTAAATGATAACATTAGGGCTCTAGTCTCTATTAGAATTTTTCATTTCCCTTTTTAATCCATAAAACTAAAACTTCTTTTTCTTAATCAAACTTCTCAAAACACTTAACGAATAAGGAGGCGAACCATGTGTCATGAGCCTGGAGGAAAATTGAGATCATAAACGCAGTGGAAATTAACATTTTCCTTTAGCGATCCTTACGAAGGGGCATGGTCAGTGATAAGATCTATTACCTCTTGTGGCGATCTGGACCTTTGATGTTGTGATCACGAGCGTTGATGAAGAACAATGCCTCTACTTAGTCCACACGAACAAATTGCTTCTGGTCACAGTTCTAACTGCTCACAAATGAAAGCTTTGAGTGAGAGAGTAAGCGAAAATACGGCTAGGATTTCAAGACCGAATTTTCATCAAGTGAAATGCTTCAACACAAGGGTTCTATTTATAGAACCACAAAAATGGGCGGAAAGCTAAAATCCTAATATAGGCTATACTCTAAAAGCCTAAATAAGCATACAAGCATCATACCTTATGTTGTACCGCATATCACTTAAGCGCATGGTATCATACCATATTCCACTTAAGGGCACCGTACCTTGCAGTGTTCCTCATTTACTCTATCTCTCATTCATCTGTCCTTATGTGTGTGACCCTGTAGGTTTCCGTGACGTTAAAAATTATATTAAATCACATTTAACATAATAAATAGTGAGCGGTATCTAGCAACACATCACTTATCACGATGAGAATAACTTATGACACTTTGCATAACATTCTATGTAGTATTCTCATTGCGGGTCAATCTAATATAAATATTACCCTAATATTCATACCTATGTCAAGACTTGATAACTCCTTATCCATGATTCATGAGATGTGATCATCAGTCTATCTTTATAATAATCTCAATGCTTTAATGTTATCCCACATCAAAATAAAGCTCGATTACGGATACTTTAAGAATAATGCCCTTATGTTTAATGGGATCTCATGATTAAGTCACACTTAACATATCATTAAACAGACTAACTATTTAAGGGACTTTATTATTTTGGAAAATCAAACATAATAAAGAAATTCCTTTTATTATTAATAAATAATCCGATACATGTACCAAAAAGTATTGGCCTCTACGACTTACACCAAAAGAGCGTTAAACACGTGTGGAGCACTTTGGATACGAGACGCCACACTCGACCAACCAAAACCTCTTATTTCATAGTCTTTAATGTGGTTCAAATCACCAAATCTTTTCTCAACGTAAAAATGACTCAACCAATTCAAACTCTTTTGCCTTTGGGATTTTCTTCTAAAAACCTTTTCACAAAAATGATATGTTATTTCCACTCTGTGCAATACGATGCGTGATTCCCCAAAGGTCGGGTTGCTATATGTCAACTGCTAGAGTTAAAATATAACATTATATTCTTAAAAAACACAAACAAATCAACATTTTCTATAAGAACTACGAGTGTCTTGATCCTCTATTGCACGAAGGCGGTACGTAGATAGAAACGGTTCGCAATTGCGACTGACACAAATAATAAAACCTTTTCTTTGTACATACTTTACAAGAATTCCCTTAGCTTGTAAGCATTAGATATAAACACACCTTTACTCGATGTTTTCCTTTCCCTTTTTATGGGATAAAAAACGTTCGATGGTGACTATATTGCTTTGATGATTTTCATCTAGTTGCTTCACCCATCTCTGGTAGTTTTGTTCAAACTACAGTATAGTGGTAAGGAACAAATGAAAGGAAGTACTTTTCTATGAAATTTATCATCTCCACAGGGAAGAGTGTCAAGGAAATAATGACATTCAACAATCTCAATGTTTATGAGCTTGGGTTAAAATGGGTTAGTTTGTATAGAAAGGAAAAACTATAAACAGGAAAATAAATACATTATTCAAAGAGGAGAAACTTATCATACATGAATATAAACTACTCATCACAAACTTAAAGCTATCAATCAGTTGTACTCAACATACCATACTCTTCAAAATCGTCAAGTATATCTCAAGATGTACCACAATAGAGGTTGTGTCTAATGGAAAGTTGAACACAATAGTATTACTCATGTCGGCGATCTCTCAGCGCAACACAAACAACACGCAGACATTAAGCTTTGATACATACAATGATTATTAGCTCTAGGCCTATATTTAGAATCTAAAAACTAATAGATATCCATCTCTAATCAGAATTTATGAGGTATATGTCTATAACAACCCAAATCCAAACATAAAGCCAAAATATTAAGGAAGACATGAAGATTGATTTGTAAAGCAAGCTTTATACAACATCATGATCATTACATATACATATGTTCCAAGTAAATCTACAAATAAAACCCAACAAATAGACAAATACATAGAGAATAAAAGAAGAAAAATCAAACATCTCACTGGTTGTCAC
The DNA here is from genome assembly GCA_021764765.1 of Vicia sativa. NCBI lineage: Eukaryota > Viridiplantae > Streptophyta > Magnoliopsida > Fabales > Fabaceae > Vicia > Vicia sativa. The sequence continues at coordinate 109,135,499 of CM038794.1, forward strand.
CTCTGATTGATGCGACTCCAGATTATCCAAATGCAAGCTCCAATTTTGTTTTCCAGGTTATCTCATCCAAAAAATGAAGGTGATGGTGTTGGGACACAAAAATACCCAATCCATCCCTAAAAATGGTTTTTTTCCCTATTTAATGATTTTCAAAGTTGCAGACCGCGCTTAACCCCACAGAGGGCGCTTAGCGCGATACGTGTTGTCTCGAAAAAAACCTGCTTTTGTTTTCGCCATAGCTTGAGAACCGTACATATGATTTACCCATAGTCAGAAACATTGGAAAGCTTATTCAATGCTCTATCTAATAATGACTAAATATCAACCAAATTGATGAATTTTCTCATTTTAGATTTGAGCCTTATTCTTTGATAAATTGACAAAAATTGCATTCTTGAAACTTAGCATTTTCCCTTTATTACTCAATGCTCCAACCATGCATGAATACCTATAAAATAGATGAAAAACTATCAAAATATACACTAATGACTTAAAAACACAATTATATACAATTTAGACAAATATACACAATATATATAATTTCACACATAAGTCGATGCAAAAGAGTCGATAAGTGCCACACAACTATATACAAAAATAACTACAAATTAACACTTATCAAGTTTTCACCTTTAAAAATCGGTATATTCGTTGGAAATTGCGTTGATGTTGTATTTTCGTTTGCCATTACAGATTCTTTCTTTATCGCAATCTACCTCTGATACCAATTTGTTGGAACAAAGGGTTTTCAAGAAAGATGAGAGAAGAAGACGAGAAATGAGAAAAACTATAAGCTGAAAATTTGTTATTGTTGTTAAGTGTGAAATGTTTTAAACTATACAAGTTATGCATATTTATAGGCTATCAATGTCCAAGCCCAAAACGTACAAATCAACCAAAACCCTAAATATACAAGTTATATCTTGACTTCAACACACAACTTAAATGACATATTTGATTTTGTTGAATACTATGAAGTCAAGACTCTCCATCTATTGTGTATTGATGAAGACTAAATGATAAATAAATGAATGGAAAAAGCTTCAAGTTTAATTGTAATATCAAGTGATCAAGACTTATCATAATGAAAACTAGCAACAAATATATCAAGTATTCTAATTTGAAGACTGACATTGATCTTGAATTATTGAGGTACAAAGATGCAATATATATTGATATTTTAGTGCTCAAAATACTCCTAAATATTCACCTGCATGCATGGTATAAAAAGTTGTAGTATTACACTATTTATGTACTCAAAATATTTTTTATCATGTATAAATAATTAAATTTCAAGAGGTATAATGACAATACTTATTTTCACTAAAGTCTTTATATTTTCAAAAAATAATATTCATTTTGATCTTTAAATTTCTCAAATTATTATGCATAATTTTTTTTATTCAAATGCATAAAAACTTAGTTTTTTTTAAAAAAAAGTTGTCAGGACTTTTTAAGTCAGGTCTAGTTAACTGACTTAACAAAACCTGATGCTGTTTGAAATTCGAATATTTTTTTTGAAACTAAAAAAAAACGTATAGAACTTTATAAGTCATGTATTCGTTATAACTGACTTAAGAAGTCCTGTACAGAATTCAAAATTATACCTTTCATGAACCATTGTTACTCTAAATTCTTGCAAACCTTCATGAAAATATTTCAAACTTTACCATGATTCATAGAGGTGTTATGCACTTTTAAATACATTAAATTTAAACTTTAAAATCACCTCTTCAATAGCAATTTAACATTTTTTTATCATTCAAATTTCAAAATAAGTGTTTGTGTTGAACTTTCACAAAGAATTTTTCTCCATATATTTCCATATTAGTCTAGAAAAATTCATATTATATTTACAAACACTTGAGCATTATATTCTATCATTATAAGTTGCTTGTTTGAAGAGAAGATCAATTATATGTATACATCACTCAAAAAGATAATTGTTCTACAAATTTCATATTCTTGAAAACTCTTGTTGTATTCATATCTTATTTTCCAGGATTGTTGGAATTAAGATTACACTACAAAGAAAAAGGTCTTCAACCACGAATGGAAAACCGCGACTAGATATAAAATAACCATGGTAATACGCTTTTGCCACGGTTTGACCACAATTATGTAACTGTGGGATACGCGGTCATGGCCTAAAGTATTAGCTGCAGCTTTCATGTTTGTGCCACGTTTTATTAACATATGTGGTATGAACAGGCCACGATTTAGGCATCTAGATTGCATTCGTGGTTTATCTTGCGCCTCAGTTATTAAAAATGGGTGAATGTAGCCACGGTTCATATTTAATGTAGCCACGGTTTATTTAATATTTGAATTAAATCGGGGTGTCACACCCTATCCCCCTAATTCGACCATTGCGAATCCAATGGTGCTAATGGTTTGCCCTGAAAACGCCTGTAGAGTGAGTTTCGAAACAAATAGACCTACATGCCCTAGCAATGGCAGTTTATGATTTACGCGTAAAAGCTCACATGTAATGCATCAATCATGATCTAATGGATGTCCTGAGTTCATATAAACAAACGAAAACAGTTAACAATGCATGGATTATGAAAATCGAATTCAAGAAAAATACCAAACCGGTGAGACTTGGATGGCACGATCTGAAATGGTTTGGCTTCGTGTAAGGGTATGGATCGATTGCTGGGAAGCTCAGGAACACAATAGAATGCTTGGTTTTGGTTGAAACCTGCTGGAAAACAAAATTCGAAAATTGCAACTTTGTAAGAATTTTTGGGAAATTAGGGTTGCTTCATGATGCTAGGGTTTCGTCCTTTTGTCTTGTGAATGCATTAGGTATTTATAGAGCAAGAGATTGGAGCAAAAAGAATGAAAAAAGATATGGCTTTGAATGCAAAATCATTTCTTTGTTAATTTCCATCAAATCTTTCCAAAATTTGATTTTCTCTTCCTTGTATGAGTTTGCACGAAATTGGCATGTCTTGTGGGCTTCCTTGGTCCTCAAGATTGATAAAAATCCAACCCAACTTGTTTTATACCTTGTTTTCATATTTTATTTAATTTAAAATGGAATTAAATGCTTTTAAATTAAAAAATAAATCAAGAAAATAGGAAAACTTCGTGGCAAAGCATCAAGAGGTCATAAATAATATTATGATCAAGTTTGGATCATAAAATTATAAGCCCATTTGGAAAAAATTGGATTTTGTCAAGTATTTCCCTTTGTGCACCTCTTCAAAAATGCTCAACTTGTGCAAGGTGTATCTTGATCAATTTTTAACATTTTTGGGTGTTCTTGGACTTTTTAGAAAGCTCTAGATGACCTCTAAACAACCTCTTTGGTCTCATATAAATTGGAGTTTCCATGCTCAATAAAACTTCTTTAAAAAAAGTTGACTTTTTGTTGACTTTGAAAAGGACCTATAATGTTTTCATCCATATCTTCCAAATGAAGCATTTTCTGACCAAACTTGTGAGACATGAAGTTGTAGGGAATTGAATTCTATTCAAAATGAGATGTGGTGGAAAAATTTCTGATAAAGTATGAGAAATTTATGCGTGGTCAAAGTTCTGTTGACTTTTCCTTCAAAAACCATAATTTGGAAAGTTTGACTTTTGATCAAATCTTGAGTTTTCTTGGTGAATCATGGTCAACCCTTGATCAAATGATGAGGATTACTTCAAAATATGGATGTTGACCAAAAATTATGAAGTTTGACTGTATGTTGACCACAGTTGACTTTTTGTCCAATACAACTGATTTTCAACCATCTGAGCAATTGTCTGAGGAAACTTGACTTGTGAGGCTTGAAACTTGACATGGAGAATCTTTGAAGCATATGATGAGGCATGAAGCCCATTGGAGATGTTGGAAATCCATCTTGATCTAATAGATACCAAACCCTAGTTTGGGTTGATTGTCTAGGAGAGAGTTTGTCTGATCAACTCTTGAGGAATTCTTAAGTATGGATGTATGAAATGTCTTGAGAAGAATGGAGGGCAAATTTTGGGGTATGACAAATTGATGCCTGTTTAAGTTATTGTTGTTTAAGTTGTTGTGGTTTTTTGTCGCATATATAGCATTTGCATGATTAAGTTGGCCTTGATGGCACCATGTTGAAGGCTTATGCCTTGTTAATGCCTCGATAAACTAGCATATGGTTAAGTTGTGTTTAAGTTGGGAGTTCTGATCCAAATGGTACCACATGCATTTACATAGTTGAGTCGCATACAAATTGTATGTTTAAGTTGATGTTGTTGTTGATATAAGTTGTTGTTTAATACAAGTTGTTGTTGTTATTAAGTTGTTCCTCAATAGTTGTTGTATGATTGTTGTGAAGCGGTGAAAATTATATGATTCTTGTCTATTATATCGATCATCATACTTTTATTTATATTATTCGATATCCCACTCCTTCTATTGTGATGTTGCCTCTACGTGGGTAACGTGCAAGTGTTCAAGGATGGAAGAATTAGTTGCTGTTAGTTGGTTTCATTGCTCTGATACGTAGCACTCGGAGGGATGTTTTTGTCTATGTCGTTTCAGTTGTTATTATTGTTGTTGCATTTTAAGTTGAATAATAAAATTACTGTGATTTTTCAAGTTGTTTTAAATGAATAAAGATGATTAGTTGTTTGAGTTGAATAATTATGAATTCCGTTGCATATTGAATGAAAGTTGGTTGTTCTAAAAGATGATGTAAGTTGTTATGTGATCCTGCTAAATTAAAGTGTTATGTATCTGATTATGTGTTGTTTTAAAGTTGAAAATGTGGCATCTCATCCTTTGTTGAATGTTTTAATTACTCTGATTTTTAATATAATTTTTGGATATAATTTGGGGTGTTACACTGGACAGTCGCGATGATCTATTGCTACTTACCTAAGGAAACATGGATGCAGGTGTAGGATCCTTACAAGAAGGATTACCCAAGCAAAAACCCTTAGTAAATCAGACAAAAACCCTTAAAAACCCTTACAAGAAATATTACCTAAGGTAACCCCTCTTTAGGTATTTTCCCCAACAGAGTCGTCAGTTCTGTAACACGGTGGGAGAACTGACTTGGTTGTTTTGCGTTTTATCGCAAATGTTGCGGTTAGCAAGAGTCGCCACCGACTTTTCTTTTATCCAATAAGGAAAGGTGAAAAAAAAAGTAAAGGTCTTTTATCAACTCTGAGTTTGGGGGGTAATTATGAAAAGGGAAGGTGTTAGCACCCTTTTCATTCGTAGTTATCTACGGGCTCTTAATTGCTTAGCTCAATTTTGAAAACTTGCTTTGTGTGTGTGTGTGTGATTTGTTTTGAAAATATTTTTCTTTGACTTTTTAATGATTCTTGTATCAGTCCTCAAGAATGTGTATACGAAGTGTTTGAAAATATTTGTTTGAAAATGTGAGGTGTGAAAAGTATTTTATCTTGATGAGCAAGCAACTAAGAGTTATTACCCACTCAAAGGTCGTTCTTGTTATTTTCCTTCTCCTTTAGGATAGTTCTATCCATACCATGAGTCAGTAGGTAGCCCCATCCATTGGATGTGAAAGGACAGGCATAGGGTCATCGTATGATCATTGAAGGCAACATTGTAAGGATATCTTAATATTAATTTGAAGGGACGACCATCATTTATTCATAGTAAACAACCGAGGGACAAAATCATATATTCGTAGGCAACAATCGAGGGTCATCGAGGGACTATGATCTTTATGATTATTTTTGAACCGAGGGACTTTTGTTAATGGTATCCCTATGTTCGAGGGACATGAACATTTATTCAAAGGCAACAAGAGAGGATACCTTAAGGGTGTAAGTGTGAGAGTATGTTATTTTCAGATATTTTATCTTGATTAGGGTTATCTAACGATTGATTTTATATCTTGCCATACAAACCCTAATTAGCATACATCTAGCATATAATTGTCTGACCGCTCTGTGTCATGGACAATTATATCAAAGAAGGATGAAGAAAGCCTTCGACAAAAAGGTTCGACCTCGTGAATTCCAAGAAGGCGACTTCGTGCTTAAAAAGATTTTGTCTTTTCAACCAGATTCCAGGGGCAAATGGACTCCTAATTATGAAGGCTCATACATCGTCAAAAGAAGCTTTTCTGGCGGTGCTATGACTCTCACAACTATGGACGGTGATGAACTCCCGCATCTTGTGAATGCTGATGCAGTCAAAAAATACTTTGTCTAAAAAGACAAAAGAACAACTCGGTAATTCGAAAACCCGAAATGAGCGTCTCGGTGGACTGAAAACCTGAAAAGGCAGGTCTAGGCAAAAATTAGAGATAATAAACAGAAATTTATCCTGATAGATTGAAAACCTGAAAAGGCAATCTAGGCAAAAATTAAGGATCAAAATGACAAAGTAACTGCATCAGTCCGTACTTCGTCAATCTGAAGAATCTTCCATCAACGGATCTTCAATCAAATCTTCTAAAGCAACAAGCACAGTTGGAATTCAAAAGTTGTTAGGGATAATAGTGGTTATTTGCTTTCAATGTAGCCTTTTCCCAATAAATTATCATTTCCAACTTTTGTAAATAGTCCATGGAATCACGCCTTTGGCTGATTACCATTCTATCAATAAAATTTGGGCCTTGTGCCCATTTGTTTGCAATTCTTGCTTTATTCTATTTTGCAAAATAACGCTTTTTCTTGTGAAAATCACTTTTGAAACTAAAAAAAAAAACAAGAGTTCTAAATGATTTTTTACTTCAAAATTTTGAAATAAAAGCGAAATCTTTCTTTGAACTATGAACACAGAAAGAATTTCAACATTTTTCTCCATGAGTGTTTCGACCTCTGAAAGATAAAACAACTGTTGAGAAGTCTTCTTTTCCTCGAAAGAGATCATCAAAGGACAGTATTCTTATCCAAAAAAGAATCCCCAACAAGGTTGCCAGTAAAATGCCTTTTCCAGGAAAGTTTAAAGCATGCAACTCAGATTCATCATCAGGAACGTCTACACCATTGCTGCAGATTTTGTTGAGTATTTGTTTGAACTGTGACGTAGTCCTTTTCCCAAATACGTTTTTGTTGTTTTGTCAAGTACCATCAGCATACATATGACATTCATGACATTCATCATTCATACATAATGGCATCATTAGTGCATTCCTGCATTCCTCAATGTTTGCTTCTATATCACTTGTTTAGGTTACATTCATTCCCAAAAAAAAACAAAAACAAAAAACCAAAAAAGAAACAAGTGTGGGTGTGTCATCTCTCTAGTAGATTATCCCCAAATAGGAAAATACATTTTTCTCTCCCGTCCCCCAATTGAGATCATTCCTTATTGGGTACGAAGTCTTGATTGACCATTTCTTTCTAGTTCATTCCTGGATAGAACCTCATCTCTAACCGATTCGGGTTTAGATTTCACAAAAAAATCTACCTGCAAACAATAAGCAATAGCCTCGTCATTCGAGCTGCTTATTTTCTTTTCATCTTGAAACTTGTCATGAAAAGATTGTTCTTCTTAGCATGTCCAATCATGAAAGTTCAAGAAATCTCCACGGTTATCTTTCTGTCTAAAGAAAAACCTGTATCTTTTCAATCAAAATGCCTGCAGATCCTTGGCAAGATTGTAACAGGGAAAATAGAAACTCATTTGAGATCTGTTTCCATCATTGAACATTTGAATACTCAGTAAAATTCTCAAGAATTACCTTTCCAAAGTTATCACTTTGCTGATAATTGGTAATATCTTCAAAACTCATTACCATAAACTATCACAAGGCTGATAATTGGTAATATCATCTTCACTTACCTTAAACATTGTCACAAGGCTGACTGAAGGTAATCTCCTCGTTTCCCAAAGCAAAACAGATATTCACTTGCATTGAGAATCTATTTTCCCAGTGAAATATATCCTTGTTTCCCAACAAACAGGATTCTCATTTCTTAGACAGATTAAGTCATCCTCATAATTTTTCCCCAGCATATCATTCTTTGATACCTCCTAGGTGAACTTTCTGCAATCATTTCGCATCATTCGCATTTTTTGGTATCTTAGGTCCAAAATCTGCGTATTCTGATATTTAAGTTTCTTCACACCTATCGAGACGGAGATTTTCATCTTCATATCTCAGGTTAAAGAAACTTAGATAGGGGCATCTGTCATACCACAATTTTTGACCTAAGATACCACCTTACATTATTCACATATGCATCATTCTGCATCACTAACAATTTTAGAACAGGATAGATCGTGCATGTACTCTTGAAATCAAAGTTAGGGTTTCATCAAAATTTCATCTGTTCCGGATATAATCAATTAGGGTTTGAGTCTCCACTCACCTCAATTGATCTATCTTAATCAATCATCAACATTTGATCTCCAAATTCCCAACTTTTTCTCATGATCTACCTTGAATCGACCAATTAGGGTTTTGACCGAAGATAGTGAATCATTGACTTTATGCTTAATGGATGACCTATTTGCTTGAAGATTGATCTTAAAATTTTCAATGCAACATCTTGACCTAATTTCTTGGTTCAAAACATTGCAAAATCCATGTTTCTTCATCAGACAAATTCTGAATCATCTGATGAAAATTCATCTACTAAAAAAAGTCAAACTTTGACTTTTGGTCAACTTTTTCAAGACTAAACTTTTTCAATCATAAAATCATTTCAAATAATCGATAATGATCATAAAAAATCAAGAAATGTGAAAAAGTCAACAAAAAGTCAAAGTTGGAATTTTTTTTCTAACACTTAGAAAATTTTTGAAGTGTTAAGAAACATGGTTTTTCCTCACTTTCATGGCCATTTTTCACCTAGATCCATTTTGATTCAAGAAAAACTCAAAACATGAAAGTTGTAGGTCTTGTTACAAGCTTTCTAAAATGTGCAAGAACTTTCAAAAACACTTTGTGTAGCTAGGGTTTTGATTTTGAAACATAGAGCTCCAAAACCATGGATTTCCAAAATCATGCACCAAAATTACAAGTTATTTTTGCAACTTCTCCTTCTAGAAGCCTTGTCACCATTGAGAGATAAGTTATAACTGATAAATATTAGTTAGAAATGATTGAGAGGAGGATTGGATCAAGAAGAAATTTTAACCATGGTTAAAAAGTTAACCATTTGCATTAAATGCAAAAGATTCCTTCTTACCTCTTAAGCCAAGTTGCAAGCTCTCTCAATTATAACCTTGACTTGTTATTCAGAATTTTTGGCCTATAAATAGAGGTCATTTATTCATTCAAAACTACCCCAAAAGCAATCATAATCCAAGCTTTCCTTCTTTCTTTCTTGATTTCCAAGTTTCAAAGTTCTAAGAAGGAGAATTTTGCAAGTTTCAAGTTTTGCAATTTCTGAGCAAACTTAGGCTTCAAATACTTTCTAAACATCATTAGAAAGTTGTTAGAATCCTCAAGCTAGCACAAAAACTAGCCAAACTCAGAAATCATTTTCAAACTTCATGTATGCACATATTGAGCCATAACTTACAAACACTCAATCCACTTGTGCATCTTCCAAACTTTCACTTCAAACACCTTATATACATCATATAGAAGTAATCCAAATCATCATTCCATCATTGTAAACACAAAATCACCAGATTCGATTCTCACTTCAAGTGACTATAACTGGACTTGGTCAGAACAATCCAGACCATTTTAAACCAAGGTAAGCATACCAACACCTTCCAAAAACATCCTTGAAGTTGTAGCAATCATCAAAAAACCTCTAAAACACCCCCAGCAAGAAACACGATTTCAGTTTTAAGAGGTATAAACTTGAACTTTGAACTCTGTGATTTCTAACTTTCAGTTCAAAAAAGGCTTGGCCATTTTGTTTCTGCACTATCACTGAATAATAACCCTCCATCAATTGCTCAAAATTATGCTCATACATGATTTCATAATCAAAACATAGAATTAGGGTTCTTCGTGTTCATACGAAAATTAATGATTCTAAGCTTAAAATAAATGAAATTAAATGTCATAATCATGTTCCTGGTAAAAAACCGAGCAATTTTGATTTTTGGATCATACAATTTCATTGAGAAATGAAGGATCCATGGAGAAAACAATCTGGAGGAAGAAGATGAATCCCTACGCGCATTTTTCTAACTTCTGAAAATTCAAATCCTTGGTTTATTTTAAATTTATTGGTTTTTTTTCTATGACCGGATGTAACAGCCACACCAGTGGCAAGCCAGCACGCATTTAGTCCTTTGCCTCACCTCAAGGTCCAGGATTCGAATCCCCTTGGAACCTTTTTTTTAATAAAAGGCATCACAACTTCTGATGCTTGCTTCTCCAGAAGCGCTTCTGAGGTTCCACCCTCCAGAAGTACTTCTGAAGCTTCTATCCCTAGAAGCTTTCAGCTTCTACACTCTTCAGAAGCATTTCTAGTGCTTCTACTTCCAGAAGCATCAAGCTTCTACCTCCAGAAGCATCAAGCTTCTCACCCTCTAGAAGCATCAAGCTTCTAACATTCCTAGAAGCATCAAGCTTCTCATGCTCTAGAAGCAGCTAGCTTCTCATGCTCCCAGAAGCAACATGCTTCTTATCCATCCAAAAGCAGCATGTTTCCACACGCCTCCAGAAGCAGCAAGCCTCCAAAGCCTTCTAGAAGCAGCCAACTTCTAGGTCCTCTTCTTCCAGAAGCAAGCGAACTTCTGATCCTTTTCCAAACTTCATTTTTTCAAAACTCTTTCTAAACAAGGTGATTAAATGACAAGTCAAGCACATGGATCAGTGGAAAAACTCTTCACTTCTAAGCCAAAATTCCAAGGTTCAAACCTCCTTAGGACCAAAAACCTCTTTTTCATCACTAATTTCTCAAGTTTCTAGCAAACTTCAACATTTTCAAAAAAACTAATCAAAACTTCTCATTTTGAGATGATTGTTTGCACACTTGTCATTTAATATACCTATTTTATGATTATGTCAAAAAATCCAAAAAAATATTTTTTTTTATTATATTTTAATTAATTTAAAAATGATGAATTTTAAGTATTTTAATAATTTTCAAAAATGTTTTCTTTCCAATTTTCAAACTTAAATCTTTTTCAAAACTTCTTGTGAATATCCTTCACTTTTCAAAATCATTTTCAAAACCTTTTCAAAAACTTTTCAATAAACTTACACACCTTTTTTCCATGATTGATTAAATTTAAAGATAAACCAAATCAGGTTTCTCCTTGAATTTCTTAATTGATCATGGGCCTCCCTCACGGTGTAAGTCTCAACCCTCCTATGTACATATTCATTTCCTTGTACATAACAACCCCTTCGTGTACATATTAATTTCCTTGTACACACTCAAACATCTTTGTAAATATTCAAGCATAAACAAACTTCTTTCGTTTGTTTTCATCCGCTTGTTTATACACCGATTCCATTGGTATTAAGAGAAGCATTATTCCCAGTGAAACTGCTCTTAAACCAATGGGCCTCCCTTAAGGTGTAAGTCCCAAACCTTGTATATATTCAAGTTACACTTGCTTTAATTGCTTGTTTTATACACTTGTTTATATATTTCCTTCATAAACTCTTGTGAATACACATCACACACTTGTTCATATAACTGTTCAGTTATAAACATAACAACTAGCCTAACAACTAGGTTCCCCTTTAGCCTCCTCTTGGGCTTTGTACAAGGTAACTCATTTATTTGAGTTAGCCTCCTCTTAGGCTTCATATAAGAAAACTCATTTATTGACTTTATCCTCCGCTTAGGCTTCATATAAGACAATTCCCCTGCTGAGTTAGCCTCCTCTTGAGCTCCGTTCAAAAGCACTCCCTCGTTGAGTTTAGCCTTCTCTTGGGCATCAAACAAGAAAGAGACCTGGAAATCTCTTAACAACCTCCTATTGGGCTTCCAATACAAAGAATCACTCGCGGTAGGATAGAATCCTGAGAGTATGATTTCCCGGTGAAATCACTCTTGAATCTTAAGAGGGTGGTTTCCCGGTGAAACCACTCTTAAAGCCAAAGCCAGCCATACCGTATAACTTCCTCTTGAGCTTCATACAAGGACCCTCGATGACCCTCGGAATGCCTTCTCTTGGGCTCACAATGCAAGGACCCTCGATGACCCTCGGAATGCCTCCTCTTGGGTTTACAATACAAGGACCCACAGGCTTCTTAAAAGCATCCCCCTAATCCAATCAATTTCTCCTCGAGATTTAGACATTTATCATCTCTATGGAAGAAGTATCTCATCTATCACATCACATACAATCAAACTCTTTTCAAATCACACTCTTTTCAAACAAAAAAACATCTTTTAACTGTAAGTGGTAACGCTTGTACACTCAAGCAAAACACCTAAAACTTACAATTAAAGATTCAATCATCTTTCAAACATCTTTCTTAACTCGTAAGTGGTAACGCTTGTACACTCAAGGAAAGCATCTAATACTTACGATGAAAGACTCAATCAATTAACCCTTCAAAATGTATGTGATGAAATTGATTAGATACATTTTTCATTAAGATGACATTTGTCTTTGTCTCTTAATAACACCCTTTGCTTCCACTAGCATAAGTGGGAACTACGATTGCTCTGACTTTCTCAACCTCCCTTTGAGAATACGTAGGCACAAGGTCTCATCCTTGGCGAGCATACTTCTTTCTCCCTCAAACCAAACAAAACCATAGATCCCTTAAATCCGAGCTACAAATGCTCTGATTCCCATTAAGGGATATGTATGCCGAAGATCCCAATGATCTTTGCGAGCACAATAATAACAAAACCTAGGATCCCACATAATCTACCCTTCTTAAAATCCAAAGGAGAAACTTTCCCAAGAATAGAATAGCAAATTAAAACACACAAACATATCAAAATATTCATATATAAGGCTATAGATAACTATATATATTTAGGGTGCCACATCTATTCCCTTTATATAACAAACCCCCTTGCCCAGATCTCTCCCCAATGCGTTGCGTCTAGTTCACGCTAGTCGTACTGCATATCATATTTATTGAGGGTATTGCAGCTTTCCCCTTTTTCATCTCATTTTTCTTGTTTTGGAAATAATAAAGCTTGATGCTCGTGGCATCTTTAAAAATCAAAAAAGTAAATCGTTTCGAGCCAGAGATTCGAATTTTGATTCGATTCCCTCGTTCGTCACTTTTTAACGCGAAGAGTTACATAATAGGAGGTGCGAAAAATTATACTAACCTAAGCTATTACATCCCATGAGCAGTTACATAATAAGACAAAAATTGCGAGAAAATAAAGATCTACGCTATTACAAAAATAACCTTGCAACCTATACATTGATTTCTAATGTTTAAAATAAAAATAAAGCATAAATAAAAAAGAAAATTATTTGAAAATATGAAAATATTCTAAAACCCTAATATTAGAAGAAAAATATTTTTTGGTGTTTTTGAAATCGAATTAAATGTGAAAACCTAATTTCTAAGTTAATTACAATTTAATTGTAAAAACAATTTAAATGAAGAGAAAAATAAAATATTTTTGTGTTTAAAAATTAATTTAACATTTTATAAACCTAAATCTAAAATTAAAATACTTTTTAGAGTTTTTTATAATAGCTAAAAATATTTTTGTGAAAAGAATTAAAAAATAAGGTTGAAATTAAAAGAAATAAGAAAATATGAAGGATTTTAGTAGTAAAAAATTAGAATCGTCCTCCAAGGGGTTGAACCCAGGACCTTGGGGTCATAAGCCCAAAACTTGACCATTGCGCCATCTGCATGTGGTGTTACTAACACGCTTCCAGAAGTATGTATGTGTTATCGTACGAAAATTAGAAAAATTGTAAATAAAAACGCAAAAGGCAGGGATCGAACCCGTGCCCTGAAAGAGGAATGGACTAAGTGCGCGCTCTTGACCGCTGGGGTGGTAATACATCCAATAACAATATTCAATGAAACCAAAACGCGCGCACGTGGACCCCTGGATATTTGAACGGACGAACAAGATCGTGCCACGCATGCCCTCGATGGGGTCAACAAGGTCAAAGACACCGGAGCTAACTCCGGTCATCTTCTCCGGCCACTCCAAATGCCAAACCTGCAAAATAATGAGAATAAAAGCTGAAAGAGGACCCTACTCCGTTGAATCAATTAAAACAAGCTTTAATATCCAAAATTAACCTTTACCTAACGGATTGTTAGTCCCAAATGGAAAATGAAATCTTGAATTCGCGATAGAAAACATGATATGAGAGTGAATTTGAAGCGGATGATGCCTAAAGAAGCATGAAGGTAGAGCTTCGAAGTGAAGTGGAGAAACAAGCCTAAGATGGAGAGGCGATGGACATTGATGAACCTGGAAGCGACTGAAACAAAGTGGTAAGCAAACTTCACTGGAGGGGAAGATTGTTGAACGATGAGGAAGAAATCAGCGTCGTTGTGTTGAGAGCATGATATTGGAGAGAAAAGGAGAATCCAAGGTGAGTAGAGAAGATGAGATGCGATGGCGACAAAGAGCTTTCCAAAAATGCTGATTGAACCTCATGTTCAATGGGCCTAGTGCCAGATTGCCGCAGCACACCCCCTAATTATTCTATTCTTCCTTTTAGATTTAGGATTTTTCTTTTAATTTTTCTATGATAGAAAATTATAAAATCAATAAAACTTGTTAGACTTTCTTACTTTATTTAAGGAATTAGTTCTTTAGTTTTTGATAGAATTTTCTCCATATAAAAATTAATAAAAAATACTATTTCTTTTAGTTTTTGTTCATATTTTGCACCATTATTTTTGTGAGTATTTCCATTCACTTTGGATGCAAATTGCAGAAGCTTGCTTGTTCCTCAATACTTGATTGCCTAATAATTTTTTATGCTTGATATGTGCTCATGATTTACCGGTTGCTTGTTAGGTATTATTACTTGATTGGATAGACTTGTAAATTGCTTGAGATATTTCATTCAGACCTTTATCTCTTGAGATCGACGTCTCTATGCTATGTGATGCCATGCTCTCATAGGATTCTCGACTCGCTCTTGGTTAAGACGAATTGAGATAAACATTAGGTTTGTAACCTATGTATGCTAACTTAGGTAGATGTTTCTCATTTCATCCTAACTTTAGGACCACCTTTAAATGATAACATTAGGGCTCTAGTCTCTATTAGAATTTTTCATTTCCCTTTTTAATCCATAAAACTAAAACTTCTTTTTCTTAATCAAACTTCTCAAAACACTTAACGAATAAGGAGGCGAACCATGTGTCATGAGCCTGGAGGAAAATTGAGATCATAAACGCAGTGGAAATTAACATTTTCCTTTAGCGATCCTTACGAAGGGGCATGGTCAGTGATAAGATCTATTACCTCTTGTGGCGATCTGGACCTTTGATGTTGTGATCACGAGCGTTGATGAAGAACAATGCCTCTACTTAGTCCACACGAACAAATTGCTTCTGGTCACAGTTCTAACTGCTCACAAATGAAAGCTTTGAGTGAGAGAGTTAGCGAAAATACGGCTAGGATTTCAAGACCGAATTTTCATCAAGTGAAATGCTTCAACACAAGGGTTCTATTTATAGAACCACAAAAATGGGCGGAAAGCTAAAATCCTAATATAGGCTATACTCTAAAAGCCTAAATAAGCATACAAGCATCATACCTTATGTTGTACCGCATATCACTTAAGCGCATGGTATCATACCATATTCCACTTAAGGGCACCGTACCTTGCAGTGTTCCTCATTTACTCTATCTCTCATTCATCTGTCCTTATGTGTGTGACCCTGTAGGTTTCCGTGACGTTAAAAATTATATTAAATCACATTTAACATAATAAATAGTGAGCGGTATCTAGCAACACATCACTTATCACGATGAGAATAACTTATGACACTTTGCATAACATTCTATGTAGTATTCTCTTTGCGGGTCAATCTAGTATACATATTACCCTAATATTCATACCTATGTCAAGACTTGATAACTCCTTATCCATGATCTATGAGATGTGATCATCAATCTATCTTCATAATAATCTCAATGTTTTAATGTTATCCCACTTCACAATAAATCTCGATTACCGATACTTTAAGAATAGTGTCCTTATGTTTAATGGGATCTCATGATTAAGTCACACTTAACATTTTATTAAACAGACTAACTATTCTAGGGACTTTATTATTTTGGAAAAGCAACCATAATAAAGAAATGCCTTTTATTATTAATAAATAATCCGATACAAGTACCAAAAAGTATTGGCATCTAGGGCTTACACCAACAATCTCCCACTAGAACTAGAGACAATCAGACATACCCCTAATTCCCATAGATATAGTATGGCCATCATGCTTCTGCTGTGCAAGAGGCTTTGTTAGTGGGTCAGCGACATTATCAAGTGTTGGTACTCTACATATCTTCACATCCCCCTAATCGATTATCTCTCGAATGAGGTGATAACACATACGTATGTGTATGGATCTTTAGTAAGATTTAGGCTCCTTAGCTTGTGCGATAGCACCATTGTTATCACAATATAGATCAATGGGATCCACAATTCTAGGGACTATGCCAAGTTCACTAATGAACTTCTTGATCCAAACAACTTTCTTTGCTGCATTTGAGGAAGAAATATACTTAGCCTCGGTTGTAGAATCAACAATTGTATCTTTCTTTGAACTTTTCCATTTCAAAGTGCCATCATTTAAGAAAAACACATAACAAGATTGTGATCTAAAGTCATCCTTATCGGTCTGGAAGCTAGCATCGATGTATCCAACTACAATAAGCTCTTTCCGACTTCCATATATTAAGAATGAGTCCTTAGTCCTTCTCAAGTACTTAAGGATACTCTTGACAGCCACCCAATGAGCATCACCGGGATCAGATTGGTACCTACTCGTTGCACTTAAAGTATACGAGACATCTGGTCGAGTATATAACATGGCATACATATTGCAGATGCATATGGAATCTTATTCATGCGATCCCTTTCTTCCTTAGTTGAAGGGGATTGTGTGTTTGATAGACACAAGCCATGTTACATAAGAATGAATCCCTTCTTGGAATCATGCATATTAAAGCGTCTCATCACTTTATCTATGTATGTTCTCTGACTTAGGCCAAGCAGTTTTTGTGATCTATCTCTATAGATCCTGATTCCTAATATATGGGCTGCTTCACCAAGGTTCTTCATAGAAAAGCATTTCCCTAGCCAAGTTCTTACTTGTTGCAAGGTAGGGACATTGTTTCCAATGAGTAATATCTCATCTACATATAATACTAGGAAGACTATCATGCTCCCACTAACCTTCTTGTAGACACAAGGCTCATATGCATTCTTGATGAATCCATATTGTTTTACTGTTTCATCAAAATGAAGATTCCAACTTCTAGAAGCTTGCTTCAATCCATAGATTGATCGCTGTAACTTGCAAATCTTTTGGGATTCTTCTGGTATGTTAAATCCTTCAGGTTGTGTCATGTACACATCCTCTTGAAGTTTCCCATTAAGGAATGCAATTTTGACATCCATCTGTCATATTTAATAATCCTGATATGCAGCTATTGCAAGTAAAATCCGAACAGATTTAAGCATTGCAACTGGAGAAAAGGTTTCATCATAGTCCACCCCATGAATTTGTTTATAACCTTTTGTAACCAGTCTTGCTTTATAGGTATGTACTTTACCATCCATGTTTGCCTTCTTTTTAAAGACCCACTTGTATCCTATAATATTAACTCCTACAAGTGGCTCTACCAAGTTCCAAACTTGGCTTGTGTACATGGAATCCATTTCAGATTTTATTGCTTTTAGCCACTTCTTAGACTCTGGACCAATAATGGCCTCTTGGTAGGTCACGTTCTCATCTTGATCCATGAGCAATATACCACCTTTACCATTTATGAGATATTCATATCTATCATGTTGGTGACGTATCCAATTCGACTTACGTTTGTGTTGTTCTACTGGAGCAGGTTGTTCTTCCACAACTACTTGTGTTTCCTGCTCCAATTCCTCTATACGTGTATCAATGCTTTGTGATTATTGAATTTCATCAAGCTATACTTTCCTCCCGCAGATTCCTTTGGAAATAAAATCCTTTTCCAAGAAAACTCTAGTTCGAGCGACAAACACTTTTCCCTCAGAAGGATTGTAGAAGTAATATCCTCTTGTTTCTTTAGAATATCCAACAAATACGCATTTTTCATATTTGGGCTCAAGCTTAGTTGAGATTTTCTATTTCACATAAACTTCACAGCCCCAAATCTTCATGTAAGACATATGTGGCTTCTTACCACTCCATATCTCATATGGTATCTTTTCAACCTTTTTGGTAGAAACACGATTAAGTGTGTAAGCTTCTGTCAATAGAGCATGTCCCCAAAAGGAGTTTGGAAGATCGGAGTGACTCATCATGGATCGGACCATGTCTAACAAGGTTCGATTTTCTTCTCTTAGACACACCATTACATTGGGTGTTCCAGAAGAAGTGAGTTAGGATACAATCCCACACTCTTTTAGATGGTCATCAAACTCTAGGCTTAAATATTCACCGCCACGATCTAATCCAGGATATTTAATATTCTTACCTAGTTGGTTTTGTACTTCATTCTTGAATTCCTTGAACTTTTCAAAGGCTTCGAATTTGTGTTTCATTAAATACACATAACCATATCTACTGAAGTCATCAGTAAATGTGATGAAGTATTGAAAACCTCCTCTGGCTGGTATGTTCAGTAGTCCACATACATCAATATGTATGAGGGCCAAAAGATCATTATCCCTTTCTCCTTTTCTTGTGAATGGGGACTTTGTCATATTTCCAATTAAACAAGACCTGCATGTCTCATATGATTCATAATCAAAAGACTCCAAAAGTCCATCTTTATGGAGTTTTAAAATGCACTTCTCATTTATATGGCCTAAGCGACAATGCCAAAGGTAACTTGGATTTAACTCATTAGGTTTAATCCTTTTTGTATTAATGTTATAAATTAACATTTCAAGATCAAGGACATACTGCCCATTGTTCATTTGTGTAGAAGCATAGAATATATCATTCAAATAAATAGAGCAACAATAGTTCTTTATTATGAATGAAAAACCAAACTTGTCCAAACAATAAATGAAAATAATATTCTTGCTAATTTTAGGTACATAATAAAAATTCTCTAACCGAATTATTAAACCACTAGGTAAATTTAATATATAAGTTTCAATAGCTAAAGCAACAACTTTTGCTCCATTGCCAACTCGTAGATCAACTTAACCTTTTACCAATCCTTAACTTCTTTTAAGCCCCTGCACATTAGTACAAATATGAGAACCGCATCCAATATCTAATACCCATGATGCAGAAGTAGATAAATTAATTTCAATAAAAAAAATTCCTGAGTTTTGAGTCTCTATTCCATTTTCTTCCAAGAACTTTGGGCAGTTTCTCTTTTAATGTCTGGTCTTACCGCAATAGAAGAAACTAATCTCTTTTGTTATTCCTCTATTAGGCTTCAAATCAGGAGTATTAGGTTTAGGTTTAGCAACTCCCTTGCTTTTCTCTTTCCCAACCTGCTTGGTGGGCCTTTTGTTCAGCTTATTTCCTTTACTGACCATCAGAATGGGTTTCCCTTTTGACTTCACATTATGCTCAGCAGTTCTCAACATGCCTAGATATTCTGGAAGACTTCTGTCCCAAGTCATTCATGTTGAAATTCAGGATAAACTAACTGAAGCTCTCTGGCAACGATTGCAAGATCAAATCAGTCACAAGTTCCTTTCCAAGTTGAAACCCTAATCTTTCAAGGTTCTCCACATACCGAATCATCTTGAGTACATGAGGACCTACAGGGGTTCCCTCAACGAACTTGATTTTAAAAAGGTCATTTAAAACTTAAAACCTTTCATTCCTTTCCTGCTCTTGATAGAGCATCTTCAGATGTCCGATCATATCAAACGCTGCCATATTCTCATGTTGCTTTTGCAACTCCGAGTTCATGGTGGAAAGCATAAGGCAAGCAATTTCATTGGCATCATCGACATGCTTCTTATAAGCATCTCTTTCAGCCTTAGGTGCGGAACTAGGAGGTTCCTCGGGAACAAGTGTCTCTAAGACATACATCCTTTTGTCATGCTTGAGGAGTATCCTCAAATTTCGGGGCCAATCCAGAAAATTTGTTCCAGACAATTTTTCCTTATCAAGGATTGATCGCAAAATGTTGTTAGATGTGTTTTGAGTCAAGGTAATCTACACGAAAGATATGAAAAATATTTGTATTATTAAAACAACATATTCAATTAGGAGTTTAATTAAATATGCTCCCACTATTCTACTCAACCCAAATGACTCTCATCATTTGATTCGGAAAATCCCGTTGGAAAATTTTCTAGTGAGTTGAGATCCATATTTCACATTGTTTTAAGTCAGTGTTAGGATGATTACACAAAACTCAGTTATTTAGGTAGGAACTCCTTCCAATTGTATCCAATACAATTCTCGAATATCTCAGTTGGGTGAATAACTCTTTATTCTAATGTATCACATGGATCATTCCCATCTCATGCTTCTAAACGCATATAATCTCATTATAATTGTTTAGTTAAGTTTGACCCAGACTTTTAGCAATTGGATATTACACTTATCCCATCGCCCCTTACCAATATAGAACATGCACCTCGCGTTAGGCGAAACCAACATTGTTCGATACTAGTCTTGATGAATGCTAAAACTTGGAAAGCATAAACTTAATATTTACTTTGAGGGAATTTGTTATTAGTTTGATCTCACTAGCTTAAGATGCAAATCGTCTCTCACATGCATCAACATACAAACACATACATCGACATACATAAAAAAAATATACAATTATGGCCTCTAGCGCAATTGTTCTCTCAACCCAATGAGAGAATCTAAGCTATACCTAATAACGATCTAAGCTTCTCTAAGCAAGATCTCCAAGGTTGTCCTCCTTTGATATTGTATTCTTCTTTTCTTCATAACATAATATAAAATTAAATAAAAGAATACTCGTTTTACATAAGAGTGAGTGAGATGATAAAATAAGTTACATCAAGATAATTAGAGAAAGGAATGACACGCAAATGGTATTTTAAAATCCCAAAAAAAAAAGGAATCTAAGGCCATAACTGATCACCACAAGAAAAATAATAAAACACCTTTTATTATTATTAACTTAAAGAATGTTAATGAAATAAATTAAATTAAATTTCAGCTATTGATCACACTACGCAGAGTTAGCTGCGGGTTCCTACTTGAGGGATTGTTAGGGGCAGCGCCCCGACGAAAACTTTAAAGAACCATTCATTTAAATCGACGTCGTTATCACACAACTCTTATGATATTACAACCCTAACAACACAAATATCCGAAAACACAACCCTTGTACCATCATGAACCCTAATGCAAATAATTTCATGCCGGCAAACACAACTTGATTGATAATTCAGTATGATCGATCAACATGCCATTGCTTCGCTGTACTAATGTCGGATTCCGAAGCGAATGAACGATGATCTCTCAAAAGAATAACAATCATTATGTGATTGAATGGAAGAAATCGAAATAGTATATCCAATATACAATCTTTGCACCAGAATTATTTATATCATATATAAACTGGATCGATCATATTAGTGTAACTTATGGATGATCGATGTATCGCTGCTTCACCATACTAGTGTCGGATTCCGCAGCATAGTCAATATGATTCATCAAAATCGTACACACAATGATACCAAAATTTAATTTAATCGATTATTATTCAATTCATACTGTATTTTAATCATATTAAAATGGAAAGTACATAAAATAAATAGATATCACATCCATGGTTTTGTAAGTGGCACTGGTAGCACTGAAGGAAAATTGCGATCATAAACGCAACGGAAATTAACAATTTCCTTTAGCGATCCTTACGAATGGGCATGGTCAGTGATAAGATATATTACCTCTTGTGGAGATCTGGATCTTTGATGTTGTGATCACGAGCGTTGATGAAGAACAACGCCTCTACTTAGTCCACACGAACAGATTTCTTCCAGTCACATTGCTAGCTGCTCACAAACGAAAGCTTAAAGTGAGAGAGTGAGCGAAAATACAGCTAGGGTTTCAAGACCAAATTTTCATCAAGTGAAATGCTTCAACACAAGGGTTCTATTTATAGAACAACAAGTGTAGGCTACAAGCTAAAATCCCAATAAAGGCTATAAGCAAAAAGGCCAAATAATCATATGAGCATCATACCTTATGATGTATCGTATATCACTTAAGTGTGTGGTACCGTATCATATTCCGTATTCCACTTAAGTGCACTGTACCTTATGTGACACCCCAAATTAATTCAAGTATTAAATAATTAGGAATTTAATTAAAGGCTTAATTAATAATATTTTGGATTAAATGGATTAATTATTTAATTAATTAAAAGGAAGGTTGGGGGTGTAAGTTTGGATTGGAGGTGTGTGGAGTGAAAAGCTCTACTAAATCCTAATTTAGTTATTTCTATTATTTGACAAATAATAAGGAATAAATAAAGGAGTAAAAGGAAAAAAAGTGAGAAGAGGGAAAATAAGGATTTGCATTCTACGTTAAGTTGGAGAAGAGAAGAGAAAGAGGAGAAAAGCCAATTCGTTAGAACTTCGAAGATTCACCACGAGGTAAGGGGGATTGAATCTGATTTTTGTGCCTTATGGGTTTTGATGATCAATAGAACGAATCGA
Source organism: Vicia sativa (assembly GCA_021764765.1). NCBI lineage: Eukaryota > Viridiplantae > Streptophyta > Magnoliopsida > Fabales > Fabaceae > Vicia > Vicia sativa. The sequence continues at coordinate 109,158,123 of CM038794.1, forward strand.
ATCGTTAGGAATCTCGAATTAGGATAATTGAATATGCCCTAATGTTATAATCCGACGTAAAACCGTAATTGGAACTGTTATGAACAATTAATCTATGTATAATGAATATAGGTTAATCAGAAAACAAGTTTGGTGATTAATTGGATGTAAAATTTCAGTAAATAATTCTGTTTTATGATGACATGAGGTTTGGTGATGATTGAATGTGATAATGTGATAAAATTGAATATGGGTTGATTTGGGAAAACAGAGAGTTGGAAAACCCATGCATCGACTCATAGAGTCATGCATCGATTCATAAGTTTGAAAACAGGGCCATGTATCGATGCAAAAGGATTATGGATCGATGCAAGAGGGTTATGCATCGACACATAATGCGTATGTGTCGACACATACTGAACAAATTTTAAAAAATGCAGAAAATTTAATGTTATGCATCGATGCATAACCATTTTGGGCCGATGCAAGTTGATTATGAATCGATGCATAGCCTTGTGCATCGATGCATTGTGTTGGAATGGACAGAATTTTTCTGAAACAATTTTTATCATAACTTTTTAACCGTAACTCCGATTTAGGCATAGTTGGTATCGTTGGAAATCTTAGGACGAGTACTATCTAAAAATAATACTTTCAAAACCAGTAATTGAGTCTTGGAGGAATTAATATGGTTTCCGTAATGCGAATACATTGTAAATTCGTGGTTATCCGTTGCGTGTAAAAACTGTATGTTAATTCTATGTATTGAGATTGATGTATGTTCATGATTTCACTGTTGGCATGTGTTAATGTTGCTGTATTTGATCATGGATGGAATAATGTTGTATGTTTATACTATGTATTTGAATTGTTGCATGCTTCTAATATGCATGCATAAGCATTGTTTATGGTTCATTCCCATTGTGCGGAATTGAGCTTGTAGGGCCAATAAACTTACCTAATGGACAGAGGTAGTGAGGCTAGATTCTTGACCTGGTGATGTATGGGCGAATCATTGGATTGACGTTGTTTCCGAAGTGTAAGCGGAACAGTGTGTGAACTCGGTTCACGATTTGGTACCACATGCATTGAGTCTGCATTGCATATGTATTTGGAATATGTTAGGATGATTTCCAATGTTCCAATTGCATCTATTTGCTATCGTATGTATAAATGAATGTGTGAGTTGTGTTTGTGAAATCGTATGCTAATGCAAATAATAAGGATGAATAATGGATTGATTGTTTTATTGTTCTTGAGAAATGTATAATGCATCTTAATTTTGATGAAATCTCACCCTTACTTTAATGATTTCAGATTCGAAGTGATTAGCTGCTTGGAATTGGTGAGGACAGCTTCTAGAGTTGTGCTACTTAGTTAATCCGCCTGTCAGTGTCATGCTCTGGTAGTTGTAACACTGGGGAACGATTGATTGGGATTTTTCTTTTGTGGATTTAAAACTGGCTATTTTGATTTTGTTTTGGGTTTAAGTTTTGGAACGATTATTAATTTAAGTATTCTGGATTTTTATGTTGTATTCCGCTGTTTAAACATAATATGTGAATTGATTTTAATTACTAAGTTCTTCAGTATAAGCATGTGCACTGTATTTTGGTTATTTTAAATTAATTAAATCGTGACGCCTCTTGTTATGTGTTTAAAACTCTGATTAATTATATAAATCGCGGGTAATTTAGAAGGTGTGTTACACCTTACGGTGTTCCTCATTTACTCTATCTCATTTATCTGTCCTTATGTGTGTGACCCTGTAGGTTTCTGTGACATTGGAAATTGTATTAAATCATATTTAACATAATAAATAGTAAGCGGTATCTAGCAACACATCACTGCTACCCAAGTCACAAAAATGTCATGTGATCTGACAAAACCTTTCCGTGATAATACTTGTGTATATAATAACCCTTATCCCTCATGTCTATATTGAACACAAGGCATAGACCATGTCACCCTTGTCCAGTTCAATATTGGGCCATTAGACACTTATCCTGTTATGCAGGATGGGCAAATTCCATCTAGGTCACTCATGTCCCTCAACATGCTTTATGAAGTACCCATCAACTGCCTTTATGGTCATTCGGTTACAAACAATGTTTGATCAACAATAAAGCACTTGACTCGACATCTAGGGTCCATAGTGGTTTCAGGTCGAAGGGTAGTATACACCACTTATCATCATGAGAATAACTTATGACACTTTGCATAACATTCTATGTAGTATTCTCATTGCGGGTCAATCTAATATAAATATTACCCTAATATTCATACCTATGTCAAGACTTGATAACTCCTTATCCATGATTCATGAGATGTGATCATCAGTCTATCTTTATAATAATCTCAATGCTTTAATGTTATCCCACATCAAAATAAAGCTCGATTACGGATACTTTAAGAATAATGCCCTTATGTTTAATGGGATCTCATGATTAAGTCACACTTAACATATCATTAAACAGACTAACTATTTAAGGGACTTTATTATTTTGGAAAATCAAACATAATAAAGAAATTCCTTTTATTATTAATAAATAATCCGATACATGTACCAAAAAGTATTGGCCTCTACGACTTACACCAAAAGAGCGTTAAACACGTGTGGAGCACTTTGGATACGAGACGCCACACTCGACCAACCAAAACCTCTTATTTCATAGTCTTTAATGTGGTTCAAATCACCAAATCTTTTCTCAACGTAAAAATGACTCAACCAATTCAAACTCTTTTGCCTTTGGGATTTTCTTCTAAAAACCTTTTCACAAAAATGATATGTTATTTCCACTCTGTGCAATACGATGCGTGATTCCCCAAAGGTCGGGTTGCTATATGTCAACTGCTAGAGTTAAAATATAACATTATATTCTTAAAAAACACAAACAAATCAACATTTTCTATAAGAACTACGAGTGTCTTGATCCTCTATTGCACGAAGGCGGTACGTAGATAGAAACGGTTCGCAATTGCGACTGACACAAATAATAAAACCTTTTCTTTGTACATACTTTACAAGAATTCCCTTAGCTTGTAAGCATTAGATATAAACACACCTTTACTCGATGTTTTCCTTTCCCTTTTTATGGGATAAAAAACGTTCGATGGTGACTATATTGCTTTGATGATTTTCATCTAGTTGCTTCACCCATCTCTGGTAGTTTTGTTCAAACTACAGTATAGTGGTAAGGAACAAATGAAAGGAAGTACTTTTCTATGAAATTTATCATCTCCACAGGGAAGAGTGTCAAGGAAATAATGACATTCAACAATCTCAATGTTTATGAGCTTGGGTTAAAATGGGTTAGTTTGTATAGAAAGGAAAAACTATAAACAGGAAAATAAATACATTATTCAAAGAGGAGAAACTTATCATACATGAATATAAACTACTCATCACAAACTTAAAGCTATCAATCAGTTGTACTCAACATACCATACTCTTCAAAATCGTCAAGTATATCTCAAGATGTACCACAATAGAGGTTGTGTCTAATGGAAAGTTGAACACAATAGTATTACTCATGTCGGCGATCTCTCAGCGTAACACAAACAACACGCAGACATTAAGCTTTGATACATACAATGATTATTAGCTCTAGGCCTATATTTAGAATCTAAAAACTAATAGATATCCATCTCTAATCAGAATTTATGAGGTATATGTCTATAACAACCCAAATCCAAACATAAAGCCAAAATATTAAGGAAGACATGAAGATTGATTTGTAAAGCAAGCTTTATACAACATCATGATCATTACATATACATATGTTCCAAGTAAATCTACAAATAAAACCCAACAAATAGACAAATACATAGAGAATAAAAGAAGAAAAATCAAACATCTCACTGGTTGTCACCTCTGATTGATGCGACTCCAGATTATCCAAATGCAAGCTCCAATTTTGTTTTCCAGGTTATCTCATCCAAAAAATGAAGGTGATGGTGTTGGGACACAAAAATACCCAATCCATCCCTAAAAATGGTTTTTTTCCCTATTTAATGATTTTCAAAGTTGCAGACCGCGCTTAACCCCACAGAGGGCGCTTAGCGCGATTCGTGTTGTCTCGAAAAAAACCTGCTTTTGTTTTCGCCATAGCTTGAGAACCGTACATATGATTTACCCATAGTCAGAAACATTGGAAAGCTTATTCAATGCTCTATCTAATAATGACTAAATATCAACCAAATTGATGAATTTTCTCATTTTAGATTTGAGCCTTATTCTTTGATAAATTGACAAAAATTGCATTCTTGAAACTTAGCATTTTCCCTTTATTACTCAATGCTCCAACCATGCATGAATACCTATAAAATAGATGAAAAACTATCAAAATATACACTAATGACTTAAAAACACAATTATATACAATTTAGACAAATATACACAATATATATAATTTCACACATAAGTCGATGCAAAAGAGTCGATAAGTGCCACACAACTATATACAAAAATAACTACAAATTAACACTTATCAAGTTTTCACCTTTAAAAATCGGTATATTCGTTGGAAATTGCGTTGATGTTGTATTTTCGTTTGCCATTACAGATTCTTTCTTTATCGCAATCTACCTCTGATACCAATTTGTTGGAACAAAGGGTTTTCAAGAAAGATGAGAGAAGAAGACGAGAAATGAGAAAAACTATAAGCTGAAAATTTGTTATTGTTGTTAAGTGTGAAATGTTTTAAACTATACAAGTTATGCATATTTATAGGCTATCAATGTCCAAGCCCAAAACGTACAAATCAACCAAAACCCTAAATATACAAGTTATATCTTGACTTCAACACACAACTTAAATGACATATTTGATTTTGTTGAATACTATGAAGTCAAGACTCTCCATCTATTGTGTATTGATGAAGACTAAATGATAAATAAATGAATGGAAAAAGCTTCAAGTTTAATTGTAATATCAAGTGATCAAGACTTATCATAATGAAAACTAGCAACAAATATATCAAGTATTCTAATTTGAAGACTGACATTGATCTTGAATTATTGAGGTACAAAGATGCAATATATATTGATATTTTAGTGCTCAAAATACTCCTAAATATTCACCTGCATGCATGGTATAAAAAGTTGTAGTATTACACTATTTATGTACTCAAAATATTTTTTATCATGTATAAATAATTAAATTTCAAGAGGTATAATGACAATACTTATTTTCACTAAAGTCTTTATATTTTCAAAAAATAATATTCATTTTGATCTTTAAATTTCTCAAATTATTATGCATAATTTTTTTTATTCAAATGCATAAAAACTTAGTTTTTTTTAAAAAAAAGTTGTCAGGACTTTTTAAGTCAGGTCTAGTTAACTGACTTAACAAAACCTGATGCTGTTTGAAATTCGAATATTTTTTTTGAAACTAAAAAAAAACGTATAGAACTTTATAAGTCATGTATTCGTTATAACTGACTTAAGAAGTCCTGTACAAAATTCAAAATTATACCTTTCATGAACCATTGTTACTCTAAATTCTTGCAAACCTTCATGAAAATATTTCAAACTTTACCATGATTCATAGAGGTGTTATGCACTTTTAAATACATTAAATTTAAACTTTAAAATCACCTCTTCAATAGCAATTTAACATTTTTTTATCATTCAAATTTCAAAATAAGTGTTTGTGTTGAACTTTCACAAAGAATTTTTCTCCATATATTTCCATATTAGTCTAGAAAAATTCATATTATATTTACAAACACTTGAGCATTATATTCTATCATTATAAGTTGCTTGTTTGAAGAGAAGATCAATTATATGTATACATCACTCAAAAAGATAATTGTTCTACAAATTTCATATTCTTGAAAACTCTTGTTGTATTCATATCTTATTTTCCAGGATTGTTGGAATTAAGATTACACTACAAAGAAAAAGGTCTTCAACCACGAATGGAAAACCGCGACTAGATATAAAATAACCATGGTAATACGCTTTTGCCACGGTTTGACCACAATTATGTAACTGTGGGATACGCGGTCATGGCCTAAAGTATTAGCTGCAGCTTTCATGTTTGTGCCACGTTTTATTAACATATGTGGTATGAACAGGCCACGATTTAGGCATCTAGATTGCATTCGTGGTTTATCTTGCGCCTCAGTTATTAAAAATGGGTGAATGTAGCCACGGTTCATATTTAATGTAGCCACGGTTTATTTAATATTTGAATTAAATCGGGGTGTCACACCCTATCCCCCTAATTCGACCATTGCGAATCCAATGGTGCTAATGGTTTGCCCTGAAAACGCCTGTAGAGTGAGTTTCGAAACAAATAGACCTACATGCCCTAGCAATGGCAGTTTATGATTTACGCGTAAAAGCTCACATGTAATGCATCAATCATGATCTAATGGATGTCCTGAGTTCATATAAACAAACGAAAACAGTTAACAATGCATGGATTATGAAAATCGAATTCAAGAAAAATACCAAACCGGTGAGACTTGGATGGCACGATCTGAAATGGTTTGGCTTCGTGTAAGGGTATGGATCGATTGCTGGGAAGCTCAGGAACACAATAGAATGCTTGGTTTTGGTTGAAACCTGTTGGAAAACAAAATTCGAAAATTGCAACTTTGTAAGAATTTTTGGGAAATTAGGGTTGCTTCATGATGCTAGGGTTTCGTCCTTTTGTCTTGTGAATGCATTAGGTATTTATAGAGCAAGAGATTGGAGCAAAAAGAATGAAAAAAGATATGGCTTTGAATGCAAAATCATTTCTTTGTTAATTTCCATCAAATCTTTCCAAAATTTGATTTTCTCTTCCTTGTATGAGTTTGCACGAAATTGGCATGTCTTGTGGGCTTCCTTGGTCCTCAAGATTGATAAAAATCCAACCCAACTTGTTTTATACCTTGTTTTCATATTTTATTTAATTTAAAATGGAATTAAATGCTTTTAAATTAAAAAATAAATCAAGAAAATAGGAAAACTTCGTGGCAAAGCATCAAGAGGTCATAAATAATATTATGATCAAGTTTGGATCATAAAATTATAAGCCCATTTGGAAAAAATTGGATTTTGTCAAGTATTTCCCTTTGTGCACCTCTTCAAAAATGCTCAACTTGTGCAAGGTGTATCTTGATCAATTTTTAACATTTTTGGGTGTTCTTGGACTTTTTAGAAAGCTCTAGATGACCTCTAAACAACCTCTTTGGTCTCATATAAATTGGAGTTTCCATGCTCAATAAAACTTCTTTAAAAAAAGTTGACTTTTTGTTGACTTTGAAAAGGACCTATAATGTTTTCATCCATATCTTCCAAATGAAGCATTTTCTGACCAAACTTGTGAGACATGAAGTTGTAGGGAATTGAATTCTATTCAAAATGAGATGTGGTGGAAAAATTTCTGATAAAGTATGAGAAATTTATGCGTGGTCAAAGTTCTGTTGACTTTTCCTTCAAAAACCATAATTTGGAAAGTTTGACTTTTGATCAAATCTTGAGTTTTCTTGGTGAATCATGGTCAACCCTTGATCAAATGATGAGGATTACTTCAAAATATGGATGTTGACCAAAAATTATGAAGTTTGACTGTATGTTGACCACAGTTGACTTTTTGTCCAATACAACTGATTTTCAACCATCTGAGCAATTGTCTGAGGAAACTTGACTTGTAAGGCTTGAAACTTGTCATGGAGATCCTTTGAGGCATGTGATGAGGCATGATGACCATTGGAAGTGTTGGAGGCTCACCCTGGCTTGAGGATAGCCAAACCCTAGTTTGGGTTGGTTGCTTAGGAGAGGGTTTGTCTGGTCAACCCTTTAGAAATCCTTGAGAAATGTCTTGAGAAATAGGAGGGCAAATTTTGGGGTATGACAGCTGCCCCTGTTCAATCTTCTTGTATTGGAAGGCTTAGATTGGCATGCTTGCCTTTCGTGACCTGAAGGTAGAAGATGATTAAACACTCGAATACACCTGAAAATTTGCACTCGCTGCTGATTGATGATGCGCGGAAATGGGCTTACAGATGCCATTTGGAGAAATTGCCGACTTTATTGGGGAATGAGTCGTACGTTAGACTCAAGAACGTTTCTTGAATAGGAGAGTCGTTGGAGATGGGCTTAAGATGCCATCCGAAGAGACTGATGTTGGAGGATGAGCCGTACGTTAGACTCAAGAATGTCGTTTAAATAGGAGAAACGTCGGAGATGGGCTTAAGATGCCATCTGGAGAGACGGATGCTGGGGAATGAGTCGTACGCTAGGCTCTGCAGATATTCCCGAATGTGGGAGGGAGCATGGAGATGGGATTAAGATGCTGTCATACCCCAAAATTTTTCCTCCTACTTCTCAAGGCATCTCATACATCCATACTCAAGGATTCCTCAAGGGTTGATCAGACAAACCCTCTCCTAGACAATCAACCCAAACTAGGGTTTGGCAATTCTCAGATCCAGATGGACTTCCAACCTCTCCAATGGTCATCATGCCTCCTCATATGCTTCAAAGATTCTCCATGTCAAGTTTCAAGCCTCACAAGTCAAATTTCCTCAGACAATTGCTCAGATGGTTGAAAATCAGTTGTATTGGACAAAACGTCAACTGTGGTGAACATACAATCAAACTTCATGATTTTTGGTCAACATCCATATTTTGAAGTAATCCTCATCATTTGATCAAGGGTTGACCATGATTCACCAAGAAAACTCAAGATTTGATCAAAAGTCAAACTTTCCAAATTATGGTTTTTGAAGGAAAAGTCAACAGAACTTTGACCACGCATAAATTTCTCATACTTTATCAGAAATTTTTCCACCACATCTCATTTTGAATAGAATTCAATTCCCTACAACTTCATGTCTCACAAGTTTGGTCAGAAAATGCTTCATTTGGAAGATATGGATGAAAACATTATAGGTCCTTTTCAAAGTCAACAAAAAGTCAACTTTTTTTAAAGAAGTTTTATTGAGCATGGAAACTCCAATTTATATGAGACCAAAGAGGTTGTTTAGAGGTCATCTAGAGCTTTCTAAAAAGTCCAAGAACACCCAAAAATGTTAAAAATTGATCAAGATACACCTTGCACAAGTTGAGCATTTTTGAAGAGGTGCACAAAGGGAAATACTTGACAAAATCCAATTTTTTCCAAATGGGCTTATAATTTTATGATCCAAACTTGATCATAATATTATTTATGACCTCTTGATGCTTTGCCACGAAGTTTTCCTATTTTCTTGATTTATTTTTTAATTTAAAAGCATTTAATTCCATTTTAAATTAAATAAAATATGAAAACAAGGTATAAAACAAGTTGGGTTGGATTTTTATCAATCTTGAGGACCAAGGAAGCCCACAAGACATGCCAATTTCGTGCAAACTCATACAAGGAAGAGAAAATCAAATTTTGGAAAGATTTGATGGAAATTAACAAAGAAATGATTTTGCATTCAAAGCCATATCTTTTTTCATTCTTTTTGCTCCAATCTCTTGCTCTATAAATACCTAATGCATTCACAAGACAAAAGGACGAAACCCTAGCATCATGAAGCAACCCTAATTTCCCAAAAATTCTTACAAAGTTGCAATTTTCGAATTTTGTTTTCCAGCAGGTTTCAACCAAAACCAAGCATTCTATTGTGTTCCTGAGCTTCCCAGCAATCGATCCATACCCTTACACGAAGCCAAACCATTTCAGATCGTGCCATCCAAGTCTCACCGGTTTGGTATTTTTCTTGAATTCGATTTTCATAATCCATGCATTGTTAACTGTTTTCGTTTGTTTATATGAACTCAGGACATCCATTAGATCATGATTGATGCATTACATGTGAGCTTTTACGCGTAAATCATAAACTGCCATTGCTAGGGCATGTAGGTCTATTTGTTTCGAAACTCACTCTACAGGCGTTTTCAGGGCAAACCATTAGCACCATTGGATTCGCAATGGTCGAATTAGGGGGATAGGGTGTGACACCCCGATTTAATTCAAATATTAAATAAACCGTGGCTACATTAAATATGAACCGTGGCTACATTCACCCATTTTTAATAACTGAGGCGCAAGATAAACCACGAATGCAATCTAGATGCCTAAATCGTGGCCTGTTCATACCACATATGTTAATAAAACGTGGCACAAACATGAAAGCTGCAGCTAATACTTTAGGCCATGACCGCGTATCCCACAGTTACATAATTGTGGTCAAACCGTGGCAAAAGCGTATTACCATGGTTATTTTATATCTAGTCGCGGTTTTCCATTCGTGGTTGAAGACCTTTTTCTTTGTAGTGTAATCTTAATTCCAACAATCCTGGAAAATAAGATATGAATACAACAAGAGTTTTCAAGAATATGAAATTTGTAGAACAATTATCTTTTTGAGTGATGTATACATATAATTGATCTTCTCTTCAAACAAGCAACTTATAATGATAGAATATAATGCTCAAGTGTTTGTAAATATAATATGAATTTTTCTAGACTAATATGGAAATATATGGAGAAAAATTCTTTGTGAAAGTTCAACACAAACACTTATTTTGAAATTTGAATGATAAAAAAATGTTAAATTGCTATTGAAGAGGTGATTTTAAAGTTTAAATTTAATGTATTTAAAAGTGCATAACACCTCTATGAATCATGGTAAAGTTTGAAATATTTTCATGAAGGTTTGCAAGAATTTAGAGTAACAATGGTTCATGAAAGGTATAATTTTGAATTCTGTACAGGACTTCTTAAGTCAGTTATAACGAATACATGACTTATAAAGTTCTATACGTTTTTTTTTAGTTTCAAAAAAAATATTCGAATTTCAAACAGCATCAGGTTTTGTTAAGTCAGTTAACTAGACCTGACTTAAAAAGTCCTGACAACTTTTTTTTAAAAAAAACTAAGTTTTTATGCATTTGAATAAAAAAAATTATGCATAATAATTTGAGAAATTTAAAGATCAAAATGAATATTATTTTTTGAAAATATAAAGACTTTAGTGAAAATAAGTATTGTCATTATACCTCTTGAAATTTAATTATTTATACATGATAAAAAATATTTTGAGTACATAAATAGTGTAATACTACAACTTTTTATACCATGCATGCAGGTGAATATTTAGGAGTATTTTGAGCACTAAAATATCAATATATATTGCATCTTTGTACCTCAATAATTCAAGATCAATGTCAGTCTTCAAATTAGAATACTTGATATATTTGTTGCTAGTTTTCATTATGATAAGTCTTGATCACTTGATATTACAATTAAACTTGAAGCTTTTTCCATTCATTTATTTATCATTTAGTCTTCATCAATACACAATAGATGGAGAGTCTTGACTTCATAGTATTCAACAAAATCAAATATGTCATTTAAGTTGTGTGTTGAAGTCAAGATATAACTTGTATATTTAGGGTTTTGGTTGATTTGTACGTTTTGGGCTTGGACATTGATAGCCTATAAATATGCATAACTTGTATAGTTTAAAACATTTCACACTTAACAACAATAACAAATTTTCAGCTTATAGTTTTTCTCATTTCTCGTCTTCTTCTCTCATCTTTCTTGAAAACCCTTTGTTCCAACAAATTGGTATCAGAGGTAGATTGCGATAAAGAAAGAATCTGTAATGGCAAACGAAAATACAACATCAACGCAATTTCCAACGAATATACCGATTTTTAAAGGTGAAAACTTGATAAGTGTTAATTTGTAGTTATTTTTGTATATAGTTGTGTGGCACTTATCGACTCTTTTGCATCGACTTATGTGTGAAATTATATATATTGTGTATATTTGTCTAAATTGTATATAATTGTGTTTTTAAGTCATTAGTGTATATTTTGATAGTTTTTCATCTATTTTATAGGTATTCATGCATGGTTGGAGCATTGAGTAATAAAGGGAAAATGCTAAGTTTCAAGAATGCAATTTTTGTCAATTTATCAAAGAATAAGGCTCAAATCTAAAATGAGAAAATTCATCAATTTGGTTGATATTTAGTCATTATTAGATAGAGCATTGAATAAGCTTTCCAATGTTTCTGACTATGGGTAAATCATATGTACGGTTCTCAAGCTATGGCGAAAACAAAAGCAGGTTTTTTTCGAGACAACACGTATCGCGCTAAGCGCCCTCTGTGGGGTTAAGCGCGGTCTGCAACTTTGAAAATCATTAAATAGGGAAAAAAACCATTTTTAGGGATGGATTGGGTATTTTTGTGTCCCAACACCATCACCTTCATTTTTTGGATGAGATAACCTGGAAAACAAAATTGGAGCTTGCATTTGGATAATCTGGAGTCGCATCAATCAGAGGTGACAACCAGTGAGATGTTTGATTTTTCTTCTTTTATTCTCTATGTATTTGTCTATTTGTTGGGTTTTATTTGTAGATTTACTTGGAACATATGTATATGTAATGATCATGATGTTGTATAAAGCTTGCTTTACAAATCAATCTTCATGTCTTCCTTAATATTTTGGCTTTATGTTTGGATTTGGGTTGTTATAGACATATACCTCATAAATTCTGATTAGAGATGGATATCTATTAGTTTTTAGATTCTAAATATAGGCCTAGAGCTAATAATCATTGTATGTATCAAAGCTTAATGTCTGCGTGTTGTTTGTGTTGCGCTGAGAGATCGCCGACATGAGTAATACTATTGTGTTCAACTTTCCATTAGACACAACCTCTATTGTGGTACATCTTGAGATATACTTGACGATTTTGAAGAGTATGGTATGTTGAGTACAACTGATTGATAGCTTTAAGTTTGTGATGAGTAGTTTATATTCATGTATGATAAGTTTCTCCTCTTTGAATAATGTATTTATTTTCCTGTTTATAGTTTTTCCTTTCTATACAAACTAACCCATTTTAACCCAAGCTCATAAACATTGAGATTGTTGAATGTCATTATTTCCTTGACACTCTTCCCTGTGGAGATGATAAATTTCATAGAAAAGTACTTCCTTTCATTTGTTCCTTACCACTATACTGTAGTTTGAACAAAACTACCAGAGATGGGTGAAGCAACTAGATGAAAATCATCAAAGCAATATAGTCACCATCGAACGTTTTTTATCCCATAAAAAGGGAAAGGAAAACATCGAGTAAAGGTGTGTTTATATCTAATGCTTACAAGCTAAGGGAATTCTTGTAAAGTATGTACAAAGAAAAGGTTTTATTATTTGTGTCAGTCGCAATTGCGAACCGTTTCTATCTACGTACCGCCTTCGTGCAATAGAGGATCAAGACACTCGTAGTTCTTATAGAAAATGTTGATTTGTTTGTGTTTTTTAAGAATATAATGTTATATTTTAACTCTAGCAGTTGACATATAGCAACCCGACCTTTGGGGAATCACGCATCGTATTGCACAGAGTGGAAATAACATATCATTTTTGTGAAAAGGTTTTTAGAAGAAAATCCCAAAGGCAAAAGAGTTTGAATTGGTTGAGTCATTTTTACGTTGAGAAAAGATTTGGTGATTTGAACCACATTAAAGACTATGAAATAAGAGGTTTTGGTTGGTCGAGTGTGGCGTCTCGTATCCAAAGTGCTCCACACGTGTTTAACGCTCTTTTGGTGTAAGTCGTAGAGGCCAATACTTTTTGGTACATGTATCGGATTATTTATTAATAATAAAAGGAATTTCTTTATTATGTTTGATTTTCCAAAATAATAAAGTCCCTTAAATAGTTAGTCTGTTTAATGATATGTTAAGTGTGACTTAATCATGAGATCCCATTAAACATAAGGGCATTATTCTTAAAGTATCCGTAATCGAGCTTTATTTTGATGTGGGATAACATTAAAGCATTGAGATTATTATAAAGATAGACTGATGATCACATCTCATGAATCATGGATAAGGAGTTATCAAGTCTTGACATAGGTATGAATATTAGGGTAATATTTATATTAGATTGACCCGCAATGAGAATACTACATAGAATGTTATGCAAAGTGTCATAAGTTATTCTCATCGTGATAAGTGATGTGTTGCTAGATACCGCTCACTATTTATTATGTTAAATGTGATTTAATATAATTTTTAACGTCACGGAAACCTACAGGGTCACACACATAAGGACAGATGAATGAGAGATAGAGTAAATGAGGAACACTGCAAGGTACGGTGCCCTTAAGTGGAATATGGTATGATACCATGCGCTTAAGTGATATGCGGTACAACATAAGGTATGATGCTTGTATGCTTATTTAGGCTTTTAGAGTATAGCCTATATTAGGATTTTAGCTTTCCGCCCATTTTTGTGGTTCTATAAATAGAACCCTTGTGTTGAAGCATTTCACTTGATGAAAATTCGGTCTTGAAATCCTAGCCGTATTTTCGCTTACTCTCTCACTCAAAGCTTTCATTTGTGAGCAGTTAGAACTGTGACCAGAAGCAATTTGTTCGTGTGGACTAAGTAGAGGCATTGTTCTTCATCAACGCTCGTGATCACAACATCAAAGGTCCAGATCGCCACAAGAGGTAATAGATCTTATCACTGACCATGCCCCTTCGTAAGGATCGCTAAAGGAAAATGTTAATTTCCACTGCGTTTATGATCTCAATTTTCCTCCAGGCTCATGACACATGGTTCGCCTCCTTATTCGTTAAGTGTTTTGAGAAGTTTGATTAAGAAAAAGAAGTTTTAGTTTTATGGATTAAAAAGGGAAATGAAAAATTCTAATAGAGACTAGAGCCCTAATGTTATCATTTAAAGGTGGTCCTAAAGTTAGGATGAAATGAGAAACATCTACCTAAGTTAGCATACATAGGTTACAAACCTAATGTTTATCTCAATTCGTCTTAACCAAGAGCGAGTCGAGAATCCTATGAGAGCATGGCATCACATAGCATAGAGACGTCGATCTCAAGAGATAAAGGTCTGAATGAAATATCTCAAGCAATTTACAAGTCTATCCAGTCAAGTAATAATACCTAACAAGCAACCGGTAAATCATGAGCACATATCAAGCATAAAAAATTATTAGGCAATCAAGTATTGAGGAACAAGCAAGCTTCTGCAATTTGCATCCAAAGTGAATGGAAATACTCACAAAAATAATGGTGCAAAATATGAACAAAAACTAAAAGAAATAGTATTTTTTATTAATTTTTATATGGAGAAAATTCTATCAAAAACTAAAGAACTAATTCCTTAAATAAAGTAAGAAAGTCTAACAAGTTTTATTGATTTTATAATTTTCTATCATAGAAAAATTAAAAGAAAAATCCTAAATCTAAAAGGAAGAATAGAATAATTAGGGGGTGTGGTGCGGCAATCTGGGCACTAGGCCCATTGAACATGAGGTTCAATCAGCATTTTTGGAAAGCTCTTTGTCGCCATCGCATCTCATCTTCTCTACTCACCTTGGATTCTCCTTTTCTCTCCAATATCATGCTCTCAACACAACGACGCTGATTTCTTCCTCATCGTTCAACAATCTTCCCCTCCAGTGAAGTTTGCTTACCACTTTGTTTCAGTCGCTTCCAGGTTCATCAATGTCCATCGCCTCTCCATCTTAGGCTTGTTTCTCCACTTCACTTCGAAGCTCTACCTTCATGCTTCTTTAGGCATCATCCGCTTCAAATTCACTCTCATATCATGTTTTCTATCGCGAATTCAAGATTTCATTTTCCATTTGGGACTAACAATCCGTTAGGTAAAGGTTAATTTTGGATATTAAAGCTTGTTTTAATTGATTCAACGGAGTAGGGTCCTCTTTCAGCTTTTATTCTCATTATTTTGCAGGTTTGGCATTTGGAGTGGCCGGAGAAGATGACCGGAGTTAGCTCCGGTGTCTTTGACCTTGTTGACCCCAGCGAGGGCATGCGTGGCACGATCTTGTTCGTCCGTTCAAATATCCAGGGGTCCACGTGCGCGCGTTTTGGTTTCATTGAATATTGTTATTGGATGTATTACCACCCCAGCGGTCAAGAGCGCGCACTTAGTCCATTCCTCTTTCAGGGCACGGGTTCGATCCCTGCCTTTTGCGTTTTTATTTACAATTTTTCTAATTTTCGTACGATAACACATACATACTTCTGGAAGCGTGTTAGTAACACCACATGCAGATGGCGCAATGGTCAAGTTTTGGGCTTATGACCCCAAGGTCCTGGGTTCAACCCCTTGGAGGACGATTCTAATTTTTTACTACTAAAATCCTTCATATTTTCTTATTTCTTTTAATTTCAACCTTATTTTTTAATTCTTTTCACAAAAATATTTTTAGCTATTATAAAAAACTCTAAAAAGTATTTTAATTTTAGATTTAGGTTTATAAAATGTTAAATTAATTTTTAAACACAAAAATATTTTATTTTTCTCTTCATTTAAATTGTTTTTACAATTAAATTGTAATTAACTTAGAAATTAGGTTTTCACATTTAATTCGATTTCAAAAACACCAAAAAATATTTTTCTTCTAATATTAGGGTTTTAGAATATTTTCATATTTTCAAATAATTTTCTTTTTTATTTATGCTTTATTTTTATTTTAAACATTAGAAATCAATGTATAGGTTGCAAGGTTATTTTTGTAATAGCGTAGATCTTTATTTTCTCGCAATTTTTGTCTTATTATGTAACTGCTCATGGGATGTAATAGCTTAGGTTAGTATAATTTTTCGCACCTCCTATTATGTAACTCTTCGCGTTAAAAAGTGACGAACGAGGGAATCGAATCAAAATTCGAATCTCTGGCTCGAAACGATTTACTTTTTTGATTTTTAAAGATGCCACGAGCATCAAGCTTTATTATTTCCAAAACAAGAAAAATGAGATGAAAAAGGGGAAAGCTGCAATACCCTCAATAAATATGATATGCAGTACGACTAGCGTGAACTAGACGCAACGCATTGGGGAGAGATCTGGGCAAGGGGGTTTGTTATATAAAGGGAATAGATGTGGCACCCTAAATATATATAGTTATCTATAGCCTTATATATGAATATTTTGATATGTTTGTGTGTTTTAATTTGCTATTCTATTCTTGGGAAAGTTTCTCCTTTGGATTTTAAGAAGGGTAGATTATGTGGGATCCTAGGTTTTGTTATTATTGTGCTCGCAAAGATCATTGGGATCTTCTGCATACATATCCCTTAATGGGAATCAGAGCATTTGTAGCTCGGATTTAAGGGATCTATGGTTTTGTTTGGTTTGAGGGAGAAAGAAGTATGCTCGCCAAGGATGAGACCTTGTGCCTACGTATTCTCAAAGGGAGGTTGAGAAAGTCAGAGCAATCGTAGTTCCCACTTATGCTAGTGGAAGCAAAGGGTGTTATTAAGAGACAAAGACAAATGTCATCTTAATGAAAAATGTATCTAATCAATTTCATCACATACATTTTGAAGGGTTAATTGATTGAGTCTTTCATCGTAAGTATTAGATGCTTTCCTTGAGTGTACAAGCGTTACCACTTACGAGTTAAGAAAGATGTTTGAAAGATGATTGAATCTTTAATTGTAAGTTTTAGGTGTTTTGCTTGAGTGTACAAGCGTTACCACTTACAGTTAAAAGATGTTTTTTTGTTTGAAAAGAGTGTGATTTGAAAAGAGTTTGATTGTATGTGATGTGATAGATGAGATACTTCTTCCATAGAGATGATAAATGTCTAAATCTCGAGGAGAAATTGATTGGATTAGGGGGATGCTTTTAAGAAGCCTGTGGGTCCTTGTATTGTAAACCCAAGAGGAGGCATTCCGAGGGTCATCGAGGGTCCTTGCATTGTGAGCCCAAGAGAAGGCATTCCGAGGGTCATCGAGGGTCCTTGTATGAAGCTCAAGAGGAAGTTATACGGTATGGCTGGCTTTGGCTTTAAGAGTGGTTTCACCGGGAAACCACCCTCTTAAGATTCAAGAGTGATTTCACCGGGAAATCATACTCTCAGGATTCTATCCTACCGCGAGTGATTCTTTGTATTGGAAGCCCAATAGGAGGTTGTTAAGAGATTTCCAGGTCTCTTTCTTGTTTGATGCCCAAGAGAAGGCTAAACTCAACGAGGGAGTGCTTTTGAACGGAGCTCAAGAGGAGGCTAACTCAGCAGGGGAATTGTCTTATATGAAGCCTAAGCGGAGGATAAAGTCAATAAATGAGTTTTCTTATATGAAGCCTAAGAGGAGGCTAACTCAAATAAATGAGTTACCTTGTACAAAGCCCAAGAGGAGGCTAAAGGGGAACCTAGTTGTTAGGCTAGTTGTTATGTTTATAACTGAACAGTTATATGAACAAGTGTGTGATGTGTATTCACAAGAGTTTATGAAGGAAATATATAAACAAGTGTATAAAACAAGCAATTAAAGCAAGTGTAACTTGAATATATACAAGGTTTGGGACTTACACCTTAAGGGAGGCCCATTGGTTTAAGAGCAGTTTCACTGGGAATAATGCTTCTCTTAATACCAATGGAATCGGTGTATAAACAAGCGGATGAAAACAAACGAAAGAAGTTTGTTTATGCTTGAATATTTACAAAGATGTTTGAGTGTGTACAAGGAAATTAATATGTACACGAAGGGGTTGTTATGTACAAGGAAATGAATATGTACATAGGAGGGTTGAGACTTACACCGTGAGGGAGGCCCATGATCAATTAAGAAATTCAAGGAGAAACCTGATTTGGTTTATCTTTAAATTTAATCAATCATGGAAAAAAGGTGTGTAAGTTTATTGAAAAGTTTTTGAAAAGGTTTTGAAAATGATTTTGAAAAGTGAAGGATATTCACAAGAAGTTTTGAAAAAGATTTAAGTTTGAAAATTGGAAAGAAAACATTTTTGAAAATTATTAAAATACTTAAAATTCATCATTTTTAAATTAATTAAAATATAATAAAAAAAAATATTTTTTTGGATTTTTTGACATAATCATAAAATAGGTATATTAAATGACAAGTGTGCAAACAATCATCTCAAAATGAGAAGTTTTGATTAGTTTTTTTGAAAATGTTGAAGTTTGCTAGAAACTTGAGAAATTAGTGATGAAAAAGAGGTTTTTGGTCCTAAGGAGGTTTGAACCTTGGAATTTTGGCTTAGAAGTGAAGAGTTTTTCCACTGATCCATGTGCTTGACTTGTCATTTAATCACCTTGTTTAGAAAGAGTTTTGAAAAAATGAAGTTTGGAAAAGGATCAGAAGTTCGCTTGCTTCTGGAAGAAGAGGACCTAGAAGTTGGCTGCTTCTAGAAGGCTTTGGAGGCTTGCTGCTTCTGGAGGCGTGTGGAAACATGCTGCTTTTGGATGGATAAGAAGCATGTTGCTTCTGGGAGCATGAGAAGCTAGCTGCTTCTAGAGCATGAGAAGCTTGATGCTTCTAGGAATGTTAGAAGCTTGATGCTTCTAGAGGGTGAGAAGCTTGATGCTTCTGGAGGTAGAAGCTTGATGCTTCTGGAAGTAGAAGCACTAGAAATGCTTCTGAAGAGTGTAGAAGCTGAAAGCTTCTAGGGGTAGAAGCTTCAGAAGTACTTCTGGAGGGTGGAACCTCAGAAGCGCTTCTGGAGAAGCAAGCATCAGAAGTTGTGATGCCTTTTATTAAAAAAAAGGTTCCAAGGGGATTCGAATCCTGGACCTTGAGGTGAGGCAAAGGACTAAATGCGTGCTGGCTTGCCACTGGTGTGGCTGTTACATCCGGTCATAGAAAAAAAACCAATAAATTTAAAATAAACCAAGGATTTGAATTTTCAGAAGTTAGAAAAATGCGCGTAGGGATTCATCTTCTTCCTCCAGATTGTTTTCTCCATGGATCCTTCATTTCTCAATGAAATTGTATGATCCAAAAATCAAAATTGCTCGGTTTTTTACCAGGAACATGATTATGACATTTAATTTCATTTATTTTAAGCTTAGAATCATTAATTTTCGTATGAACACGAAGAACCCTAATTCTATGTTTTGATTATGAAATCATGTATGAGCATAATTTTGAGCAATTGATGGAGGGTTATTATTCAGTGATAGTGCAGAAACAAAATGGCCAAGCCTTTTTTGAACTGAAAGTTAGAAATCACAGAGTTCAAAGTTCAAGTTTATACCTCTTAAAACTGAAATCGTGTTTCTTGCTGGGGGTGTTTTAGAGGTTTTTTGATGATTGCTACAACTTCAAGGATGTTTTTGGAAGGTGTTGGTATGCTTACCTTGGTTTAAAATGGTCTGGATTGTTCTGACCAAGTCCAGTTATAGTCACTTGAAGTGAGAATCGAATCTGGTGATTTTGTGTTTACAATGATGGAATGATGATTTGGATTACTTCTATATGATGTATATAAGGTGTTTGAAGTGAAAGTTTGGAAGATGCACAAGTGGATTGAGTGTTTGTAAGTTATGGCTCAATATGTGCATACATGAAGTTTGAAAATGATTTCTGAGTTTGGCTAGTTTTTGTGCTAGCTTGAGGATTCTAACAACTTTCTAATGATGTTTAGAAAGTATTTGAAGCCTAAGTTTGCTCAGAAATTGCAAAACTTGAAACTTGCAAAATTCTCCTTCTTAGAACTTTGAAACTTGGAAATCAAGAAAGAAAGAAGGAAAGCTTGGATTATGATTGCTTTTGGGGTAGTTTTGAATGAATAAATGACCTCTATTTATAGGCCAAAAATTCTGAATAACAAGTCAAGGTTATAATTGAGAGAGCTTGCAACTTGGCTTAAGAGGTAAGAAGGAATCTTTTGCATTTAATGCAAATGGTTAACTTTTTAACCATGGTTAAAATTTCTTCTTGATCCAATCCTCCTCTCAATCATTTCTAACTAATATTTATCAGTTATAACTTATCTCTCAATGGTGACAAGGCTTCTAGAAGGAGAAGTTGCAAAAATAACTTGTAATTTTGGTGCATGATTTTGGAAATCCATGGTTTTGGAGCTCTATGTTTCAAAATCAAAACCCTAGCTACACAAAGTGTTTTTGAAAGTTCTTGCACATTTTAGAAAGCTTGTAACAAGACCTACAACTTTCATGTTTTGAGTTTTTCTTGAATCAAAATGGATCTAGGTGAAAAATGGCCATGAAAGTGAGGAAAAACCATGTTTCTTAACACTTCAAAAATTTTCTAAGTGTTAGAAAAAAAATTCCAACTTTGACTTTTTGTTGACTTTTTCACATTTCTTGATTTTTTATGATCATTATCGATTATTTGAAATGATTTTATGATTGAAAAAGTTTAGTCTTGAAAAAGTTGACCAAAAGTCAAAGTTTGACTTTTTTTAGTAGATGAATTTTCATCAGATGATTCAGAATTTGTCTGATGAAGAAACATGGATTTTGCAATGTTTTGAACCAAGAAATTAGGTCAAGATGTTGCATTGAAAATTTTAAGATCAATCTTCAAGCAAATAGGTCATCCATTAAGCATAAAGTCAATGATTCACTATCTTCGGTCAAAACCCTAATTGGTCGATTCAAGGTAGATCATGAGAAAAAGTTGGGAATTTGGAGATCAAATGTTGATGATTGATTAAGATAGATCAATTGAGGTGAGTGGAGACTCAAACCCTAATTGATTATATCCGGAACAGATGAAATTTTGATGAAACCCTAACTTTGATTTCAAGAGTACATGCACGATCTATCCTGTTCTAAAATTGTTAGTGATGCAGAATGATGCATATGTGAATAATGTAAGGTGGTATCTTAGGTCAAAAATTGTGGTATGACAGATGCCCCTATCTAAGTTTCTTTAACCTGAGATATGAAGATGAAAATCTCCGTCTCGATAGGTGTGAAGAAACTTAAATATCAGAATACGCAGATTTTGGACCTAAGATACCAAAAAATGCGAATGATGCGAAATGATTGCAGAAAGTTCACCTAGGAGGTATCAAAGAATGATATGCTGGGGAAAAATTATGAGGATGACTTAATCTGTCTAAGAAATGAGAATCCTGTTTGTTGGGAAACAAGGATATATTTCACTGGGAAAATAGATTCTCAATGCAAGTGAATATCTGTTTTGCTTTGGGAAACGAGGAGATTACCTTCTGTCAGCCTTGTGACAATGTTTAAGGTAAGTGAAGATGATATTACCAATTATCAGCCTTGTGATAGTTTATGGTAATGAGTTTTGAAGATATTACCAATTATCAGCAAAGTGATAACTTTGGAAAGGTAATTCTTGAGAATTTTACTGAGTATTCAGCCTTGTGAATAACAGACAATGATGGAAACAGATCTCAAATGAGTTTCTATTTTCCCTGTTACAATCTTGCCAAGGATCTGCAGGCATTTTGATTGAAAAGATACAGGTTTTTCTTTAGACAGAAAGATAACCGTGGAGATTTCTTGAACTTTCATGATTGGACATGCTAAGAAGAACAATCTTTTCATGACAAGTTTCAAGATGAAAAGAAAATAAGCAGCTCGAATGACGAGGCTATTGCTTATTGTTTGCAGGTAGATTTTTTTGTGAAATCTAAACCTGAATCGGTTAGAGATGAGGTTCTATCCAGGAATGAACTAGAAAGAAATGGTCAATCAAGACTTCGTACCCAATAAGGAATGATCTCAATTGGGGGACGGGAGAGAAAAATGTATTTTCCTATTTGGGGATAATCTACTAGAGAGATGACACACCCACACTTGTTTCTTTTTTTGTTTTTTGTTTTTGTTTTTTTTTGGGAATGAATGTAACCTAAACAAGTGATATAGAAGCAAACATTGAGGAATGCAGGAATGCACTAATGATGCCATTATGTATGAATGATGAATGTCATGAATGTCATATGTATGCTGATGGTACTTGACAAAACAACAAAAACGTATTTGGGAAAAGGACTACGTCACAGTTCAAACAAATACTCAGCAAAATCTGCAGCAATGGTGTAGACGTTACTGATGATGAATCTGAGTTGCATGCTTTAAACTTTCCTGGAAAAGGCATTTTACTGGCAACCTTGTTGGGGATTCTTTTTTGGATAAGAATACTGTCCTTTGATGATCTCTTTCGAGGAAAAGAAGACTTCTCAACAGTTGTTTTATCTTTCAGAGGTCGAAACACTCATGGAGAAAAATGTTGAAATTCTTTCTGTGTTCATAGTTCAAAGAAAGATTTCGCTTTTATTTCAAAATTTTGAAGTAAAAAATCATTTAGAACTCTTGTTTTTTTTTTTAGTTTCAAAAGTGATTTTCACAAGAAAAAGCGTTATTTTGCAAAATAGAATAAAGCAAGAATTGCAAACAAATGGGCACAAGGCCCAAATTTTATTGATAGAATGGTAATCAGCCAAAGGCGTGATTCCATGGACTATTTACAAAAGTTGGAAATGATAATTTATTGGGAAAAGGCTACATTGAAAGCAAATAACCACTATTATCCCTAACAACTTTTGAATTCCAACTGTGCTTGTTGCTTTAGAAGATTTGATTGAAGATCCGTTGATGGAAGATTCTTCAGATTGACGAAGTACGGACTGATGCAGTTACTTTGTCATTTTGATCCTTAATTTTTGCCTAGATTGCCTTTTCAGGTTTTCAATCTATCAGGATAAATTTCTGTTTATTATCTCTAATTTTTGCCTAGACCTGCCTTTTCAGGTTTTCAGTCCACCGAGACGCTCATTTCGGGTTTTCGAATTACCGAGTTGTTCTTTTGTCTTTTTAGACAAAGTATTTTTTGACTGCATCAGCATTCACAAGATGCGGGAGTTCATCACCGTCCATAGTTGTGAGAGTCATAGCACCGCCAGAAAAGCTTCTTTTGACGATGTATGAGCCTTCATAATTAGGAGTCCATTTGCCCCTGGAATCTGGTTGAAAAGACAAAATCTTTTTAAGCACGAAGTCGCCTTCTTGGAATTCACGAGGTCGAACCTTTTTGTCGAAGGCTTTCTTCATCCTTCTTTGATATAATTGTCCATGACACAGAGCGGTCAGACAATTATATGCTAGATGTATGCTAATTAGGGTTTGTATGGCAAGATATAAAATCAATCGTTAGATAACCCTAATCAAGATAAAATATCTGAAAATAACATACTCTCACACTTACACCCTTAAGGTATCCTCTCTTGTTGCCTTTGAATAAATGTTCATGTCCCTCGAACATAGGGATACCATTAACAAAAGTCCCTCGGTTCAAAAATAATCATAAAGATCATAGTCCCTCGATGACCCTCGATTGTTGCCTACGAATATATGATTTTGTCCCTCGGTTGTTTACTATGAATAAATGATGGTCGTCCCTTCAAATTAATATTAAGATATCCTTACAATGTTGCCTTCAATGATCATACGATGACCCTATGCCTGTCCTTTCACATCCAATGGATGGGGCTACCTACTGACTCATGGTATGGATAGAACTATCCTAAAGGAGAAGGAAAATAACAAGAACGACCTTTGAGTGGGTAATAACTCTTAGTTGCTTGCTCATCAAGATAAAATACTTTTCACACCTCACATTTTCAAACAAATATTTTCAAACACTTCGTATACACATTCTTGAGGACTGATACAAGAATCATTAAAAAGTCAAAGAAAAATATTTTCAAAACAAATCACACACACACACACAAAGCAAGTTTTCAAAATTGAGCTAAGCAATTAAGAGCCCGTAGATAACTACGAATGAAAAGGGTGCTAACACCTTCCCTTTTCATAATTACCCCCCAAACTCAGAGTTGATAAAAGACCTTTACTTTTTTTTTCACCTTTCCTTATTGGATAAAAGAAAAGTCGGTGGCGACTCTTGCTAACCGCAACATTTGCGATAAAACGCAAAACAACCAAGTCAGTTCTCCCACCGTGTTACAGAACTGACGACTCTGTTGGGGAAAATACCTAAAGAGGGGTTACCTTAGGTAATATTTCTTGTAAGGGTTTTTAAGGGTTTTTGTCTGATTTACTAAGGGTTTTTGCTTGGGTAATCCTTCTTGTAAGGATCCTACACCTGCATCCATGTTTCCTTAGGTAAGTAGCAATAGATCATCGCGACTGTCCAGTGTAACACCCCAAATTATATCCAAAAATTATATTAAAAATCAGAGTAATTAAAACATTCAACAAAGGATGAGATGCCACATTTTCAACTTTAAAACAACACATAATCAGATACATAACACTTTAATTTAGCAGGATCACATAACAACTTACATCATCTTTTAGAACAACCAACTTTCATTCAATATGCAACGGAATTCATAATTATTCAACTCAAACAACTAATCATCTTTATTCATTTAAAACAACTTGAAAAATCACAGTAATTTTATTATTCAACTTAAAATGCAACAACAATAATAACAACTGAAACGACATAGACAAAAACATCCCTCCGAGTGCTACGTATCAGAGCAATGAAACCAACTAACAGCAACTAATTCTTCCATCCTTGAACACTTGCACGTTACCCACGTAGAGGCAACATCACAATAGAAGGAGTGGGATATCGAATAATATAAATAAAAGTATGATGATCGATATAATAGACAAGAATCATATAATTTTCACCGCTTCACAACAATCATACAACAACTATTGAGGAACAACTTAATAACAACAACAACTTGTATTAAACAACAACTTATATCAACAACAACATCAACTTAAACATACAATTTGTATGCGACTCAACTATGTAAATGCATGTGGTACCATTTGGATCAGAACTCCCAACTTAAACACAACTTAACCATATGCTAGTTTATCGAGGCATTAACAAGGCATAAGCCTTCAACATGGTGCCATCAAGGCCAACTTAATCATGCAAATGCTATATATGCGACAAAAACCACAACAACTTAAACAACAATAACTTAAACAGGCATCAATTTGTCATACCCCAAAATTTGCCCTCCATTCTTCTCAAGACATTTCATACATCCATACTTAAGAATTCCTCAAGAGTTGATCAGACAAACTCTCTCCTAGACAATCAACCCAAACTAGGGTTTGGTATCTATTAGATCAAGATGGATTTCCAACATCTCCAATGGGCTTCATGCCTCATCATATGCTTCAAAGATTCTCCATGTCAAGTTTCAAGCCTCACAAGTCAAGTTTCCTCAGACAATTGCTCAGATGGTTGAAAATCAGTTGTATTGGACAAAAAGTCAACTGTGGTCAACATACAGTCAAACTTCATGATTTTTGGTCAACATCCTCATTTTGAAGTTGCATTCATCATTTGATCAAGAGTTGATCATGATTCATCAAGAAAACTCAAGATTTGCTCAAAAGTCAAATTTCTAAATTAGGGTTTCTAGGTGAAAAGTCAACCAAACTTTGACTGGTCATAACTTCTTCATACTTTCTCAGAAATTTTCCCACCAAAGCTTGTTTTGAAGGAAATTCAATTCTCTACAACTTCATGTCTCACAAGAATGTTCAAAAAATGCTTCATTTGGAAGGTATGGATCAAAACATTACAAGTCCTTTTCAAAGTCAACAAAAAGTCAACTTTTTGTTTTGAAGATTTATTGAGCATGGAAACTCCAACTGAGATGAAACAAAAGAGGTTGGTTAGAGGATACTTAGAGATTTCTAAAACGTCCAAGAACACTCAAACATGTGGAAAATTGAGCAAAATACACCTTGTACAAGTTGGGCATTTTTGAAGAAGTGCACAAAGAGAGATACTTGTGAAAATCCAAAATTTTGCAAATGGGCCTAGTTTTTCTTCATTCAAACTTGTTCCTTAGACAATTTGGAACATCCAAGCCCAATGCCACGAATTTTAGCTTTATTTTTCTATTTAATTTTGATTTTATTCATTTAAATACAAATTAAATTAAAAAATAAGGTATAAAATCAAAATTAAATGCAAGATTGATTTTTCTCTCATGCTTGAGGTCCATGTAACTCACACAAGCTGGCAAATTTCGAAATTTGCATAGATTTGGCAAGAATTTGATTGAAATTTGATCAAAAAAGGAAGATTTGATTTCATACAAAATCAAATATTTTTCACATTGATTGATCATTATTTGCTGTTGAATTCAGACCTAAATCCATCCACTATAAATATACAATGCCTACACAACAAGAAAGGACAGAAAAATTGCCTCAAGAACCCTAAAAATTTTCAAAGAAACTTGTGAAAAAAGCAATTTCGATTTCTGTTTTGCAAGCCAATTCAAGGAGTTTTGAGGATTGAATAAGCATCCTGAAGGTCCCAGGAAGCTATTCCAATCATCCCCACACGTTGAAACACCCAGAATCGTCCCAACCAAGTCACGGTTTGTGTCAACATAACTTGAAATCGAATCCATACATACACTCATGTTTAATGTGTTTTGATTGCATATTTGTGTTTCTAATGATGTTTCTAAGCTTTCTGCATAGTTTGATTTGAGTTTCAGTGCAAGAATCACAAGATGCCATGGTTAGGGTTTTCTGGTTCGAATTAGGGCTTCTCTAAATAGGAAAAATTGGACCGAACCAAGCATACCAGGATGATCAGTGGATGAAAACGAGTCGATTCATGTACTCACAATTCATTTATATTACTTGTATGAGATTTTGATTTTTGCAGGGGCCTTTGCGTCGAACAAAGACCGACGCTAAGTGTTTAAATTTTCAAACGAAGAAGACGATGTTCTTCGTGCGCGTTCTGGGCAATCAGAAAGCAACAAAGTTTAAAAACCATTCGCATCGTTTTTTAAACACGTGGACGCTCTAGCTCAGTTGGTCGTGGCAGCGCGTTGTGAAGCAAGGGACCTGAGTTCGAATCCCAGCCATGGCAATATTTTTTACGAGTTTGCAAACTAACATATTTTCTTATATTTTTCTATTTTCTTTTTTTCTTTTAATATTTTCATACTATTTATTTTATCTTTAATATTTTTTATCATGCATTTAAAAAACACCAAAAATATTTATTTTTTGCATAATCATCAGAAAAATACTTATTTAATTTTTAAAATTAAAATTATTATTTTTGCATGCATATTTAATTAAATTAATAATTCATCGTTTAAATGACTTTTAATTGTTTTTAAATTATCAAATCAACTCCAAAAATTCCCAAAAATTTATTTTATCATATTAATGTCCTCATTAACACAAAAACTTTTTATCATTCAAAAATACTTATTTTTACTAACATTTTCCTCTTATGCAATTTTCTTTCGTTTTCCGATTTTGTATCTGTTCACAGGTTGTACCCTTTCGGACGATTTTTATTACTTTTCTTTTCCAATTATGTAACTGCCTATGGGATGTAATAGTTTAATTAGGGCTTTTATTTTCTGCACTTTCAATTATGTATCTGCCCCAAATCCATGTAATAGCGTAGGACTTTATCTTTCCGCAATTTAATTTCTGCACCCTATAAACTGCTAGTAATTAGGCGTGTATGCAAGATAAAATTGGACATAGATCACTCATAATTTCAAGATAACATATATCTGAATTGACACACTCTTTCACACATGCACCCCTTAGGGTAATTCTCTCTCGTTGCCTTTACGAATACAAATGGTCAAGTCCCTCGAACGTAGGGGTATTCTAGCACCGTTGCCTTCAAAACAAATCATCATAGTCCCTTCAATACAAAGATCATAGACCCACGATGTCGCCTACGAATACATGATCTTGACCCTCGATTGTCGCCTCGAAAATGATTATAGTCCCTTCGAATGTGCTAGGATACTTCCTACAAGTTGCTTTCTATGACCATCCGATGTCCCTTCGAATGTCCCTCTCACATCCAATGAATAGGGTTACCTACCAACTAATGGTATGGATAGCACTATTCTAAAGGAATGTAAAACGACACGAAACGACCAATTCTGAGTAGGTAATAAGACTTTTAGTTGCTTGCTCTATCAAAATACTTTTCACACCACACACTTTTGTCAAAGATCAAACATTTTTCAAAACGAAACATTTCAGAACACTTTGTATACATTCCTACATGAATCATTACAAAGTCAAAGCGAAATACCTTTTCAAAACATTTTTGTCAAACACACAAAAAGCACAATTTTAAAATGATCTAAGAGCAACTAAGAGCCCGTAGATAACTACGGATGAAAAGGGGTGCTAATACCTTCCGTTTTCATAACCTTCTCCCTTACTCAGAATCTAACAAAGGTCTTTTTTTGTACTTTTTACCTTCCCTTAATTGGATAAAAGAAAAGTCGGTGGCGACTCTTGATATCCGCACATTTGCGATACAAAAATCTCAAAGTCAGTTCACCGTATTGAGCTGGAGACTCGGCGGGAGACACCTAAAAGAGAATACCTTAGGGATTTCTAGATCATTTTTACTGCTTTTTGTTTGACTTGTATGCTTTACTTTAAGGGTTGCTTGGGTACTATATTTGTGGGGGATCCTACACCCGGATCCGGGTTTCCTTTTAGGTAAGTAGCAATAAATCGTCGCGACCGTTAGACGTATATCGAAACGGTCAACATGATGGCTACGTTAGTGTGACACTTTGGATGTCCTGATACTCTTCATTCCCAAGATGAGGATAGTATTTGGCTAAGGTTGGCTGATACTCGATGCTACGCTCATTGAGATCAAACTTTTGGGATATTTTCAGTCGACCACTTGGTAGTCGTATTGAAATAAACGCCTACGAGAAAGATCAATGATATGAGATTCCTAGAACCCGGTTACTATTATAGGACAGGATGAACCAACTAAAACTTTTGGTAGGGTAATCACCTATACCTCTTGCAAGCCTTAAACCTAGGCTCATTATGTGAATTGTTTGTGTGTGCTAAACATGACATCATGACATCATCGCATTGCATATCATTTCTAACTATTTCAAGGACCTGGGGATTTATCTTTGCTCTGTTTTGTAGGGGATTATGGCTTCTAGGAAGACTATCCAAATCAACTTCATGGGTATACCTTCTCAACTCAAAGATTTGGTTTCTGAAATTCCCGATCATGCTCAGTTCGTCAAAAGACATGGTTATCTGCTTGACATGGTTATCTCCGGTTTTGAAGAAGATATGATGCACGTCCTATTCCAGTTCTTCGATCCGAAACACCATTTCTTTACATTCCCAGATTATCAGTTAGTTCCTACCTTGGAAGAGTTCTCTAAGCTACTTGGGATACCTATTCTTGACCAAATGCCATTCACCGGTTTACAAAAGGTTCCTAGGTACAAAGACATCGCATCAGCATTACATCTTAAGCGCTCAGACATTGAAGCCAATTGGGAAACTAGAAGCGGAGTTAAGGGTTTACTTGCTAAGTTCCTGATTAAGAAAGCCCGAGAATTCCTCAAAGTTATGAGTTTCCATGCATTCGAAGACATTGTGGCCTTGCTAATCTATGGTTTGGTTCTATTCCCTAACTCAGATCAATTCATAGATGTCAACGCCATCAAGTTGTTTCTTACCCGTAATCCTGTGCCTACTTTACTTGGAGATATTCTACATTCTCTCCACACTCGTACTACTAAGAGACAAGGAACTCATGTGATGTATCCCGTTACTTTCCAGGTGGTTTATTTTGCACATCCCTCCATCAGTTTTGAAGAACGAGCAAAGGTTGAAGTGGTCTCAAAGACTAATGTCGCTCTTTCATTCAGATATCCGTTGGTGTCTTTTCTCTCAAAAGGACTTCACATTCATTGAGCGTTGTGGAGAATTCCCTAATGTACCGCTACTTGGTATAAGGGGAGGTATCACTTATAATCCTTCTCTAGCTCTACGTCAGTTTGGTTTTGCTCGAAGAGATGGTCCTCATGATATGCTTCTCCAAGATATTGTGTTCGACTACAACCACGATCTCGAATTACCGCGAAGGTTCATACGCTTGGGGCATGGTAAAGAAGCGATACCAAGACTTTGGGGCACCGAACTCCATTCTTTGGGAACCTTACCTCAAATGGGTGAGAGCTCGAGCTCAAAACCTCATGATGCCATTCACGCTGTTCTACTAGTAATTATGGAACTGTTGCTATAGGTGGCGTATACTATTTCTTCATCCTGACATGTCTACTGATTTCGAAGACTTGAAGAGATCCTGGATTCAACTAAAAGAAGAAAAGGATACATTCGAAGCTCAGTGCTACGCAGGCGAGAAGAAAGTGCTAGAGTTGACCAAGCTACTTCACGAGGAGCAGAACATTAACGCCTACCTCGGCACCAAAAGGAAGTGCCCATGGGAGACTTAGAGCTTTAGGACTTATATGTTTTTCTTTTATTGTTTTGAACTATCTTTTTAAAAAGAAAAAGAATAAAAAGAGAACTAATAAATGTTTGTTCGTGCTTGTTTAACAAATTAAATCTCTAAGGTCCTTGAAAACATTGCATTGCGTTTGCATAAACATCGCATATCATGGCATAACATCTCATAACAGGTACATTGAAGATTGGTTTTCTCATTTTCTCGCTATTTATTTTAGCAGAAATGGCTCTTGAACAGTCTGTCAAAGATCTCCAGGCTCAGAATGCTCAGTTCCAGGAGATGTTCACAAGCTTGGTGCAAGGCCAAGAATATCTGAAGAAGCTCATCAACAGAAAGAAGAGGGTCGTTGGTGTCCTCAACATGGGCAGACGTTACAAAGGTGGTCCTAAAGTAGTCAGCCGGATAGAGCTCTTAGAAGGAAGTGTCAAGACTGAGGGGAGTGTCAAGGGCAATGAAGAAGGCAGCCAGCGTGAGCCTGAAAAAGACTATGATAATGACCAATACTCTGATGAAGATGACAAGTACAAGCAACTTGAAGACCGTCTGAATGCTGTGGAAAACTTGAAGATGTTCGGGCTGAATTTTGATGATCTGAGTCTTGTCCCTGGTGTGGTGATTCCTCCTAAGTTCAAAGTTCCTACTTTTGCCAAGTATGATGGCATGTCTTGTCCGAAACTGCATTTGAAGTCCTATGTTCAGAAGATCAATCCCCACACTGATGACAAAAAGTTGTGGATGCATTATTTTCAAGAGTTTGTCCGAAACTCAGTTGGAGTGGTATTATCAGCTAGAAAATGACCGTATCCGTACTTGGAGTGACTTAGCAGATGCTTTCTACAGAGAGTATGAGTACAATGCTGAATTGACACCCACTCGCATGCAACTACAGAGCATGTCTATGGGTCGTGATGAGAAGTTCAAAGAATATGCTCAGAAATGGAGAGATTTAGCAGGCAGAGTTCAGCCACCCTTGTCTAATAGGGAGTTGGTTGATATGTTTATGGGAACACTGATAGGCCCATTCTTCAATCATCTGATTGGAAACTCTTGACCGGATTCACCGAGCTAATATTGACGAAGCATATTGAAGCGGTATCAAGAGCGGAAAGATTCAGTAGCGACATCTTCAAATCTTTGAAGAGATCTTTTGGTGGTAAGAAAAAGCCAATGATGTGTATGGGAAGCCAAGACGACCGTACTCAATCGTAGGGATTGTGATCTCGATCCTACATCGGCACCTCGGTGAGACAACGCGTAGCCAAAAGCGCCACGAAGGCAGTTCTGAAGATCAACATGCCATTGTCGCAATCCTTGCAACACATGTTGAAAGCGGGCTGATTACTGAAGGATCCTCCTCAGTGTCAACACTTCTCCGAGATACAATCCTAATGCTAAGTGTGCTTACCCTCCAACAGCCGGGGCGACAGACAATTGTTGGGCTCGAAGAACAAGATTCAAGATATGATTGAGCTAAGCGGATCGAATTTGACCCTCTGTTGAGACTACGAATGTGATCAGCGCCTATGCTAACCATGACAAAAGTTCCAATCTTTGGTGAGGATACTTACGTTTTCAACATAGATGACTTGACCATTCCTCTAATGGTAAGAAGAATTTCTGCAAGGTGTCAACCAGGATGCCGAGAATTGTCGTTGGTGCCCATCGCACGATGGTTGTGCTTGGTTGAGAAGGCGTGTTCGGTGCATGATGGATAACCGTGAAATACTATTCCTGAAACCACCTGTGGAGAGCCTATGTGAAGACATGTCTAAGAAACTGAAGATCGAAGATGTGAATGGGACTGCACCGTCTGCATGGGATACCTTGGGGCAGCCAAGTGGAAAGTTTGATTACATGGTGAAGTATACTGTTCCTGAAAGCTATAAAATTCCTATTGAAGATGTTAAGGCAACGGATGGGGTGATTTCCCGAAGACTATCTTGATGTTAACACTATAAGGTTTCTCTGCTAATCCTGTGCCTAGAGTGGCACCTCTCATCATTACCTCTCCCAGACCAGTTCCATATTCCTCTGACAAAGCTATCCCTTGGAACTATGGAGCTGATGTTTACTATCATGGCGTCAAGCAAGAACCTCTGACCATTGAAGCTACCATTCCTGACGTTGACAACATCACCGGATCAAGTAAGGTGACCAGAACCAGAAGGGTATTCTCTCCAGATATCTCTCCTCCAAAGACCTGCGACTCCGCTCGCATTCCACTATTCAATCCATTCCGAGACTAGAGGAAAGAACCGATGACTCATCACCTTGTAAGTACTAAAGGAAGTTCTTGAAGACACCTCCAAACAAGAAATGGAGGAAATTACGAAGATTATCAAAAGAGTGACTACAATGTTGTGGAGCAGTTGGGACAGACTCCGTCCAAGATCTCCATGCTTGCTCGCTCTTGTGCTCGAGGCTCATGCTAATGCCTTGGTGAAGTTTCGAAGAATGCTCACGTACGCAAGACACTACTCTTGACCGTTTGAAGTTTGTATTGCTAGCACTGCCAACAAAGGCCTAGGCTTCTCGATCTTGATTTGACTCCGACCGAAAGAAACACAACAAAGCCTTGCATCTCTCTTGAATGAAAGGGCACTACATTGTCTCATGTTTTGGTGGATACGGTTCGCTCTAAATATCCTTCGAAGACCTTTTGATCGACTTGATATTGAAGGGTTGGTTACGAAACCGGTGATATTATTGTGAGAGCTTTTGATGGTTCTAAGCGATGCTTGGAGAGCTCATTCTCGTCAAAGTCGGTTCCCGTTTTGATTCCACTTTCTTTGTCATGGACATCCGTCCGCTTACTCTTGCCTACTTGGGCCCTTGGATACATGGGGAAGGTGTCTTTACCTCTACCACGCATCGGTGAAATACCGGTGAAAGGAAGGTTGTTCTGATGTGTTGAAGAAGAATACATGGTCAGTCATCTACAGTCATTCCGATATCTCGAGATGGAAGGAGAATTTTCCGAGACTCTCTGTCAAGCTTTTGAAACAATCCCTAGAGTCATGCCTGTTGACTCTCCCGTCACTCCCGAAGTTACGCAAGTCCCGCCTAGGATGGCATCACTGAAGGATGCTCAAGCTGCTGTTGAAGAAGAAGGTAGTACTATTTGGGGTCAGCTCCCCGATCTCCATTTCAAATCTGACAAGACTGGTTTAGGCTTCACCATCAAAGCTCAGAAGATGATACGCCGCGAACGTGCCGGCCAACTTCCTTTCCGCATCAGCCAGGGTGGAGTCCATGATATAGAAGACAATGACAGCGACTTCGACATCAGCAAGCGGATCTTCCCAACTCCTGACAGTGGACTCATCAATTTGGAAGACTGAAGACGTCATACCAATCTCCTTTAGACATGAGTAATTACCTTTGTTTTTGTTTTGCTTTTCGTATTTTTCTATGTTTTGAACAATAAACTCTAAAGCCTAGTGCCTTGCCCGGGGCATCATGGCTCGTTTGTGAGGGTTATTATCTGTCATTTGCATATTTTCATTCAATAAAATCGTTGGACTTTTGCATTATTTGTTATTTTCTTTCTTTTACTTTATCACCCCTTCAAAAAGCTATGTGTTTCTTACACACACCCACGTGATACACTGCAGAGTCACTCCGAATCTCGTTGATAACAGCTATGCTATTGCTAAATATGACTTCAATAATCCAATCTACCAAGCCGAAGACGAAGGTGAGGAAGATTGTGAAGTGCCAGGAGAACTTGTGAAACTGCTACAACAAGAAGAGCGAGTTATCTGATCGCACGAAGAGCCGTTGAGGTTGTGAATTTGGAGTCGATGAAGAAAAAAGATCAAGATAGGAGCGGGTCTTGAGAACATGTCCAGAAAGATTGGTTCAGATGCTATGAGACTATATTGAGGTTTTTGCTTGGTCATACGAACATGCGGGTTTAGACATTGATATTGTGGTACACGATTGCCGACAAAGAAGGTTTTCTCGGTGAAACGAAGGTTGTCGCATGCGTCCTGAAATGTCTGAGAAAATCAAAGCCGAAGTTATGAAGCAGTTCAACGTCGGTTTCTTAGGTGTTACTTCCTATCCACAGTGGGTAGCTAATGTGGTGCCCTGTACCCAAGAAGGATGGCAAGGTACGAATGTGTGTGGATTACAGAGATCTAAACAAAGCAAGTCCGAAAGATGATTTCCCACTTCCTCATATTGATGTTCTGGTTGACAATACCGCTCAACATAAGGTTTTCTCCTTCATGGATGGTTTCTCCGGTTACAATCAGATGAAAATGGCTCCAGAAGACATGGAGAAGACTACCTTCGTTACACAGTGGGGCACTTCATTACAAGGTTATGCTTCGGATGAAAAACAGGCGCCACTTATCAGCGTGCCATGGTGACGTTATTTCATGACATGATTCATCACGAGATAGAGGTCTACATCGACGATATGATAGCTCGATCACAGACTGAAGAAGAACATCTTGATCATCTACGGAAACTATTTGATAGATTGAATAAGTACAGACTGAGACTTAATCCTAACAAGTGCACCTTTGGAGTCAGATTCGGTAAACTTCTAGGGTTTGTTGTCAGTGGTAAAGGTATTGAAGTTGACCCCGCCAAGGTTAAAGCTATTCAAGAAATGCCAGCTCCCCGCAGCGAGAAGGAAGTCAGAGGTTTCTTGGGACGATTAAACTATATTGCCAGATTCATTGCACATCTAACTGCTACTTGTGAGCCAATCTTCAAGTTACTGAAGAAAGATCAAGTGGTAGAATGGAACGACGATTGCCAGATCGCTTTTGCAAAATCAAGGAGTACCTACAGAATCCTCCTATCCTGATGTCGCCTGCCAAAGGAAGACCTCTTATCATTTACATGGCAGTGCTAGAGAATTCAATGGGGTGTGTGTTGGGGCAACATGACGAGTCTGGTCGAAAAGAGTATGCAATATACTACCTTAGCAAAAAGTTTACCGACTATGAAACAAGATACTCACAGCTCGAGAAAACTTGCAGCGCTTTGGCTTGGGCTGCTCGCCGACTAAGACAATATATGTTGACTCACACTACCTTGTTGATTTCCAAGATGGATCCGATAAAATACATATTTGAGAAACCAGCTCTCTCCGGAAGAATAGCAAGATGGCAAATGATCTTGACCGAATCGACATCCATTACACTTCTCGACGATCAAAGGAAGTGTAGTAGCCGATCATTTGGCTCATCAAGTCGTAGATGACTATCAGTCTATGCAGTTCGAATTTCCAGATGAAGATGTTTTACTAGTTACTGATTGTGAAGAACTAGGACCAGACGAAGGACCTGAACACGGATCCTGATGGACTATGGTCTTTGATGGAGCCTCGAACGCACTTGGCAATGGCATTGGCGCCATCATTACATCCCCTACCGGCGGACACACACCTTTCACCGCCAGATTATGTTTCAGTTGCACTAACAACATGGCCGAATACGAAGGGTGCATCATGGGTATCAAAGCTGCTATTGACTTAAGAATCAAGTTCTTACAAGTGTATGGAGACTCAGCTTTAGTGATCAGTCAGATTAAGGGCGAGTAGGATACGAAGCATCCGAATCTCATTCCATATCGAGAGCATGTTCTGAGTTTGATCCCCTACTTCGAAGAGATTACTTTCAATCACATTCCACAAGAGAATCATTTAGCAGACGCATTGGCTACTATGTCGTCTATGTTCAAAGTCAGATGGGACAACGAGGCTCCCCAGATCATCATTGAGAGGTTTGACGAACCAGCATATTGTTATGAGCTTGATGCGGAAGAGAAACCTTGGTACTATGACGTGAAGAGGTATCTTGAGGCTCGGGAATATCCCGGGGCATCATCAATGATAGAAGTTCTTGAGAAGATTTGCATCCAAGTTCTTCCTCAGCAACAACATCCTATACAAGCGCAACCACGACTTGTGCTTACTCCGCTGTGTAGACCGGAAAACAGCGGAACGAATCATGGAAGAGTTACACGAAGGCGCATTTGGTACGCTCGATCTTGTCACAAGTTCCAGATATATGCCGACAAAGTACACGTACCTCCAGTACCTCTGAATGTTCTAACAGCTCCTTGGCCTTTTGCAATGTGGGCATTGACATGATCGGAGAAATCAAGACCACAGCTTCCAACGGACATCGTTTCATCCTTGTGGCAATTGACTATTTCACCAAGTGGGTGGAAGCAGCCTCGTTCGCATCTGTTACCAAGAATGTTGTGGCTCGATTCATCAAGCACAATCTTATCTGTCGGTACGGCACTCCCGAAAGGATTATCACAGATAACGGTTATAATCTCAACAATAAGATGATCAGAACTCGCACGCGATTCAAGATCAAGCATCACAATTCTTCTCCTTATCGGCCTAAGATGAATGGCGATGGAAGCCGCCAACAAGAACATTAAGAAGATTATCTGAGAAGATGACGGTGACTTACAAAGATTGGCATGAAATGTTACCATTTGCTCTTCATGGCTTTCTGATGCGGACATCAACAGGGCAACCCTTTCTCTTAGTATATGGTATGGAAGCGGTCCTACCCATCGAGGTTGATACCCTCAACGAGTCCTCAAGGCGAGTTAGAAGGCGATTGGATCGAGACTACGCCTTGACCAGATCAACATGATTGATGAGAAACGACTCGCATCCATACGCCATGGACGGATCATCATAATCGAATGATCGAGCATTTAACAAGAAGGTCAAGCACCGAGTCTACCAAGTCGGTGATCTAGTAGTCAGCGCATCATTCTTCCACAAGGTGATCGAGGGCAAATAGACTCCCAACTATGAGGGACCGTTTGTAGTCAAGATAGTATTTTCCGGAGACTATGATACTTAGCACCATGGATGATGAAGACTTCCCACCACAATGAGCGGACATAGTCAAAAAATACTACGCATAAAAGAGACCCGCTAGGTCGACTGGCCTAGGCAAAAATAAGGGCATCCTGGAGAACCAAAAGGGTTCGGGCAAAAGTTAAGGATATATACAAAACATGTACACCCGTAAGTCGAAACACGAAAAAGGCGGCTTGGGCAAAAGGGTATCCGGTGGGCGAAAACCGAAATGGCGGTCTAGGAAAAAGTTAGGGATTTAAGCGTACGACCATGTCTCGTCCAGGTCACCTATCTACTTCCAGACTACTATCAACATTCAAGATTCAAATGGCAAAAATCAATTCACTCACTTTCTACTAACAACAAGGAGATGAGATAGTTGAAATATATGAGTACTAGCATAATTGGAACTTAACGAGATTGTTTCCGTATAGCTTTTTACTTTTCTTGTGTACAAACTACTTGGCCATACGCCACATTTCAAATAAATACGAGTTCTTTCTCTTTACAATTGTCACTATTGTTATTTGCATAAAGTCCAACGTTTGCTTTGAATGATTATATGCATCTGACAATAAATATCTATTCACAAACATGCGCAAAGTGAACAAACGAAGGTAATTACTACAGGCTCCAGGTATTGAGATGACGACGAAAGTCACAAAACATTCCCCGAGCATGATCCCCACAGAGTGTCCTCATGCAAACCTTCCCCAGTAGAGTATCGTTAGTCCCGAGCGGTGATTCCACTCAACTAAACCATATGACATTTCAAGCGATAGCGATTCATCACCAGCGAAGGTATCCCCAACAAAATGTCTCTCAGCAATCATCATTTCCCCGACAGCATCAGTATCCAGACCTGAAACTTGGTCAGATAGTGCATCGGAGGAAACCTACATCTTTTATTCCCCAGCCAGGGATTTCGACGGGCCCCAGATCCTTCTAACCCGGTCTCCCAACAACTACCAAATACTCTCCAGCAGGATTTCGTAAGATCCCCAGTAGAGTACCTCCTAATTTTTCCCCAGCAGGGTCTATGCACAACATCCTCAGCAGCGTGTCTCTCGACCTCTACCAGCCTCAACAATATCTAGGCCCGAGACTTGGTCAGATAGTGCATCGGAGGAATCAAGGTTATCTTTCTTCTCAAGGTTTCCATTCGTTTCGTCCCCAAATAGAAGTCAGAAGTCCTCAGGCAGAGCATCCACATCTTCTTCAAGATGGATATGTTTTGAAATACCACAACATCTATCATTCATACATTACTCATAAAAGTCATAATATATGCATATGTCGTTCATACACATTGTCATGCATCATACTTTGCATAAGACTAACGATATTCTATCAAAGTTTCTTTTGTTTTTCCCAAAACAGGTGAAAATCATTTCTAAAAACAAACAGGTCTAGGATTAATGCCCGAATCTAAACGGGGAAACTATCCGAATGACCGCCCTAGTTGTCCTCCGACAACTGGTCCGGGATTAATGCCCGAAGCCAGACGGGAAAACTATCGACGACCGCCCGTTGTCCTCCGACAACAGATCCGATTAATACGAAGGGGCGGGAAAAACTATACGAGCGATCGCAAGTTATCCTCCGATATGGGCATTGGACCAATACACCTGACAAGGAAGCTGTCCACATTTGCCAACTATCATCCCTGGAGTAATCAACCACGAAGATTTGTTACGAGCTCTCTTATCAACGACAACTACAGTCGAAATGCGACTCGTTGCCTGGATGACATCTTAAGCCCATCTCCGACTACTTGTCAACATTTCTCCACTTTCAGAATGCTGCATATTTGGTTAAAAACCAATACAAGCCAACAACTTCATTCAAAGGTGAGCACGAAGTCTAACGTACGACTCCCTACCGGATGGCATCTTAAGCCCATCTCCATGCTCCTTTCACCTCCAGAAACATCTACAGAGCCTAGCGTACGGCTCACTCCCCAGCATCAATCTTTTCAGATGGCATCTTAAGCCCATCTCCGACGATCCTCATATCCTGACAACGATCTTGAGTCTAGCGTACGACTCATTCCCCAGCGAAGACTCCACCTTCTCCAAATGGCATCTGTAAGCCCATTCCTGCGTCATCAGCCAACAGCGAGTGCAAATTTTCGGTGTGCTCAGGTGTTCAATCATCTTCTACCTCCAGTCCGCGAAGCAAGCACGCCAATCTAACCCTTCAGTACAAGAAGATTGAGCGAGGTATTGTCATACCCCAAAATTTGCCCTCCTACTTCTCAGGCATCTCACATCCATACTCAAGTTCCTCGAGGTTGATCGGACAAACCCTCTCTAGACAATCAACCCAAACTAGGGTTTGGCAATTCTCGAGATCGAGATGGACTTCCAACCTCTCAATGGTCAGCATGCCTCCTCATATGCTTCAAAGATTCTCCATGTCAAGTTTCAATCCTCACAAGTCAAATTTCCTCAGACATTTGCTCGGATGGTTTGAAAATCGGTTGTATTGATGACAAAAGTCAGCGTGGTCAACATACGATCAAACTTCATGATTTTTGGTCAACATCCTCATTTTGAAGTTACATTCATCATTTGATCAAGGTTTGATAATGATTCATCAAGAAAACTCAAGATTTGCTCAAAAGTCAAACTTTCCAAATTAGGGTTTTTTAGTGAAACGTCAGCTGAACTTTGACTGAGCATAACTTCTTCATACTTTCTCAGAAATTTTTCCACCACCTCTCATTTTGAAGGAAATTCAATTCTCTACAACTTCATGTCTCACAAGAATGTTCAAGAAATGCTTCATTTGGAAGGTATGGATCAAAACATTACAGGTCCTTTTCAAAGTCAACAAAAAGTCAACTTTTTATTTTGAAGATTTATTGAGCATGGAAACTCCAATTAAGATGAAACAAAAGAGGTTGGTTTGAGGACACTTAGAGCTTTCTAAAAAGTCCAAGAACACTCAAAACTGTGGGAAATTGAGCAAAATACACCTTGTACAAGTTGGGCATTTTTGAAGAAGTGCACAAAGAGAGATACTTGTGAAAATCCAAAATTTTGCAAATGGGCCTAGTTTTTCTTCATTCAAACTTGTTCCTTAGACAATTTGGAACATCCAAGCCCAATGCCACGAATTTTAGCTTTATTTTTCTATTTAATTTGGATTTTATTCATTTAAATACAAATTAAAAAAAAAATAGGTATAAAATCAAAATTAAATGCAAGATTGATTTTTCTCTCATGGTTGAGGTCAAGTAACTCACACAGTGGAAAATTTCAAATTTGCATAGATTTGGCAAGAATTTGATTGAAATTTGATCAAAAAGCGATTTGATTTCATACAAAATCAAATATTTTTCACATTGATTGATCATTATTTCTTTGTTGAATTGGACTAAATCCATCCACTATAAATATACAATGCCTACACAACAAGAAAGGACATAAAATTGCCTCAAGAACCCTAAAAATTTTCAAAGAAACTTGTGAAAAAAGCAATTTCGATTTCTGTTTTGCAAGCCAATTCAAAGAGTTTTGAGGATTGAATAAGCATCCTCAAGGTCCCAGGAAGTTATTCCAATCATCCCCACGCGTTGAAACACCCAGAATCGTCCCAACCAAGTCACGGTTTGTGTCAATATAACTTGAAATCGAATCCATACATACACTCATGTTTAATGTTTTGATTGCATATTTGTGTTTCTAATGATGTTTCAAGCTTTACGCATAGTTTGATTTGAGTTTCGATTGCAAGAATCACAAGATGCCATGGTTAGGGTTTTACGGAGTTCGAATTAGGGCTTCTCTAAATAGGAAAAATTGGACGAACCAAGCATACCGGATGATCGATGGATGAAAGCAAGTGATTCATGTACTCACAATTCATTTATATTACTTGTATGAGATTTTGATTTTGCGAGGGGCCTGCGTCGAACAAGACCGGCGCTAAGTGTTTAAATTTTCAAGCGAAGAAGGCGATGTTCTTCGTGCGGCGTTACAGCAATCGAGAAAGCAACAAAGTTTAAAACCATTAACCGTTTTTTTCTAAACACGTGGACGCTCTAGCTCGATTGCAAATGGCGTAGCGTTGTGAAGCAAGGGACACGAGTTCGAATCCACCATGGCAATATTTTTCTGAGTTTGCAAACTAACATATTTTCTTATATTTTTCTATTTTCTTTTTCTTTTAATATTTTCATACTATTTATTTTATCTTTAATATTTTTATCATGCATTTAAAAACACCAAAATATTTATTTTTATAATCATCGAGAAAATACTTATTTAATTTTTAAAATTAAAATTATTATTTTTGCATGCATATTTAATTAAATTAATAATTCATCGTTTAAATGACTTTTAATTGTTTTTAAATTATCAAATCAACTCCAAAAATTCCCAAAAATTTATTTTATCATATTAATGTCCTCATTAACACAAAAACTCTTTCTCATTCAAAATACTTATTTTACTAACATTTTCCTCTTATGCAATTTTCTTCCGTTTTCCGATTTTGTATCTGTTCACAGGTTGTACCCTTTCGGACGATTTTTATTACTTTTCTTTTCCAATTATGTAACTGCCTATGGGATGTAATAGTTTAATTAGGGCTTTTATTTTCTGCACTTTCAATTATGTATTTGCCCCAAAGCCATGTAATAACGTAGGAGTTTATCTTTCCGCACTTTACATTTCCACAATTTAATTTCTGCACACTATAAACTGCTAGTAATTAGGCGTGTATGGCAAGATAAAATTGGACATAGATCACTCATAATTTCAAGATAACATATATCTGAATTGACACACTCTTTCACACATGCACCCCTTAGGGTAATTCTCTCTCGTTGCCTTTACGAATACAAATGGTCAAGTCCCTCGAACGTAGGGGTATTCTAGCACCGTTGCCTTCAAAACAAATCATCATAGTCCCTTCGATACAACTAATGGTATGGATAACACTATTCTAAAGGAACGTAAAACGACACGAAAGGACCAATTCTGAGTAGGTAATAAGACTTTTAGTTGCTTGCTCTATCAAAATACTTTTCACACCACACACTTTTGTCAAAGTTCAAACATTTTTCAAAACGAAACATTTCCGAACACTTTGTATACATTCCTACATGAATCATTACAAAGTCAAAGCGAAATGCCTTTTCAAAACATTTTTGTCAAACACACAGAAAACACAATTTTAAAATGATCTAAGAGCCCGTAGATAACTACGGATGAAAAGGGGTGCTAATACCTTCCCTTTTCATAACCTTCTCCCTTACTCAGAATCTAACGAAGGTCTTTTTACCTTCCCTTAATTGGATAAAAGAAAATTCGGTGGCGACTCTTGCTATCCGCACATTTGCGATACAAAAATCTCAAAGTCAGTTCACTATATTACAGATGCCATCCGAGAAGAGTCGTACGTTAGACTTTACGCTCGTCTTTGAATGAAGTTATTGGTTCGTATTTGTCTTTTAACCAAATATGCAGCATTCTAAAAGTGTAGAGATGTCGACAGATAGTCGGAGATGGGCTTAAGATGCCATCCATGGCAACTGAGTCGTATGCCAGACTCTGTAGTTGCTGTTTATAATAAGAGAGAATCAGAACCAATCTTTGTCTTGATTGCTTCTGAAGTAGATAGTTGGCATAATGCGGATAGCTTCCCTGTCTCGTTTTGGGTGTTGATCCAATGCCTGTTGTCGGAGGACAACTCGGGTAGTCGTTTGGATAGGGTTTCCCGTCTTGTTTCGGGTATTAATCCTCGACCTTCCGTCTAAAAGTAGTTTTTACCTGCTGGGGAAAACAAACAACTTTGACAGGATATAGTTAGACTTTGAAGATTATGATGCATGCTAGCATATGGCAATGATTTTTATGAATAATGTATGAATGTAGATGTTGGTATTTCAAAACATATCCATCTTGAAGAAGATGTGAATGCTCCGCTTGGGAATTTCTGACTTTCGCTTGGGGATGAAATCGTTGAAAACCCTGACTCGGAAGAGGAAGGGGCGCTTTTGATTCCTCCGATGCACTATCTGACCAAGTTTCGAGTCTAGATGTTAATGCTGCTGGGAATAATAAAGGTTGACAGAGACTCCACTGGGGATCTCGTGCGTAGACCCTACTGAGGACGGTAGAAGCTGGGAGACACTCCGCTGGGGATCTCGTGCATGGGTCTTTCTAGGGAGTATCTGATCGTTGCTGGGAGGCAGGGCTCGAGGGACCCGAAGCATGTCGAAACCTCCGGTTGGGGGAATAAGAGATGTAAGTTTCCTCCGATGCACTATCTGACCGAGTTTCGAGTCTGGATATTGCTGCTGTCGAGAGATATCATGCTGGGGATAAACATCTCTGCTGGAGATAAATCGTTACTGCTTGGAGACTGATGTAATCAGGTTAAACTGATTGGGATCGCTGCTCGGAGACTGACGCGACGAAGCTTGGAGTGTTTGAAACACCAGTGGAGGGAAATTTGTACTCCGCCGAAGGAATTTTGCAGTGAGTGATAGCTCTGTGGAGATTGTACTCTGCAGGGGAACATATTGGTGACTTTCGTCGTCATCTCAATTC
The DNA here is from genome assembly GCA_021764765.1 of Vicia sativa. Taxonomy (NCBI): domain Eukaryota; kingdom Viridiplantae; phylum Streptophyta; class Magnoliopsida; order Fabales; family Fabaceae; genus Vicia; species Vicia sativa. The sequence continues at coordinate 109,202,588 of CM038794.1, forward strand.
CTAGATCCTGTAGTAATTACTTTCGTATGTCCGTTTTTCGTATGTTTGTAAAAAAATGTTTATTTTCAAAGGCATATAATCATTCAAAGCAAACATTGGACTTTATGCGAAAAACAACAATAGCGAACATTGTAAAAGAAAGAACTTTGTATTATTTTGAAAAGTGGCTTATGTCTAAGTAGTTTGTACATAAAGAAAGTAAAAGTTATGCGGAAACAATCTCGTCGGGTTGCAACTATGCTAATGCTCATATATTTCGACTATCTCATCTCCTTGCTGTCAGTAGAAAGTGAGTGAATTGATTTTCGCCATTTGAATCTTGAATACTGATAGTAGTCTGTAGGTAGGTGATCTGGACGAGACATAGTCAATGCGCTTAAATCTAACTTTTTCCTAGACCTCCCTTCGGGTTTCGGTCTAAGATACCCTTTTTGCCCAAAGCCGCCTTTGCAGGTTTTCGACTTGCCGGGTGTACATGTTTTGTATATATCCTTAACTTTTGCCCGAACTTTTTGGTTCACCAGGATGCTCTTATTTTTGCCTAGGCCCGTCGACCTAGCGGGTCTCGTTTATGCGTAGTATTTTTTGACTATGTACTGCGTTCACGGTGTGGGAAGTCTTAGCCATCCATGGTGCTAAGTATCATAGCTCCATGGAAAATACTCTCTGACTAAGCGGTCCCTCGTAGGTGGAGTCCATTTGCCCACAGGATCACCTTGTGGAAGGATGATACGCTTGACTACTAGATCACCGACCTGTTAGACTCGGTGCTTGACTTTCTTGTTGAACGCTCTAATCATTCACTTCTGATAAATCTGTCCATGGCAGATGGATGCGAGTCGTTTCTCATCAATCAGATAGATCTGGTCGGTAGTGCGGATCCATTCGTCTTTGCCTAACTTTGCGTCCTGGAGGACTCTGGTTGAGGGTATCGAACCTCGATGGATAAGACTGCTTCCATACTGTATACAAGAGAGAAGGGGGTTGCCCCTGTAGATGTTCGTGCTATAGTGCGATAACCATGGAGAGAAAATGGCAACATCTCATGCCAATATTTGTAAATCACTATCATCTTCTGTATAATCTTCTTGATATTCTTATTGGCGGCCTCCGCTGCGCCATTCATCTTAGGCTGATATGGAGAAGAGTTATGATGCTTGATCTTGAATTGTGTGTAGAGTTCGGTGATCATCTTGTTATTGAGATTAGAACCGTTATCTGTGATGATCCTTTCGGGGATGCCGTACCGACAGATAAGATTATGCTTGATGAATCGAGCCACAACATTCTTGGTAACAGATGCAAACGAGGCTGCTTCCACCCACTTGGTAAAGTAATCAATTGCCACAAGGATGAAACGATGTCCGTTGGAAGCAGTGGGCTTGATTTCTCCGATCATGTCAATGCCCCACATTGGAAAGGCCACGGATCGGTCAGAACATTCAACGGTACTGGAGGTACGTGCACTTTGTCTGCATAAATTTGGCATTTGTGACAAGATCAAGCATAACGGTGACAATCAGCTTCCATAGTGGACCAATAATAACCTGTTCTCAGAATCTTCTTAGCCATGGTATGTCCACTGGAGTGGGTACCGAATGTGCCTTCGTGTGGTTCTTCCATGATACGTCTCTCAGTTTTCTAATCTACACAGCGGAGTAAGCACAAATCGTGATTGCGCTTGTATAAGATGTCGTGGCTGAGGAAGAATTTGGATGCGAATCTTCTCAAGAACTTCTTATCATTGACAGATGCCCCTGTGGGATGTTCCTGAGTCTCAAGATACCTCTTCACATCGTAGAACCAAGGTTTCTCTTCCGTATCAAGTTCATAACAGTATGTTGGTTCGTCAAACTTTTCAATGATGATCTAGGGAGCCTCGTTGTCCCATCTGACCTTGAACATAGACGACATAGTAGCCAATGCGTCTGCCAACTAGTTCTCTTCTCGTGGAATGTGATCAAAAGTAATTTCTTCGAAGTAGGGGATTAGACTTAGAACATGCTCTCGATATGAAATGAGATTCGGACGCTTCGTATCCCACTCGCCCTTAATCTGACTGATCACTAAAGCTAAGTCTCCATATACTTGCAAGAATTTGATTCTTAAGTCAATAGCAACCTTGATACCCATGATGCACGTTTCGTATTCGGCCATGTTGTTGGTACAACTGAAACAAAGTCTGGCGGTGAATGGCATGTGTCCGCCTGTAGGAGATGTAATGGTGGCGCCAATGCCATTGCCAAGTGAGTTTGAGGCTCCATCAAAGACCATGGTCAATCGGGATCCTTGTTCAGGTCCTTCGTCTGGGCCTGGTTCTTCGCAATCAATAACTAACAAAACATCTTCGTCTGGAAACTCGAACTGCATAGACTGATAGTCATCTACGGCTTGATGAGCCAAATGATCAGCTACTACACTTCCTTTGATCGCTTTCTGAGAAGTGTACTGGATGTTGTATTCGGTCAAGATCATTTGCCATCTTGCTATTCTTCCGGAGAGAGCTAGTTTCTCGAATATGTATTTTATTAGATCCATCTTGGAGATCAACAAGGTAGTGTGAGTCGACATATACTTCTTAGTCGGCGAGCACGCCATATTTGCAAGTTTTCTCGGTGTGATATCTTGTTTCACAGTCGATAAACTTTTTACTAAGGTAGTATATTGCATACTCTTTTCGACCAAACTCGTCATGTTGCCCCAACACACACCCCATTGAATTCTCTAATACTGTCAAGTATATGATAAGAGGTCTTCCTTCGGTAGGCGGCATCAGGATAGGAGGATTCTGTAGGTACTCCTTGATTTTGTCAAAAGCGATCTGGCAATCATCGTTCCATTCCACTACTTGATCTTTCTTTAGTAACTTGAAGATTGGTTCACAAGTAGCAGTTAGATGTGCAATGAATCTGGCGATGTAGTTCAAACGTCCCAAGAAACCTCTGACTTCTTTCTCGGTGCGGGGAGCTGGCATCTCTTGAATAGCTTTAACCTTGGCGGGGTCAACTTCAATACCTTTACCACTGACAACAAACCCTATGAGTTTTCTGGATCTGACTCCAAAGGTGCACTTGTTGGGATTGAGTCTCAATCTGTACTTCTTCAACCTATCAAACAGTTTTCGCAAATGATTGAGATGTTCTTCTTCAGTCTGTGACCGAGCTATCATGTCGTCGACATAGACCTCTATCTCGTGATGAATCATGTCATGAAATAATGCCACCATGGCACGCTGATAAGTGGCGCCAGCGTTCTTCAGTCCGCTGTGTAACGAAGGTAGTCTTCTCCATGTCTTCAGGAGCCATTTTGATCGGATTGTAACCGAAGAAACCATCCATGAAGGAGAAAACCTTGTGTTGAGCGGTGTTGTCGACCAGAACATCAATATGAGGAAGTGGAAAATCGTCCTTCGGACTTGCTTTGTTCAGATCTCTGTAATCCACACACATTCGTACTTTACCATCCTTCTTGGGTACAGGCACTACGTTTGCAACCCATTGTGGATAAGAAGTAACGGCTAGGAAACCGGCATTGAACTGCTTCATAACTCCGGCTTTGATTTTCTCAGACATCTCAGGACACATGCGACGGACCTTCTTCTTTACTGGGAGAAAACCTTCCTTTGTCGGTAATCGGTGCACCACAATATCAAGGTCTAGACCTGGCATGTCTTCGTATGACCAAGCAAAAACCTCGATATAGTCTCGTAGCATCTGAACCAATCTTTCCTTGACACTATTCTCAAGACCCGCTCCTATCTTGATCTCTTTTCTATCTTCGTCAGTACCTAGATTCACAACCTCAGTGGCTCTTGTGTGGCTTTATAACTCGTTCTTCTTCTTGTGCGGTCGACAAGTTCTCCACGCACTTCACAATCATCCTCACCTTCGTCTTGGCTTGGTAGATCGGATTATCGAAGTCATATTTAGAAATAACATAGCTGTATCAGCGAGATTCGAAGTGAATGCGATGTATCATGTGGTATGTGTAACACACATAGCCTTTGAAGGGTGATAAAGTAAAAGAAAAATTAAGCAAAGTCAATGATTTTATTGAATGAAAATATGCAAATGACGGATAATAACCCTCACAAGCGAGCCATGATGCCCGGGCAAGGCATTAGGCTTTAGGTTTATTGTTGAAAGCATAAAAGCGAAAAGCAAAGCAGAAAACAAAGCAATTACTCTGTCTAAAGGAGATTGGTATAACGTCTTGGTCTTCCAAGCTGCGAGTCTGTTGTTGAAGTCGGGAACATCCACTGCGGATGTCGAAGTCGTTGTAATGTCTATAGCATGGACTCCATTCTGGCTGATGCAGAAAGGAAGTTGGCAGGCACGTTCACAGCGTATAATCTTCTGACCCTTGATGGTGAAGCCTAAACTAGTCTTGTCAGATTTGAAAGGAAGATCGGGGAGCTGACCCCAAATAGCATTACCTCCTTCTTCAACTACAGCTTGAGCATTCTTTAGTGAGGCCATTCTCGGTGGAGCCGGTGTAACTTCAGGAGTGACAGGAGAGTCAACAGGTATGACTTTTGGAACTGTTTGGAAAGCTTGACAGGGAGTTTCGAAGAATTCACCTTCCATCTCGAGGTATTGGAATGACTGCAGATGGCTTACCATATATTCCTCTTCACCACATATTGTAACAACTTTCCCTTCACGGGTACTTGACTTCTAATGCAGGTAGAGGTAATATGCGCTGCTCCATGTATCAAAGGTGTCCAAGTAGGCAAGGTAAAAGGCTGGACGGATGTCCATTACAAAGAATGTGGGTCGAAAGTGCAGGCCCGGCTTTACTTGATGAGAATGAGCTCTCAAGTCTGTTCGTTTAGAACCATCAAAGCTCTCACAATAATGTCCTTTGGGCTTGGGACCAATCCTTCACATCAAGCGGTCAAAAGCGCTCTTGGTAGGATATTCGAGGAGAACCATTATCTACCAAACATGAGACAATGTAAGCCCTGCATTCATGAGAGATATGCAAGGCTTTGTTGCGTTCCGGTGAGAGTCAAATCAACATCGGAGAAGCCTAGGTCATTGTTGGCGGGGTGGCAATACAAACTTCAAATTGATCGATATTAGTGTCTTGCGATACGTGAGCATTCTTCAAAAACCAAGAGCTTTAGCATGAGCCTCGAGCACAAGAGTAGAGCAAACATAAAGATCTTGGGCCAATCTGTTCCACAACATTGTAGTCACTCTTCTTGATAATCTTGACATTATAACATTGTAAACCTGCAAGGATCGGTGGAAAATCCTTGTGTGTTTACATCGGTAGTCTTCAGAAATCGTCACCCCATCCGATCGCCTTAACATCTTCAATAGGATTTTGTAGCTTTCGGAAGAATATACTTCACCATGTAATCAAACTTCCCTTTGCCCCAGGTATCCCATACTAGCAGTTTCACTCCATCTTGATCTTGATTCTTAGACAAGTCTTCACCACAGCTTCTCCACGGTGTGGTTTAAATAGCACTTCTCGGTTATCCATCATGCATTGAATCGTCCTCTAAACCAAGCACAACCCGTCGGTATGAGATGGGCACCATGAAAATTCTCTGGGTACCACAGGTTGACATCGGCTTGCAATTCTTCTTATGATCATCGGAGGAATGGTCAGTCATCTATATTAAAAGCGAAGCATTCTTGTCAATAGCATTGGAACTTTTGTCATGGTTAGGCATAGGCGTTGATCACCTTGAGTCTCAGCGGGAGGATCAAACTCAATCTTTGGCTTGCAATCATGTCTTGAATCTTGTTCTTCAAAACTGATTGTCGATGTAATTACAAGTACTTGGGTGGTAAGCACACTTAGCATTAGGATTGTATCTCGAGAGGAAGTGTTGATGTTACGAGGAGGATCCTCAAAATGTCAGCTATGCTTTCAACATGTGTTGCAATGCTTGCGACAATGGCATGTTGATCTTCATAAAATGTCTTCGTGGCGCGTTACGTTACAGCGTTGTCTCAGAGGTTGTCTTGATGTAGGATTGGAGATCTGGCCTTGGAGTAAACGCGGTCGGTCTTGGCTCGGCTTTTACGACCATACGACGTGGCTTCTTTCTTACCACCAAAGATCTCTTAGCGACATTTGATGTGACTCTACAGATCTTCCACTCTTGATACCACCTCAATCGCTCTCTTGTCAATATCACTCGGTGAATCCGGTGAAGAGTTTCAATCGGATGATTGAAGAATGGTCTGTCGGTGTTCCCATAAACATATCAACCAACTCCTATTGGACAAGGGTGGTTGAACTCTGCTGCTAGATCCCTCCACTTTTGAGCATATTCTTTGAACTTCTCATCACGACCCATAGACATGCTCTGTGGTTGCATGCAGTGGGTGCCAATTGACGTTATTACTCATGCATGCCTGAAAGCATCGATAAGTCACTCAAAGTCGGATATGGTCACTCTCTGTGATAATACCACTCCATTTGAGTTCGGACAAACTCTCTTGAAAATAATGCATCCTGACTTTACATCATCTTTGTAGGGTTGATCTTCTGAACGTAGGACTTCAAATGCAGCTTTGGACAAGAAATGCCATCATATTTGGCAAAAGTAGGAACCTTGAACTTGGGAGGAATCACCACACCAGGGACGAGACTCAGATCATCAAAATTCAGCCCTGACATCATCAGATTTTCCACAGCATCCAGACGTTCTTCAAGTTGCTTGTACTTGTCATCCTCATAAGAGTACTGATCATTCTCATAATCTTCTTCCTTCTTCTCAAGCTCACGCTGGTCGTCTTCGTTGCCCTTGACACTTCCCTCAGTCTTGACACTCCCTTCTAAGAACTCTATCCGGCTAACCACTTTAGGACCACCTTTGTGACGTCTTCCCATGTTGAGAACACCAATGACCTTCTTCTTTTTGTTGATGAGCTTCTTCAGATCATCTTGGCCTTGGACCAAGCTGGTGAACATCTCTTGGAACTGAGCAATCTAAGCCTGGAGATCTTTGACAGTCTGTTCAAGAGCCATTTCTGCTAAAATAAATAGCGAGAAAAGGAGAAAACCATTCTTCAATGTACCTGTTATGAAATATTATGCTATGATATGCGATGTTTATGCAAATGCAATGCAATGTTTTCAAGGACCTTAAAGATATAAATTTGTTAAACAAGCATGAACAAACATTTATTAGTTCTCTTTTTTATTCTTTTTCTTCTTCTTTTTTTTTAGTATAAAAGATAGTTCAGAAAGACAAAACAAAAAATCCTAAAGTTCTAAGTCTCCCATGGGCACTTCCTCTTGGTGCCGAGATAGACGTTGATGTTCCGCTCCTCGTGAAGTAGCTTGGTCAACTCTAGCACTTTCTTCTCGCTTGCATAGCACTGAGTTTCAAATGTATCCCTTTCTTCTTTAAAATTTGAATCGGGATCTCTTCAAGTCTTCAAAATCGGTAGGCATGTCGGGATGGAGAATAGTATAGGTACGTCACCTATATTGGTTCCATAATTCTGGTAACACGGTGTAAATGGCATCATGAGGTTTTGAGCTCGAGCTACTTGATTTGAGTAAGGTTCCCAAGGAATGAAGTTTTGGTGCCCCAAACTCTATGTATCAGTCTTCTTTACCATGCCCCAAGCGTGTATGAACCTTCGTCGATAATTCTGGAGATTGTGGTTGTAGTCGAACACAATATCTTGGAGAAGCATATCATGAGGACCATCTCTTGAGCATAACAGCGTAGAGCTAGAGAGGGTTGTAAGTAACCTCCTTATGCCAAGGTGGTACATTAGAATTCTCCATAACGCTCAATGAATGTGAAGTCCTTTTGAGAGAAAGACACCAACGAATATCTGAATTACAGAGTGACATTAGTCTTTGAGACCACTTCAATCTTTGCTCGTTCTTCAAAATTGATGGAGGAAGGTGCAAAATAAACCACACTGAAATAACATACAACACATGAGAGTTCCTTGTCTCTTGATAAACAGTGTGGAAGAATGTAGGATGTCTCAAGTAAAGTAGGCTTTGGATTGCGAGTAAGAATAACTTGATGGGGTTGACATCTATGAATT
>CM038794.1:109210723-109260112 GCA_021764765.1 Vicia sativa
TCATGGAATCCGCCTTTGGCGATTACCATTCTATCAATAAATTTGAGCCTTGCCATTTGTTTGCAATTCCTACTTATTTACATTTTTGCAAAATAGCTTTTTATTGAAAATCACTTTTTAAACTAAAGTTTTTAAATAATTTTTACTTCAAAATTTGAGACAAAAGCAAAATTTTCCTTTGAATTATGAACACGGAAAGAACTGCGGTTTCTCTGAGTGTTCGATCTCCAAAGGATAAACAAGCGCCACAAGTCTTCTCCTCGTGAGAAATCATCAAAGATATTCTTATCCAAAAGGAATCCCGGCCGAGCTGTAATAAATGCCTTTCGAAAAGAAAAAGCATGCGACTCATTTTCTTTTATTGGTGCACATCTGCATCATTCTTTGATTTTCACATTTATTCGAGCATGTGGTCCTTTTCCCAAATATCTCTTTAGTATCTTTGTCAAAATATTGTTAGCATACATATGCATTCATGACATTCATATAATAGCATCATTCATGCATTTTGCATTCCTCGAAATGTTTGCTTCCATATCCTTTGTAAATCACCTTTTTCATGTAGTACAAATCTACATCGATGAAGTATCTCCAAAGCAGAAAAATACATTTTCTTTTTCCCGGAGTATCCCAACAGAGATACATCTTTCCTCTATCATGTTCCCAGTGAGATCATCCCTCATTTGGAGCGAGTCTTGATTGACTTTTCTCTCGAGTTCATTCTGGATAGAACTACATCTATAATCAACAAAACAATAAGCAATAGCCTCATCATTTTGAGCCACTTTTTCCTTTTCATTCCTAAACTTGTCAAAAGGTTTGTCCTTCTCAACAAAGCAAATCACGACAATTCAAAATCCCCAACAGTTGTCTTTACGTCTAAAAAGAAAACCTATATACATCGATCAAAAAGCTTCTCGAAGAGAAATCCTTGGCAGATTATATCCAGAAAATAGAAACTCATTTTGGTTACATTTTTTCATTGTTGTTATTCACAGTGAATAATCAACAAAATCTTTCAATTTACCTTGTTATAGTTATCACTTTGCGATAATTGGTAATATCTTCAAAACTCATCGAAATCTATTTCCATTCTTTGTTTGTTATTCCGCAATTTGAATCTTGATAATTTTCTCGAAAAAAAATTTACCTTGTTATAGTTATCACTTATTTGATAATTGGTAATATCTTGGGACAATTACCATAAACTATCACAAAGGGTGATAATCGGTAATATCATTTTCACTTACCTTAAACATTGTCACGGTGACGGAAGGTAACCTCTCTTTGTTTCCCAAAGTGAAATAGTTATTCACATGTTTTGTGAATCTCCTTTTTCAATGAGACATATTGCTTGTCTCCAGACAAACAAGATCCTCTTTTCTTAAGCGAAGAGTCATCCTACATTTTTCCCCATCGTGTCATTTTCTTTGATATCACGGGTAAAAACTTTACAATCATTTTGCATTATCGCATTTTGGTATCTTGGGTCCAAAATTTGCGTGTTAAATATTTAAGTCTCTTTACACCTATCAAGCGAAGATATTCATCTTCATCTCTCGAGGTTAAAAAAACTTAAATAGGGAGCATCTGTCATACCCGATTTTGACCTAATATACCACCTTACATTTGCATCATTGCATCATAACGATTCGAGCAGAGTGTCGATTGTAGCATTCACGGTCAAAATTAGGGTTTCATCATTTTCATCGATTCAAGAGAACAACCAACTAGGGTTTGAGTTTTCTCACCTCATTTGATCTATCTTGATCAAATCATCGACCTCGATAATCGGATGAATTTTCTCATAGATCGATCGAGAATCGACCAATTAGGGTTTGATCGAGCATGAGTATTCTCGATTTTTGAGCGATGAATGACTTTTTAGATAGAGATTGGTCATTATATCTTAGATACAACATCTTGACTAATTTTTGGATTCAAAACATCACGAGTTCCTGAGACTTCATCGGTCGATTCGAGGAATGTCGATGAATTTTCATCTGCGAGAAAAGTCAAACTTTGACTTTTGGTCAACTTTTCAAGACAAAACTTTTTCAATCATCAAAATACTTCAAATGATCCATCATGATCATAAAAATCAAGAATTTTAAAAGTCAACAAAAAGTCAAAATTTTCAACACTTAGAAAAATTTCTAAGTGTTAAAATTTTATACTTTTCAAACTCATGCCTTTTATCACCTAGTTCCATTTTAAATTGGAAAAAACTCAAAACATGAAAGTTGTAGCTCTTGAAACAAGCTTTCAAAATGTCAAATTCTCAAATCCATGGAGTCTAGCTATATGTTTGAAGGTGAAACATAAGGCTCCATGAACATTTTTCAAGGTCAAAAAACTTCACATTTATAGGTCATTTGTGATTTCTTCATCTAAAGCAATGCTACCTTGCCAAGCGGTTGTAGAATTGATAAATATCAGCTAGATGTGATTGAGAAAAGATAAGATCAATTTGTGATTTTCACACATGGTAAAAAGAGGAAGCTTCCTTTTTCCTTTTGAAAAAGTCTTTCTTGCCCTTTAAGGCAACTTTGAATTACCAATTGCCATGTACTCATGCCTAACATTTCGAAACATTGGCCTATAAATGAGCATCATTTCAAGTTCAAATCACACCAAGCAATACAAGTTCATGCTTTCACTCTCCATCTTTGAAAATTCAAGAATCATATGTCAAATTGCCAAAACTTGCATTTTTGAAAATTGATGAAAACCATGAGGAACTTTGGTGTCTAACATACTTTAACATCAACATGAAACTTGTTTGAACACTAAAATCAACATAAACTAAGCTAGAAACCAGTTGCATTTCATGTTCATCATACTTGCCAAAAGCGTCTAAGAGCTCGAATTTATAGTTTTCTTGAGCGAAGTAATGTTAATCACTCGAACATCATCCATGAACATCATTATGAATGATCGAACCATCGACAACTAGCATATTTGCTTAAACTTAGAATTCGAGTTTCCATTTTAGGTTGATGTGGGTGGACTTGGCTGGAGTAATTCAAAGGTGATTCAAAATGACCGGACCATCCACATAAGCTTACTACATAGGGAGTGATGCTCAACAATCATAAAACAAGTTACGGAAGCATGATCACCTTCTTGATCTCGACTTGAGCGGTTATGAACTCGAACTTCAATCCCATGATTCCTTGCATTTAAATGAAAAAGCTCTTGACGATCATTTACGCACCTAACACGATCATAAGCCCTCGAACAAATTGAAAAATCATCAACCATACATCATTTAATTTAGAATTTCGGTTTCTAGGGTTCTTACGTAATTTCCGAAATTCAATCGTGTTAGACAAAAAAATAAATGCAATTAACATCCACCATCGTCTTCCTTGTGAAAAATCGAGCAACTTTCATGTTTACTTCATCTAATTTCATTGAGAAGCGAAGATTTTAGCATGGTGTGGAATACGAGAATCAAAGATGAAGAACATAGGCTGCTTGTGCGTGTTCTTGAGTTTTAAATTCAAATTTTCAATATGTTATCTACCGCGTGTTTTGATTCTGAAACATAAAAGCGCGTTTGTCGCGTTGCCAGCTTGCCCGTAGTCCTTTGTGCCGCGTAGCCACCCAGTGGTCATGGGTTCGACTCTCGAAAGGACCATTTTTTTAAAAGCTTTTCATATTTTCATGTTTTTTACAAAACTTTCACATTTTTAACCAATCAAAACTCCTCATTTTGAGGTGATTTTTTGTACACTTGTCAATAAATACATCTATTTTATGATAGTGCAAAAAATTTTAGAAAAAACTTTCATCGATTATGTTTGTCGAGGCAGCAGCTTTTGACACTTTTCAAAACACCTCTAAAAGGTGAATTTTCAAACTTTGACTTCGATTCTTTTCAAAACTTCTCATAGATGAACTTCATTTCAAAACACTTTCAAAATCATTTCTTCAAAACTTTTCATCAAACTTGCATCTTTTTACCATGATCGATCTGATTTAAACGATAAAACCGATTTGTTTTCTCTCGAATTTCTTAAATCGATCATGGGCCTCCCTCACGGTGGAAGTCCCATAACATTCTTTTATGTACATATTTTCCTCTTGTACATATCAACAAACATTCTTTTATGTACATATTTCTCTGTACATATCAAACTTTCTTTAGATACATACAATTTTCATACTGTACATGTCTGAGATACTTCTTTTATCTCAATGCAGAGACAAACCCGATCGTTTGTTTTCACTTCACTTGTGTATACTCAAACCAACATTCTTTATGTACATACACATTTTTCTTGTACATATCAAGTTCTTTTTATACAAACTTTTATCTGTACATAAACACAGATGCTTTTTGTAAATACTTAAACACGGATACACTTGATTTTCGTTTCGTTTCATCATGCATTCATTGAATACCATTGGTATTAAAGGAGCATTATTCCACAATGAAGCGCTTTTAAACTAATGGGCCTCCCTTATGGTGTATTCCAGCCCTCCTATGTACATCCATCTTTTGTACGTACATAATACTGGATTCGTGTACATATCTTTACGTGTACAGGTTCAAACTGTAAATAATCAAGTTACGCTCGTTTTTAAGCGTCAGTTTCCACAGACACTTGTTTATATTTCTTTCATAAACTCTTGTAAATAAACATCATGTATTGTTTATATTTCCTTCATAAACTCCTGTGAATACATATCACACACACACACACTTGTTTATACAAGTCTAATTATAACATAAACAATTAATCTAACCAATAGGTTCCCCCACGTTGTAATATCAACTGGGCTTTGTACAAGATAACTTCGTCCCTATTTGAGTTAGCCTCCTCTTGGGCTTCACAAGATAACTCTTCCCACGAGTTAGCCTCCTCTTAGGCTTCATATAAAAAACTCATTCATACGAGTTTAGCCTCAAGCTTAGGCTTCATATAAGACAACAACTCCTATTTGGTCGACCTCCTCTTGGGCTTCGTTCAAAAGAACTCCTCATTGAGTTTAGCCTTCTCTTGGGCATCATACAATGAAAGAGATAGGAATCTCTTAACAACCTCATTGGGCTTCCAATACAAAGAATCACCAGCTAGGATAGAACCATGAGAGTATAATTTCCGGTGAAATTGCTACAAATTCGAAAGGATGGTTTCTGGTGAAATCCTTTTAAGCCAAAGCCGATATACCTATAGCTTCCTCTTGAGCTTCATACAAGGACCCTCGATGACCCTCAGATGCCTCTTCTTGGGCTTACAATCTGAGGACCCACGGGCTTCTTAAAAGCATCCTTTAATCAATCAATTTCTCCTTGAGATTTAGGCGTTTATCATCTCTATGGAAGAAGTATCTCATCTATTACATCACATCTGATCAAAAGCTTTTCAAACTCTTTTCATTTTTTTCAAACAAAAACATCTCTTTATTGTAAAGTAGTAGCGCTTGTACACTCAAGCAAAACCCGATGCTTACAGGTTAAAGATTCATCATCTTTTTCAAACATCTTTCTTAAACATGTAAGTGGTAGCGGTTGTACACTCAAGCAAAACACACCTTAACTTGACGAAAGATTTAATCGATCAAACTTTTCAAAAATGTATGTGATGACATAGATTAGATACATTTTCGATTAAGATGACATTTATGCATCTCTTACTAACATCCGTTGCTTTCCACTAGCATAGCGGGAACTACGATTGCTCACGACTTTCTCGACATCCTTTTGAGAATACGTGAGCCTGAGTCTCATCCTTGCCGAGCAAATTTCTTTCTCCCTCGGACCAAACAAACCATAGATCACAGATCAAGCTACAAATGCTCTGATTCCCAGGGGATATGTGTCGAGAAGATCAAGATCTTTGCGAGCCTGATAATAACAAACACTAGAGAATCCCATAGTACATCCTTCTTAAAATCCCAAAGGTGAAACTTTCCCAATCATAGAAATAGCAATTAAAACACACCAAACATATCAAACATATTCATATATAAAGCAATAGATAACTATATATATTTAGGGTGCTCCATCATTCCTTTATATAACAAACCCACTACCGGAATACTCCCCATGCGTTCGTCTAGTTTAAGCTGGTCGTTACGCATATCAAAATCAATTGAGGGTATTGCTGCGACTTTCCCCTTTTTCATAATCATTAAATCATTTTCTTGTGTTGAAAATAATAAAGCTTGATGCTCGCGGCATCTTTATAAACAAATCAAAAGAGTAAATCGTTTCGAGGCGGAGAATCAAATTCACGTTGAATCTCTCTGCACGTCACCTTTACTTGTGACAGATATCAACCTATTGATTAATTGAATTGTGAAGACACTCTTCAATAAACTATCTTGATTTTGCTTCAAGCTTTAATCAGAGACAAAACACTCGTGCTTAAAGCTTTGGTAAACTAGCCTTACAAACAAATCCTAGTCCAGAGGCACTTATCAATTGATAATTGCTTGGCTCAAAGTAACTAGTACACACAAAATACAACACTAAATCTTCAATACATTCTAGGCGCGACGGAGTAAGGTTCTATTCCTTTTATAGAAGCGATCCACGAAACCGGTTTTGAGCTTCCATAAAGATAGCTGGGTTCACTTAATTAATCCTAAAAACTTGGTCTTATCAACAACCAATTTAGGTTTAACTAAGATTAACCTAACACCCGCGTGAGCATACAATCTAATATGAGAAAAACATAATAAGCGGCTGTGAACTACGAAAATCTCGGGAAAAGCAGTTCTGCGAGCAGAGAATGTCTGCCCGAATGTCATAACATACATTTATGACATCGAATATTACGTGCAAATTCGGCCACGACTTTTAGCTTCGATTCGGTATACTTTTAACATCCTTGTCAAGTAGGATTTATCTTAAATCTCTGAATGTCATGACATTTATCAAGACATTGCCATAGCCTAGTTTTACCAAAAGTAGTACGACTTAAAACACTAACAAACTCCCTTTGGCACATTTTGGCTAAAACAACTTAAATCATCGAGTACCTGTCGTGGAAGAAAGCAGGACTAGTTCTAAGCTATCCTAAGCTTAAAGAACGGAACCTAGAGAAGATAAATTCTACCCATACAAATTTCCCAATTTCCACAGTTGCCCACATAAAAATTTCCATCTGGTTCCCCGATTGTCTGATGCTTCTCCCTTTTTAGCCTGAAAGGGGCCAAGAATCAATACTGGAAACAATCATATATCGAAAACGCTGCTAAGGTTTGATTCTGACTACTGTCAAATGATTCTGATTATCAAACAATAAGAAAAAGCGAGCGAGTTTAACTATAAGGAAAAAGCGATGAAATGACAAGCTGGCTTGAGTGCTATCTTCTCGAGGCAACTAACATGAAAGGAAGCATCTTACGAGCTCCCGAGTTCCAACCATGAACATCATCATTTCGACATCGCGGACATCATTACGGTTATCCCTTCATCCTCAACCTCATGTCACTTTCTGGTTGAGAGATCGACTCTTCAGGCTTTGCTTCCTTGAGCTCTTTGCGGGTAGCTTTTAGCAGCTAAGGCTGTTGCATTTGAGAGTTGCCTTGACATTGGATGTCTCACCGGATGTCATGACAATGTACGGGACATATACGCCTTGAAAAAGTTTGTAGTGAAATCGAAGCGGGGGCTCTTTTGCGGTGCATCTCTTTCAACTAGAATAAAATTGATCAATGATAATTCCACACGGAGGGAAAGGCTATTGGTCCTTTGATTGCATAGCTTTAAAGCATGCTTGAGATGCTCAAATATGTAGATTCCATAGTCAAATTGCACAGGTGCCTCTTGCATATATAATCACTTGATCGATAGAAATGGTTGACTTGTGATTGGTTGGGACCCGATTAGCGACTTTATCTTATGCGGGATGGCAAATTTGACACTCAACTTACTTCTGAGAGTTTCCCTTGAGGCCATTGCTTCACTTGTTTGGCAGTGATGGTTTGACTGATTTTGTTGTCAGTTTCCTCCAGCTTTGGCTGAGCATCATCTGATCTCCCCAGGAATGTGTTGACCACACTTGGAGAAAACCTTACTTTCCTCCCCTCACATACTCTGATCCTATAGTCGGCGGACCTCCGTCCCACATACCACTTGACAAGTTTACTATAAACTCTTTGATCAACACATCATAACAGTTTGAGAAACTCACAACTGTCTTCATTAATCCAGCCTCCTTGATCATATCAACAATATCCTTGCACTCAAGTGCACTTTTATTCAACTCTCTTTCTAGAGCAACCCTCTTTAAGCAAACATACTTCCATCCTCCAGCATTCTCAGGATGATGGAATGAGATGTTATCAATTGCCACTTCAGACACCTTGGGCAGTTTCCCAAGAGTTGGCTTCTTTCTTGGATAAATGTTTGTGACATTCTCCTCAACATCAAAATCAGAGTCTTGGTCTGACTCTGAAGGTTCAGGTTCCTTCTTCTTTTTTACAATAGGTGTTCTCTTTGGTCTAGAGCCACCACCAACAGTTTTTACCCTACTTTTCTTTGTAGAGGATCCGACTTTGGAGTTCTTCGACTTTATACACACCTTGACACCTTTTACTTTAGCGAGGACTCTATGAGGCAGTTGTTTTCCTTCCTTCTCATCATCCTCTTTGCAATGCTAGGGTTGACATTGGCAATGAGGTCATTGTCTGAATACTTCATCCAATCAATGGGGGGTTCGGTAAGTCCTCGGAATGTTGAGCGGAGACTTTCAAGATCATCACCAATAGGTTTCTCAAGAGTCTCTTCTAAGATACTATGGAGATATAGTCCCGAGGTTTCACGGTTTAGCAGTACATTTCTGATTCCTCGAGAATACCATCGAACTCTCATCCTTATTATGAGGAGGGTTCAACAGTAGTATCATTTGATGGTGGAATAGAGGATTAACATCATTCTTGGCGGGAGAAGTCAATAGGAGTTTCGATGTCGGTATTCATAGGGGTTTCCTTGACATGATCACCGGATGTCTTGACATTCTTAGTGACATCGGATCAGCTACTAAACTAGGGCTAGCGGACTCTTGGTTTAGGAAGGCGAAACCCAGTGCAGTTGGTTCTCATTGGGATACTAGTCACTATCCTAGCAATGGCCATACCGCAGACCTAGACCCCTCTTTGTTTGCTATTTACGGAAGTACAAAGATGGTTGAGTCTTACGAAGGTGATGCTTGTGACCTTCGTGCATTCCTTGTGCAGTTTCTTGACTTTCTTAGGGTCAGGTTGCTATGCCGCGGTGGAGTAATCCTCGAGCTTCAACATGCATGGCTTAACATTTTCCTTGACCATGGTAGGAGATGAAGAACCGATTCTTGAGATGATGAAGAGGATTAAGACATATTTTCTTCGAAAAGTTGTGAGGAATGAAGGCGAGAATGGCGAGAGGGTTTGAGAGTATCTTTTGGATGAAGAAAATATGATACTTTCAAATGAAGAAACTATTATATGAAGGAGTCTCTTCCTATTCTTGGACCTTTTAAAATAAGATGAAAATAATTAAATGAACCACTTATAATTAATTGAAATAAAGGTCTCTTCCATTCCTTGTTGTAAGCAAAGTTAATTGCTCAACTCCTCATATTGACAAATACCCGACTTGCCCTTAAAAGCTCAGTGACTAGCCTCGAGAGCTTTAGTAAAAATTCGGCCCGGTTGAAGTTCAATGGATACATGTTCAAATTTAACCACTTTCTCTTCCACAAGGTCTCGATGAAGTGATGTCTAATGTCAATGTGCTTAGTCTCTTGTTGTATAGAATTCTTTGAAATATTAATAGCTTTTCGGGTTGTCACAGTACAATGTCATGACATCACATATGACATTATACTCGATCAATATCGCTTCATCAAGACCATCACGAACAGCTGCTACCGGTACTATGTACTCGACCTCATCGGTGGACAAGAACACACGAGCTTTGCTCTTGCGAACCAGAAACAAGATTGTTTCCCAAGAAGAAACATCCTCACAAAGTGCTTTTATACAAGCTTTGATCAACATTTTCTCTACTTGTGTTCTTGGGCAACTTAATGTGTTGGAGCAGAGTCCTCTTATGGTGGCATTCTTCATTCAAACTTCTTGACAAAATTCCTTGCATACTTGCTCGATTGAAAGGAATGTTGAGTCTTCCATACATGTGACTTGCGGTCGAAAATAAATCAACTCTCCCATGAGGCTCGTTCAGTTCGACTTGCATTTGGGCTGCAAAATGTCTCACCATTGTGTCGACATTCCTCCAAATACTATGTTATTAACATAAATTTGAGCCACCATTATCTTTCCTCCTTCATTATTGACAAAGAGAGTTTTATCCAAGGTTCCTTTCCTATATCCTTTTTTAGTAAGGAGCTTGGTCAGCCTTTCATACCAGGCCATAGGAGCTTGCTTCAGTACTTTAGAGTGGTCGGATGTCTAAACATTGAGTGTGACATTCTAGTTTGCTTTCCAACCTTACACTCACCACAGACTCTCCCTTCATTACTGTGAAGTCTTGGTATCCTTATATTTGCCTCCATGGAAATGATCTTTTCATTCCTCACGAGATGTAAATAACCAAGTTTTTGGTGCCTGATTTTATCTCCTTTTCATCTTTATACGTAGAGCACATAGAAGGCAGTTGGGGTTCCCAGTTCCCATGTTGAGTTGTCCTTTGATCGACTCCTCTCATAACCACATCTTGTTTATCATTGATCACAAGACATTGACCTTAGTAAAGTTGACTTTGAATCCCATATCACATAGGCGACTTATGCTTATTAGATTAGCGGTCAAACCTTACCAATGACATTCCATTTAGGTTTGGAACTCGGACGGTTTGAGTTTCAACACTGATTTCTCCTTTAGCTCCATCTCCAAAGTAACAAAGCGGTAGAATGAGGTTTAACATCATTCGGAAGATTTATGATTCGATCATATGCTTAGAACACCTTTGTCAGTACCAATCTTCCTTGTGAGACACTCTGAAAGTATGGGCTGTGATCTTCTTCTTCCTTTATTGAGTGTATGATCCTTGTTGGTCTTAGGCTTCACATAAGGAACTTGATTAGGATATCCATGTAGTCTAAAGGAAAAAGGCTTTATGTGACCAAACCTCCCAATAGTGACATCTCCATCTTTGAAACTTTTTCTTCATGTTTCTTTGATCTTGATGTTGTACAATGTTGTGACATCTACTAGACATTGGCTTATTAGGTTTATTCTTCCCTTTGTTATTAGCAAATTTCTTTGCCTCCACATATCCTGAGCCAGACCTATTTCCTGTCTTGTGGTGTGACACCTTCTTTGTCATTGACTTGCCAGGTCTGTTCTTCTTCTTGTTACCAGCAGGTTTCCTTGAAGCTTCATATCCCAGACCATGCTTATTTCCTGCATTCAGTCCAATTCGAAATTTCTTCCACTTATCGATGCGGATGTCAACATTTTGACAGAATTAGACATCTGATCAAGTTTGGAGTTCAACATTATAATGTCATTGTTGAGGTGATTTATAGTAGCCGTGTTTTTCTTCTTCTCAGCCTCCAACTTTGCATTCTAAGCCTCCAACTTCTCAATCGATTTTACATTTCTCATTTCGCGACCTCTTCACCACTTACTTTACACACTTCACTGGGTTTATTGACTCTTCAAATGACAACTTCCTCATCACTAGAATCCATATCAAAATTGCACACTCGAGCGTGACAAGTTTGGTACCTTCTTCCTCATATTCACTTCACGAGTCACCATTAGACCAAGTGATCATCACTTTCTTTTGTTTCTTTAGAAAGGTGGGACATTCGTTCTAATATTCCATATCCTTCCAACCATGACCTTTGGTTTCTGCTTTTAGCTTCCTTTTCTTACGAAGTGGATCTTCTGCTGAGTCATAAGATGCGCAATGTCGAGATGAAATGTCCTTGACATTGGACCTTGACTTTGGATCAATTCTCTTGATGAGTTTGTTGAGCGCCTTCCAAGCATAGCTATAGCTTGGATATCTTCTTCATCATCCACCTTGCATCCCTCTTCAATATTGGATACAAGTGCTATGCTCTTGTTTTTCTGTGAGTTTCTTGATTCCCATCTCAAAATTACGGAGAGATCCAACAAGTTCTTCCACCTTCAAGTCTTGATGTCTGAGCTTCTCTATAGCGGTCACTTTCATTGCGAACATTTGGCAAGGATATGAGAATCTTTCTCACCGACTTTTCTTGACATCTTTTCACCAAGTGCTCACAGGGGTATTGGCAATCTCAAGATATTCATGAAACTCATGAATAGTCTCATCTTATTTCATCTTCAAATTCTCAAATTTGGTAGTGAGCATCACAAGTCTTGACATCTTACGCATGGATGTCCCTAAAGTAGTTTTGAGTGTCCAAACACATCCTTGGCCGACTAATGAAGATATTTACGTCTATTCCATTGAATAAGGCATTCAAAGCTTTAGAGTTCCCGGTGCTAGCTCCTCTTCTTATTTGTTCCATTCTTCCCTCGGGTTTCAAGGCGTTGGTACCATCCTTTTCAGCTTGGTGGGATGTTTCCATCCTTTCTGACTTTAATATCGTTGATCTCAAAAGACATACGAGGTTTCGGTAATCATAATTAGATCCATCGATATAGGTGGTCTACCTCCAATCCTCTTCCTTATCCATTCGCGAGAAACTATTATCCTAGATCTCACCAAAATAGCGGCGGGGTGCACCTTTCATTTGATGAAATTCTGCAGCGGATCGTGATGTCAGAGAATGTTATGACCACGATGTCGACACTCACGTTAACAATTCACACAATAAATTCAACCGCGATAAAGAACACAATAAATTGTTTACAATTCGATGTCAACTACACCTACATACGGGCTACCAAGCCGGGAGGAAATTCACTATTTGTAGAATTAATTCGGGAATAAACCAGTTTATCTCCTTCACTTAAACCTACCCAATGCAACTTCAATCTAAGTCCTACTTAGACACGAGTTTCACCTCCCTCCCCCTCAGAGATTGATATCAACCTAATGATTAATTGAATTGTGAAGACACTCTTCAATAAACTATCTTGATTTTGCTTCAAAGCTTTAATCGAGACAAAACACTACGTGCTTCAAAGCTTTGAGTGGTAAACTAGCCTTACAAACAAATCCTAGTCAAGGCACTTATCAATTGATAATTGCTTGGCTCAAAGTAACTAAATTACACAATTGCTAAATCTTGATACATTCTAGGCAAGCGGCGGCGAGTAAGGGTTATTCCTTTTATAGAAGCGATCACGAAACTTCGGTTTTGGGCTTCCATAAAGATAGCTAGTTCACTTAATAAATCCTAAAACTTGGTCTTATCACAACCAATTTAGGTTTAACTAAGATTAACCTAAGCCACGTGAGCATACAATCTAATAGAGGAAAAACATAATAAGCATTCAGCAAACTTCACGAAAATCTCGGGAAAAGCAGTTAGCAGGAATGTCATTGAATGTCATAACATACATTATGACATCGAATATCTAAATTCGGCCTGACTTTTAGCTTCGATTAAAAGCTGTACTTTAAACATCCTTGTCAAGTAGGATTTATGTTCAATCTACGAATGTCATGACATTTATCAAGACATTGCCATAGCCTAGTTTACCAAAAGTAATGGCAACTTAAAACACTAGAGCGGGACCAGCGAGGAGGAAATGTAACACAGGGAGCGGAGAGTTAGTTGAAGGACTCGTATCCAGAACTTTTAAGTCTAAGTATGTTTCGAGGATGAAAACTCTTTTTAGTAGGGAGAGTTGTGACACCCCAATTAATTCAAGTATTAAATAATTAGGAATTTAATTATTAATTTAATTAAAGGCTTAATTAATAATATTTTGAATTAAATGGATTAATTAATTATTTAATTAAAAAGGAGGGTTGGGGTGTAAGGTTGAATTGGAGGTGTGTGGGTAAAAAGCTCTACTAAATAATAAGTAATTTATTTCTATTATTTGGCAAATAATAAAAGGAATATAAAGGAAAAAGAAGGAAAAGAGGTTGTTTGGAAAAGTCATTATCGTGAGATTGGAGAAGAGAAGAAAAGAGGAAAAGCTGACGGAAAATTGAAGAATCATGCGAGTAAGGGTGATTTCATTTAGTTATGATGCCTTATGGGTTTTGGGATATAATTGAATGGTTGGGTATGTTAGGAAACTTGAATTAGAGAATCTAGGTTTGTAGGATTATTCTTAAATGTGTCGAATTATATGAATTGGAACCATTAGTAATGATATGGAATTATTGGGGATGAGGAAATTATGATATGTGTTGTGTATTGGTTAGATTTTGGTGTTTTGATGCATTAATTCGTATGGGAATGAAAAGGAATAAATTGGGAAACATGGTGATGTCAAAAGCGGTATTTTTAGTCTTTGCGGTCAGGAACCGGTTCCGTGGGGAGGAACACGGTTCACAGTACAATGACAGGGGAAAGAATTAAGGCTTACGGGAACCGGTTACTCACAGGGAGAACCGGGTTCCCATTCAAATCACAAAGAAAACCATTTTTCTTCGTGAAACGGTTCCAGTATGGGTGATCCGGGTTCCCCACAAAATTCTAGGGGCGTGTTTTGAAAAATGTGGGAACCGGGTTCTCGGGGAGGAACCGGTTACCGCTATGAACTTCAAAA
Source organism: Vicia sativa (assembly GCA_021764765.1). Lineage (NCBI taxonomy): Eukaryota > Viridiplantae > Streptophyta > Magnoliopsida > Fabales > Fabaceae > Vicia > Vicia sativa. Next base: position 109,225,352 of record CM038794.1, read on the forward strand.
TACTTAAAACTTTAAAAATTCATATTTTCCAAAGTAACTACGATTCGAGTGCCGTTTTCGTGATGTTTCTTAAATTAAAAATACTATCTTATAAAGCGAGAAATATTATTTTATGGAAATTATTTTAAAGAGAGTTGAACCCCGATTTTGAAAACTTTAGTAGTTTAAGACGATGGAGAATGGGTTGTAAATTGTTTGATTTAGTGAATGAGAACTAATGCTTATATGTTGTGCTGCTATTCATTATGATTGAATTGTTACCATGTGATATATTGGTGTTGGCATTATGTGGATTATGTTGTTATAATATTAGTTGATTTGATGTTGCATGCTTTAATGGTGCATGCATAAGCATTCAGTGATGGTTCATTCCCATTGTGTGGAATGAACTTGCGGGGCCAATAGACTTACCCTAATGTCTGGGCGGTGAGGCTAGATTCTTGACCAGTGGTTATGGGCGAATCATTGATTGGCGTTGTTTAGAAGTGTAGCGACGAGGGTGTGGACTTGGTTCACGTTTGGTACCACATGCATAGAGTTTGCATTGCATATGGGATTGTAACATGCTTGGATGGTTTCTAGTGTTGCAATTTCCATTGATTGTTATATTTGCATAATGAATTGTGTGTAATGTATTTGTGAAGTGAACTATGAATATGTTAATGATAGTGGACTAACGCATTGAATTGTTCCTTTGTATTTAAAAGCGTATAATGCATTCTATATTGGATAGAGATCTCCCTTACTTTAATGATTTGATTAAGTTAGAAGCTCAGGAGTCGGTGAGGATGGCTTATAGAGTTGTGTCGTATTTATCCGTGTGTGTCAGTGTCATGCTCTGATAGTTGTAACACCGTGGGAAACGTTTGGATGAAGAGTCTATTTTATACTCCATTGTTTTAATTTATGTTGGAATACTTATAAATTGAAGTTAATCGGTTTTGAGATATTTTCCTTTGAGTAGAACATGATGTTGACTTTGAGTATTCTATTTTAATAAGTTCCTTCGGTTAAGCATGATTACTGATTGAAGTTTGAGGCTTTTGTATTTAATTTAAATTTTTAATTGTGATATCCCTTGTTTCCATGTTAACAATGTTGCGATGATACTTGTTGGATGTTAATTCCGTGTTGTAATTAACGTTATATATTCATGATTTATCTTTGTTGTTGATGGTGTTAACCATGTATGGAATGATGTTGTGATATCATGTTCCTTATTTGAATATTGCATGCTTTATGTTGTGCATGCATATGCATTCAGTGATGGTTCATTCCCATTGTGTGGAATTGAACTTGCAGAGCCAATAAGTACCCAATGGATAGTGGTGGTGAGGTGATTCTTGACCAGTGGTGTATGGGCGAATCATTAATTGTGGTGTTTCAGGGTATGCAAGGAGCAGGGTGTGAACTTGGTTCACATTTGGTACCAGCATAGAGTCTTGCATTGCATTTTGTATGGATTATAACATGATAGGATGGTTTCGGTGTTATAATTCGGTTGTTGTGTTTGATGCATGTTCATGACTTGTGTTTCTTGTGGAATGAAGGATTGAATCTATTAATGCTAAATAGGGTGAAGTAATAGCTTGAAGTTCTATTTATTTTGAATTTATAATGCATGTTAATTATGATGTAGTCTCACCTACTTTAATGATTTGATTGAACCTATAGCGACTTAGGGTTTGTGAGGATGGCTCGTAGAGCTATGATATTTAATTATCCGTGTCGGTTATCATGCTCAGTGGTCTTGTAACACTAGGAAACATTGTCGTTGAGTTATTATTCCACTCTAGATTGTTTAATTGTTTAGTTGGATAATTATTCCTCTGGATTAAGGCGTTGACCTTTTTGGAATTGGTGCTTATTTGGTTTGAATTATCAAATTTTGAATAAATAATTCATTTGTGTTAAACATGTGTTGATTAAATTATGTTTCTTAGCTAAGCATGGCATTATATGGAATTTTATATTTTAATCAATTGTGGCCCTTTTTATACATGTTAACTACGAATTTAATATATTATTCGGGGTATTTAGAAGGGTGTTACATGATATCTTCTCCAGACATTGTGTTCGACTGACCCACGATCTCCGAATCACCATCGAAGGTTCATACACGCTTGGGGCATGGTAAAGAAAGGCGATACCAAGACTTTGGGACACCAAATTTCATTCCTTGGGAACCTTACCTAAAATGGGTGTGAGCTCGGGCTCGAAACCTCATGATGCCATTTACACCGTGTTACCGGTAATTACTGAACATTGCTATAGGTGACATACCACTATTCTCCATCCACATGCCCTCACGATTTTGAAGACTTGAAGAGATCACGGATTCAACAACGAAGAAAGGATACATTCGAAGCTCGGTGTTGTGCAAGCGAGAAGAAGGTACTAGAGTTGACCAGCTACTTACGAGGCGAAACATCAGCGCCTACTTGACACCAAGAGGCGCCCATGGGAGACTTAGAGCTTTAGGATTTTTGTTCTTTTATTTTCCAACTATCTTTTGTACTTAAGAAGAAAAAGAAAAAAGAAAAAAGAAAAAGACTAATAAAATTTGTTTGTGCTTGTTTAACAAATTTAAATTCCTAAGGTCCTTGAAAACATTGCATTATAAACATCATATCATGGCATTTCATAAGGTACATTGAAGATCGGTTTCTCATCCTATTGTTATTTTAGCGAAATGGCTCTTGAAAAAAGCTGTCAAAGATCTCGAGCTCGAGAATGCTCGATTCGGGAAGTGGTCACCGCTTGGTCGAGGCCGGGAAGACTTGAAGAAACTCATCGACAGAAAAAAGGTCATGATTACGAACATGGGGAGACTTCACAAGTGGACCTAGGATGGTCGGGTGTGGAACTCTCCGGACAAGGCGTTGGGCGGTGAAAGTATCGGGAACGAAGAAGGCCGGCGTGAGTTTGAAAACAAAGAAGAAGACTATGAGAGCAAGCGGTATTTTCATGAAGATGACAAATACAAACAACTTGAAGACCGTCTGAATCTTTGTGGAAAATCTAAAGATGTCGGGTTGAATTTTGATGATCGAGTCTAGTTCACGGTGTGGTGATTCCCCACAAGTTCAAGGTTCCTAATTTTTCCAAGTATGATGGCATCTCTTGCCAAAGTTTGCATTGAAGTCCTATGTTCGGAAGATCCATCCTCGCACTAATGATGAAGTTGGATCCATTACTTCGAGAGAGTTTATCCGGAGCTCGGTTGGAGGGGTATTATCGACTAAGTACCCACATCCATACAGGAATGACTTAGCGGATGCTTTCTAAGCGGTTCAATACAATCTGAATTGGCACCCTCGCATGTAGCTTCAAAGCATGTCATGGGTCGTGATGAGAAATCAGAGTATGCTCGAAATGGAGATCTAGCGGGCGAGTTCAACCACCCTTGTCCAATAGGGAGTTGGTTGATATGTTTATGGGAACAACGGCGGGGCCCATTCTTGAATCATCGATTGGAAACTCTTGACCCGGATTCAAGGCGATATTAGCGAGAGAAACGTGTCGAAAGGAATCAAGGCGGAAAGATTCGGTGGAGTAGTCCTCGAATGCTGAAGAGATCTTTTGGTAGAGAAAAGCCAATCTTTGTGTGTATCAGGAAAAGTCGTGTCAAAAATGATCGTACTCGATCTATGAGGGTTGTGATATGGATCCTGCCCAGCCTGACCTCTCTGGTGAAACAACGTAACGAGCCCATACGAAGACAATTTACGAGATCAACATGCCATTGTCGTGGCATTGCAACACGTGTTGAAAGTAGAGCTGATTACCTTGAGGATCCTCCTCAGCGGATCAACACTTCCTCTCAAATACAATCCTAATACCAAGTGTGCATACCACTCCAACAGCCGGGGCATGGCAGCGGCGGTGGGCTCACGAGAACATGATTCAAGACATGATTGAAGCTAAAGAGGTGAGTTTGATCGTCTGGCCGAAGCTACGAGAAGGTGATCAATGCACCAATGCCTAACCACGGCAAAAGTTCCAATGCTAGTGACAAGAATTCTTATGTTTTGATGTGAATGACTTGACTATTCCTCGATGGTTTAAGAAGAATCTCTGCTGTGGCGGTGTCGATCGAGGATGCCCGGTTACTTGGTGTCCATACACTTTTGATGGATGTGCTTGTTGAGAAGGCGTATTCATGCATGATGGATAACTGAGAAGTGTTATTTGAAACCTTTACATGTGGAGAATACATGAAGACATGTCTAAGAATCTGAAGATCGAAGATGTGGTATTGTGCAGTCTAGGATACGTGAGGCACTAAGTGGAAAGTTTGATTACATGGTGAAGTATCTGGTTCCTAAAAGTTACAAGATTCCTATTGAAGATGTTAAGGCGACCGGATGGGGAGGCGATTTCCTGAAAGAGCGTGCGATATTATTACAATAAGATCTCCTACTAATCACCATGCCTAAAGTGGCACCTCTCATCATTCTTACTCCCGGACTAGTTCCATACTCCTCGACAAAGCTATCTGTAGAACTATGGGCCGAGTTTACTATCATGGCGTCAAGCAAGACCCACTAACCATCGAAGACATTACAATTGAAGCTACCATTCATGACATTGACAACATCACGGATCAAGTAAGGTGACGAGCTGGAAGAGTGTTTTCTCCGGAGATCTCTCCTCCCAAAGACACTGCGACTCATTTCGCATTCCGACTATCAAACCAGTTCGAAGCTAGAGGAAAGAACCGATAACTCATCCTGCTCCTATAGAGTACCAAAGGAAGTTCTTGAAGATACCTCAGCGAGAAATGGAGAAGTGCGAAGATCATCAAGAAGGTGACTACAATGTTGTGGAGCAGTTGGGACGAGACTCAGTCAAAATCTCCATGCTTGCTCTACTATTGTGCTCACGAGGCTCATGCTAAGGCCTTGGTGAAGTTTACGAAGAGCACTCACGTGCCGCGAACACCCTCTTGATCAATTTGAAGTTTGTATTGCTAGCGGCGCGACTGTGCAGGCTACTCGATCTTTGATTTGACTCTGCCGGAAGAAAACACAACAAATCCTTGCACATCTCTATTGATGCAAGGCGTTACGATCATCACATGTTTTGGTAATCTGGGTTCTTCTCGAATATCACGCGAAGAGTGCTTTCGTGAGCTTGATGTTGAAGAATTGGTCTTGAAGTGGTGACATAATTGTAAGAGCTTTTGATGGTTCTAAATGAGCGATTACTGGAGAGCTCATCCTACTAGTTAAAGTCGGTTCCCGGACTTTTAACTCCACTTTCTTTATCATGGACATCCCTCCACTTACTCTTGCCTACTTGGGCCCTTGGATACATGGGGAGACACTTATTACCTCTACGCCCGGAATTTGGAGTACCGGTGAAGGGAAGGTTATTCTGATGTCACGGTGAAGAGAATATGGTAAGCCATCTGCGGTCATTGGATACCTCGAAATGGAAGGTGAATTCTTGAAACTCCTGTCAAGCTTTGAAGCAGGTTCGAGTCATGCACATTGACTTTCTGTCACTCACGAAGTTACGGTTAGCCTAGGATGGCCTCGATGAAGGATGCTTTCGAGCTCGGTTGAAGAAGGAGGTATGCTTGTTTGGGTCGTCCGATCTTCCTTTTCAATCGACAAGGCTGGTTTAGGCTTTACCATGGTCGGGAAGATGATACAGAGCGTCTTGAAGCCAACTTCCTTCCACATCGGCCAGAATGGGTCCATGTTATAGAAGGCACGGCGGCAACTTCGACATCAACAAGTGGATCTTCGACTCGACAACAGACTCAGATTGGAAGACTAAAGGCGTCATACCAATCTCCTTTAGACGGGAGTAATTGCCTTTTGTTTTCTGTTATGCTTTTCGTTTTCTATGCTTTGAACAATGAACTTTAAAGCCTAGTGCCTTGCAGGGCATCATGGCTCGTTAATGAGGGTTATTATCTATCATTTGCATATTTTCATTCAATAAAATCATTGGGTTTGCATTTAAGTGTTGTTCTTTCTTTTTACCACCCTTCAAAAGCTATGTGTTCTTACACACACCACGTGATACAGCAGTTCACTCGAATAGTTGATAACAACTTTTGTTACTAAATATGACTTTGATAATTCGATCTACCAAGCCGAAGATGAAGGTGAGGAAGATTGTAAAGTGCGAGAAGAACTTGTCGATTGCTACGGCAAAAGCGGGTTATCTGACCACCACGAGAGAAGTTAAGGTTGTGAATCTGAAGTCTTGTGAAGACAAAAAAGAAATCAAGATAGGAGTAGGTCTTGAGAGCGATTCAAAGAGAGATTGGTCCGGATGCTACGAGACTATATCGAGTTTTTCTTGGTCCCTCACAGACATGCAGTCTAGACATTGATATTGTGGTACCGATTGCAAGCGAAAGAAGGTTTTCTCCGATTAAGTAGAAGGTTAAATGCATGCGTCTGAGATGTCGGAGAAAATCAAAGCCAAAGTTTTGAGAGGTTCAATCTGGGTTTCTTAGTGAATTCTTGCTTATCCTGATGGGTTGCAAGCGTGGTACACATGCTAGAAGGATGGTAAAAAATGCGAGCGTGTGTGGATTCTGGAGATTTGAGCAGGCGGTCAGAAAGCGATTTTCCACTTCCTCATATTGATGTTTTGATGCGACAACACCGCTCACATAAGGTTTTCTCCTTTATGGATGGCTTCTCCGGTTACAATCGGATCAAATGGCTCACGAAGACATGGAAGACTACTTTCCTTACACGTGGGGCACTACGCTACAAGGTCATGTCGTTCGGATTGAAGAGCGGCGCAACTTACCAGCGTGCCATGGTGGCATTATTTCATGACATGATTCATCACGAGATAGAGGTCTACATCAGCGACATGATAGCTCGATCACATACGAAGAAGAACATCTCGATCATTTGCGGGCTGTTTGATGAATTGAAGAAGTACAAACTAAGACTTAATCTCAACAAGTGCACCTTTGGGTCGAGATCCGATAAACTCGGGGTTTTTATCGATGGTAAAGGTATTGAAGTTGACCCGCCAAGGTTAAAGCTATTCAAGAGATGCGGCTCCACACGCGAGAAAGTAGAGGTTTCTTGGGACATTGAACTAGATTGCCAGATTCATTGCACATCTAGCTGCTGCTTGTGAGCCAATCATCAAGATGCGAAGAGAATCAAGTAGTGGATGGAATGGCGATTGCCGGTCGCTTTGACAAAATCAAGGAGTACACGAGAATCCTCCATCGATCTTAGCTTGCCAAAGGAAGACCTCTTATCATGCCTTGACGGTGTTAGAAACACAATGGGGTGTGTGTTGGGGCAACATGAAGTGCAGTGAAAAGAGTATGCAATATACTACCTTAGCAAAATTTTACCGACTATGAAACAAGATACTCACATTCGAGAAAACTTGTAGCGCTTTGGCTTGAAATTGCTCCCGACTAAGCGATATATGTTGACTCACACTACCTTGTTGATCTCAAGATGGATCCGATAAAATACATATTTGAGAAACACCTTTCGCTCAGGAAGAATAGCAAGATGGCAAATGATCTTGACGAATCGACATCGATATACTTCTTAGAAAGCGATCAAAGGATGTGTAATGGCGATCATTTGGCTCATCAATAAATGATGACTATCGATGTCTATGTAGTTCGAGTTTCGAGATGAAGATGTTTTATTAATTCTTGATTGTGAAGAACCGGGACGGACAAAGGACCTCGACGGGATCCGATGGATCATGGTCTTTGATGGAGCCTCGAATGCACTTAGCAATGGCATCGGCCATCTCTTACTGACGGACATCGCCTTTCACATGATTGTGTTTGGTTGCACTAACATGGCATGGCGGTCTGGCGTCATCATGGGTATTAAAGCGCTATTGACTTAAGAATCAAATTCTTGCAGGTGTGCGGAGACTCGACTTTAGTGATCATTGATTAAAAGGCGAATGGGATACAAAGCATCGAATCTCATTCATATCGAGCATGTTCTATGTTTGATCCCTACTTGAAGAGATCACTTTCGATTATATTCCACGAGAAGAGATCGGTTGGCGGGCGCAGCGTTAGCTCTATGTCATCCATGTTCAAAGTCATATGGGACAACGAAGCTCCCCAATCATCATCGAAAAGTTTGACGAACTAGCGTCTTGTTGTGAACTTGATCAGGAAGAAACCTTTTCTCTAGAGTGAAGAGGTATCTTGAGACTCAAGAGAATATCCGCGAGGAATCTATCGATGACGAAAGTTCTTGAGAAGATTCGCATCAAATTCTTTCTCGTGACAACATTTATACAAGCGCCATCTTGACTTGTGCTTGCTCGTTGTAGATCGAGAGAAAGCTGCGAGCGTATCATGGAAGAATTACATGAGCGCGTTCGGTACCACTCCGGTGGACATACAATGGCTAAGTAGATTAAAGAGCGAGTTACTATTGGTCCACATGGGCGATTGTCACCGCTATGCTCGATCTTGTCACAAATGCGGATATCTGGCAGAAGTACCGTACCTCCGGTACCTTTGAATGTTTTAAGCTCCTTGGCCTTTTGCAATGTGGGGCATTGACATGATTGGAGAAATCAAACCTCTTTCGAGCGGACATCGTTTCATCCTTGTGGCAATTGACTATTTTACCAAATGGGTGGGCGACCTCGTTAGCATCATTACCAAGAATGTTGTGGCTCGATTCATCAAGCATAATCTTATTTGTTGATGCGACACTCCAGAAAGTTATCACGAGATATGGTGCCCACCTCAACAACAAGATGATCACCTAACTTTCTACCGTGGTTCAAGATCAAGCATAACACTCTTCTCCATATCGGCCTAAGATGAGCGGCGATGGAAGCGCCAACAAGAATATCAAGAAGATCATACAAAAAGTGTGATGACTTACAAGGATTGGCATGAGATCTGCCATTGCTCTCCATGGTTATCCTTTCTGATACGAACATCTGGAGTGACCCGCCTCTTGTATACGGTATGGGCAGTCCACCGCGATCGAGGTTACATACCCTCAACGGAGTCCTCGGGATGCGAGCTAGGCGAAGATGAATGGGTCGGACTCGCCTCGACTAGATCAACTTGATCGATGAAAGCGTCTCACATCTATACGCCATGGACGGATCATCGAAGCGAATGATCGGAGCATTCAACAAGAATTCAAACAAGTCTACCAAGTCGGTGACCTGGTAGTCATCGTCCTTCCACAAGGTGATCCCATGGGAAAATGGACTCCCACCTATGAGGACCGTTTGTAGTCAAAATATTATTTTTCGGTAGACTATGATACTTAGTACCATGGATGGCGAAGACTTCCACACCACAGTGACAGCGAGACATAGTCAAAAATACTACGCATGAGCAGGACGTGAGTCGATTGGCCTAAGCAAAAATAGGGCATCTGGCGAACCAAAGAGGTTCGGGAAAAATTTAAGGATATATATTCAAAAATATACACGGACAAGTGAAAACACAAAGCGGCTTGGGCAAAAGGGTATCCGGATGGGCTGAAAACACGAAAGGCGGTCTAGGCAAAAGTTAGGGATTTAAGCGTCACGAATCACGTCATCGGATCACCTACTTCAGACTACTATCGGTCAAAGATTCAAATGGCGAAAATCAATTCACCTCCTCTACTGACGCGAGGAGATGAGATAGTTGAAATATGTGAGCACTAGCATAGTTGAAACTCGGCCGAGATTATTTCCGCATAGCTTTTTACTTTCATTTATTGTATAAAACTACTTGGCCATACCTTTAAAAATAATACAATTCCTTTCTTTTCGAGTGTTCGTTATTGTTGTTGTTTGTAAACATTTGACAATATTTATATGCATTTGACAATAAACCCTAATGTAGTTATTGCTAAGTTCTAGGAATTGAGATGACGACTAAAGTCACCAATGCATCCCTGAGGTTACTTTCATAAGTACAATCCCCAGGAAGCGATCAACCTTCTCCGACAAAGTTTTAATCTCTTCCGCTAGTGTTCCAACACTTGAGCTTCATCACATTAGTCCCCGGTGGTGGTGTCGGCAGCCATTACATCGATCTCCGCGGTAATGGTTCATCGTATACGGGGATATTTATCCCTAGCGGAATATCTCGATGATTATCATTCCCCAACCCAGCGGTGCATCGAGGAACCTTACGTCTCTTTTATTCCCAGCCGAAAGGAATCTTTGGACCTCGACTCAAATATTGATACTCTGACAAGATCTCGCACAAGATCCCCAGCAGTGTTTCCTAGTTTCTACTATCCCAGCTAGATCTGCTAGCAAGATCCCCACAGTATCTCGGCTTTTATATTGACAACATTAATATCTAGGCTCGAGACTTGGTCGAATAGTGCATTGGAGAAATCAAAACGCGTCTCTTTTCCTTAGTCGGGGTTTTCAACAACTTTATCCCCAATCGGTTAAAATCTCAGCAGGCGTTCTCATCTTCTTGAAGATGGATATGTTTTGAAATACCACAACATCTACATTCATACATTATTCATAAAAAAAAAATCATAACATACCATGAATTTCCACATTGTCATATGCCGCATGCATCATAATCTACATAAAACTAAATATATCCTGTCAAGATTTATTTTTCCCCAACAAGTAAAGATGTGTTTCAAGCGAAGGTTGAGATTAATACCCAAAGCAGGCGGAAACCCGATCGATAGGCAAATGCGAATCTTTTCCAAATGGAAGGTCAAAGGTTAATACAAAGCAGGGAAGAAACCAATCGAGAGACCGTACAAATCTTTTCCAAATGGAAGGTCAAGGTTAATACAAAGCAGGGCGAAACCCAATATAATTATCTTAAACCAGGGCATGATTAATACGAGAAGCAAGGCGGAAACGATGCAAAGGAAGTTGACTTCGGACAGGCATTGGATCAACACCCATAGCAAGGCGGGAAAGCTATCCACATTCTTTCAAATATTTTCCCCAGGTAGCTAGGGCGAAGGTTTATTCGACTCTCTCTTATCTCAACAACTATGAAGTCTAGCATCGTCTCGGTTGCGGTTGCATATTTAAGCCCATCTCAAAGCTACTTGTCGATATCTCTCCACCTTCAAATCTTTATATTTGGTTTAAAACCAATACAAACCAATAACTTCATTCAAAGGCGAGTGTGAAGTCTAACGTGCGACTCAACATCATTCTCTTGGATGGCATCTTAAGCCCATCTCCGTGCTCATTCTACTTTCAAGAATATCTGCCGAGTCTAACGTGCGGCTCGTTCCCCAGCATCATTCTCTCTGATGGCATCTCTAAGCCCATCTTGACGTTTCCCATTCAAGCGTTCAGCAGGTCATATCTGACTCACTCCCGGTGAAGCCTCCAGTTCTCTAAATGGCATATATGGCCCATTCCAGCGCATCATCAACTAACGGTGCAAATTTTCGGGTGTACTCGAGTGTTCAATCATCTTCTACCTCCGGTCACGAAAGGCAAGCATGCCAATCTAGCTCTTCGATGCAAGAAGATTGAATAGGGGCACCTATGCATTTAAATTTTCCCTCTTACTTATCAAGACATTCCACATCTCCATGCTGAGGTTTTCCCAAGAGGTTGACGGAGACAAACCTCTCCCAAGCAATCAACCCAAACTAGGGTTTGGCCATTCTCAAGTCAAGGTGAGCCTCCAACACTTCAGGTGGCCATCATGCGTCATATGTGAGGATCTCCATGTCAAACTTAAGCCTTACAAGTCAAGTTTCCTCGAACAATTGCTCAGTTGTTTGAAAATCGATTGTATTGGACAAAAAGTCAATGTGATCAACATACAGTCAAACTTCATAATTTTGGTCAACATCAATATTTTGAAGTAATATTCATCATTTGATCAAGGGTTGATCATGATTCATCAAGAAAAATCAAGAATTAATCAAAAGTTAAAGTTTCCAAATTAGGGTTTTGAACAAAAGTCAACAGAACTTTGACGGGCATAACTTTCACATACTTTCGGAAATTTTCCACCACACTCATTTGAAGAATTCAATTCTCTACAACTTCATGTCTCTAGCTTGGCGAAAATGCTTCATTTGGAAGTTATGGATCAAAACATTATAGGTCCTTTTCAAAGTCAACAAAATGTAAACTTTTGTAAAGAAGTGTTCATGAGCATGGAAACTTCAATTGAGATGAACCAAAGAGGTTGTTTAGAGGACATCGTGAGCTTTCTAAAAGTCCAAAAACAACCATGTAAAAATTGAGCAACACCTTGCCTGAGTTGAGCATTTTGAAGAGGTGCCTGAAAATACTTGACAAAAACCAAAATTTTGCTAATGGGCCTAACTTTTCTTGGTTCAAGCATGTTCCTTAGGCGATTTGGAACCTCGAGCCCAAGGCCACGAATTTATCTTTTATTTTCTATTTATTTTGGATTTTTAATCATTTAAAAGCCAATTTAATTAAAATAAAAGATAGAAAATCAAATTAAATGCAAATTGGATTTTCTCTCATTCTTGAGATCCAAGCATCCAAAAGGTGTCAATTTCGAAATTGCATTGATTGGCAAAGGATTGCATGAGATTTGATCAAAAAGGCAATATTTTGTTTTATACCAAATCAAATATTTTCTCATTGATTGGCATATAATTTCTTCATGATTCTTGACCTAAATCCTTCTACTATAAGTACACATGCATTCCACAGTGCAAAAGGCGAAATTCTTTCTCCAGAACCTATGACCTCAAAAATCCGTGTCACTCGAGCAATTGCAAGCCTGGTTTTGCTTGATTAGAGCGATTCAAGCACGAAATCGATTCACAGGTCAGCAGTCCGTTCCGGACCCTCAAGATCCAAAGCATTGGGAATCGCGAAATCTTGCTCGGGGTTGGTTTGACCATCTTTTCTCAAATTCGATTTCTATGATTCATGCATTATAAATACATTTTGATTGCATATTCTTGTTCGTTTTGATGTTTGGAAAGTTTACGTATAGATCGATTTGATTTTAGACACCGGGATCGTAACATGCCATTGATAGGTTTCGAGCTTGAATTGGGATCATGATTTAGACAAAATTGGACAAAACTAAAGTACCTGATGTTCGAGAAGTCGTTTCTAATCGAATCATGTCCTTCTCATAAAATTTATATTGCATATTGAATTTTGAAATCTGCGGGTGATTTAGTAATGAGACGAAGCCGTCACTATAGGCTTTAGAATACGACCAAAAATCCGTAGGTAAGCACATATTTAAAATTTTAAATGAGGAAGGCGATGGAGTTTTGCGTGATCTGGAAATTGAACTCAGTTTCCTTTAAAACGTTTTGTTTCATATTACTAACACCAGCGCGAGTTGGTCCGGTAAAGAAGCGCGCTTGTGAAAGGGAGGTCCTGGTTTGAAACTTGGCTGCCAAAAATCCTTTTACAACTTTGCAAACTAACACTTTTCAATTTCTTTTCTTATTTTCTTTCTTAATTTAATTTCTTTTCAAATAATTTTCTCATGCATTAAAAATCACCAAAAATAATTTCTTTTTACATTTAGGTCGAGAAAAATGTTCATTTAATTTTGACATAAATTAATATTTTTTGCATGCATATTATAATTAATTGTTAATTAACCATAAAATTGACTTTTAATTATTTTCCCCACTAAAACGAATCCAAAAATTCCCAAAATTTATTCTATCATCTAATTAGGATTACTAACTTAAAAACTTTTCCTAACTCAAAAATATTTTTACTAACATGGTTTGAAGTTCTCGGATCGTATTTGTGAGGTTTTCTTGAGCATTTAGCTTCATTGAAGTCTCAAGCGGTGGTGGAGTTTATCTTCAATTTAGGAGGAATATTTGGATTTATTTTCCAAATCAAGAGTAACTTCAAACTTTGAATGAATTTCTACTTGCCATTGATGAATATGAGCTTGTACATCAAGTGGTTAGTTGGCCAACAATAGGTGTGATGTATAATTGCATCTGTTTTGTGAAGAATATTGCATATGCGATGTTACGAAAATCCAGTTGGATGATTTCATGATTTTCTCATTCTGATTTCTTGATGTGTGGTGGATCATTTGGATTTTTACATTGTATGATGTAGCTTGCCATGTGTTTATGTCGAGTTTTGAATCACTTGATTTGGTTGAGAAATGAGATAGTTATGAATGTCAAAGTAGCTTGCATGACCTTGATTATGCCGTTTTAGGGCTAAAGGCCAAGGTTGAAGATGATTGCATATCATTACTTGATTGGCATTTTGATTTTTGCTTCCATTTAATTAATTTTGTAATTAGCATCTTTAACCAATTTATTTTGCATCCAAATTTTGACCTCTAGTATTTTGTGGAATTTTTCCAAAATTTTTAAAAATGTTTTGACTAATTAAATAAATTCAGAGATTTATTGATTATGTTTTAATTGAAAAATTTATAAAAAATACTTTCTCTTGAGGGAAAATTCCACAAAAAATATTCTAGACCCTCTAAGGGGTTAATTTTGAGTTTATGAATTTTATTTCATAATTTTTGCATTTTTTGCACAATTAAATAATTTCATGCATTATATTGCATTTCATGCATAATTAATTATTAAAAAATACTTTTCTGCATATAAAAAATGCACAAAAAATATTTTAGACCATTTGAATCATGCACCATGCATTTCTGAATTTTATTTCATAATTGTTGTATATTTTGAATAATTAAATAATTTCATGCATTATATTGCATTTCATGCATAATTAATTATAAAAAAAATACTTTTCTGCATATAAAAAATGCATAAAAATATTTTTGGAACATTCAATCCATGCATCATGCATTTCTGATTTTTATTTCATAATTTTGATATTTTTTCATATTTAATTAAATTTTAGTATTAAATACATGATTTGCATTATACATTTCCATTTTTATTGTTTTTATCACTTTCCTTGAAATAAAAATGGCAAAAATAGTTTTGGTCATGTTTGGGATGTAAGGTAACTGTTTCTAATTTTGTAGATTTTTATTTCTGACTTTTGTATTTTTTACAAATTTTTTCTTGTTTATTGGTCATATAAGTAAATGTTAAACTAGTGACTTCTTGAATTTATTTGGATCCTTCCATGGACTTTTGAATTGAGCAAGGATATGTCTCGACTTGTAAGGGTTTGAGCTCATTAGTTCATTTTCTTGGATTTTATGTTTCATTTTCTATTTTGTGGAAATTTCTATGGTGAATATACCTTTTGGCCTAATGTAATTGAGTCTAGCTTCAATTTGAAGCTTGTGGGCGTGATTTAAGGCCAAGCTTTGGTATGTGATGATCATTTGAATGCCTATTGATGTGTAAATATGTTTTCATTCATTGGAAATTACATGTTGATCACTTGGTTTCTACCTTGAGCATAAAGTTTGTGTGGTTCCCGAAAACCTAATTTGTTGATGTCTTGATTCTTAGACCATGTTCTTGTACAAATGTGTTTCTAATTGATGTTTAAGGGTATGATAACCTCAGTATAGTCTTCTAAATACTTGAGACATTTGACCGAATGGGATCATCTTGATCCTTTAATTAGAAGATGTTTGATCTTTGTTTCACTTGTTGCATTCTTGTGCATGGATTATGAGGTATGAGGGAATGCATTCATGCAATCCTTTGAAATTTACTTCTCATTTCCTTACTTTATCCTCATAGCATATTTAGGGCCAGAATCTATTTTGATTGATTCATTTAAGCCCCTAATTTGCTCAAGTTCATATTAACTTTATTGTTAGAATGTCACCACCTTATGGTTATGGTTGTAATACTTGTGTTATGTGCATCATTCATGGTTTTAGAGTGCAATTCCAATTGGATCCTTGATCTTCACTTATGACCTTGTACGTTATGTAATCAATAATTCAATTCTCTTTGATTCATTGACTTGCATTTGATTGTAATGTCATCATGATGACCTAAAAGAGCTAGATCTTCTTTTTTTTTCTATTATTGTTGATTGGACAATACCTCAAGGGATTATAGGTTCATGATTTTTGAGGGTATGTCATGATTAGCCTTCTTAGTGAGCTCATGACAAGCATATTGAGGGTTCTATCATCACACTATGACATACAATATTTCATCCCTTCCTACAAATCTTAATCAATGTTGTTTGATCTAAGATAGGTGGTATTTTACTTTAGATGATTTTGTTCATCAAATAGGTGATTTGTTTGTGTATGGAAGTCTAATCTTCTACATTTGGTTGATCATGAATCTTATCTTGAGTTAAACTTATGACCTGAAGTCACACATGGTTTTAATTTTCTAATGAAAACTACTTTGTTTAAACCTTTCTTAAGTTAACTAGTTTAGATGTTTTCAACCCAATTTGATGTACTTTTGTGTGTAGTTATTTACATTGTTTGGAATGCTTTTGTTTGTGGTTTACTTAGGTCTTAAGCTAATTAACATGTGTTTCACCTTACCTTCTCATCTTTCCTCTTCACCATGATTGACTCATTAACTTGTATGCTTACTTAGAACTAACTCTGGGTTTAGGATCGCTCTTTTCCATTGCTAACCTTCGTGCCATGAATGATTGTGATGCATGATAATTTTTGTGTTTGTGTGAACCTCATGTTAATGTTCTTATCACTCATTTCACTTGTATATAACACTTGAAACAAGCATGTTTGAATACACACCTGAACACTTTCCATCACACATTTCTAGGATGCTTGCATGCTGTTTCTTATTGAAAGTTGTATGGAAAGATTATGATGATTGTGTATATGACATGAGTGCATCTCTACCATGGTGACTACTTCCCTTATCATGTTTCATCTTCTAAATGTTCATACCTCTTCACTTGTGGCATTCCATGTTTCATTTGACTCGTGCATGTTTAGGACAAATTCTTGATTCCTCCTATACTAGTTTTGGGTAGGTTTCCTTTGTAGGTGGTTGTAATGTGTTTTTCATAACATGAATGTAATATCTATGTTTCTATCATTGACTTCACTCACAAATGACACCACAAAGCATGTTCACAATCACACATCTATGTACATTTCACACACACTAGATGCATACTTAAGCTTTCCTAGCTTCCTTTGTTTGTGAATCTTCATGATGATTACGTATATGATGATAATTAATTATTAACATGCTAGCTACTGTCTTCCATGTCTTCTTATTCTATGAGTTTCATTCCTTCTCCTTCATGCATTAACCATGCTTCATTCAATCTCTAGTTGCATTCTAGGTTAAGCCCAACTAGTTTGATGTAGATGTTGTATATGTGCAGTTGGAATGTATTATGACTTGGTAGTGTATAGCATGAGTAGCTCTTTATCATGTGTTTCTTCTGGTCCCACAATCATGTAACACTTAGAACAAGTATGCACAAGCACACACACGTACACCGTATGTTTGCCGCACTTGCCGAATCGAGGCATTTCTATTAAGTGTTTTGCTTGCGAATACTTTGAATACATGTTTGGATGATCTTGTTGATAAAATAACATGTTTGCTATTGTAACTTGTGTATCTTGGTGTTTCTTGGTCCATCTCTTTTCATCTTTGCCTTTCCATGGCTTCTTTTAACTTGTAAACACTTCCTAGGATAAAATTCCGAGCTAGTTTTCGCACAAATGTTGTAATTGCTTTTTCGACATTTTCTTTATGATTTGGTTGTTAATTATTTAATATGATGTTGTTACTGTAATCACTTCATCTTGACACCTTCTTTGCATATTATAAGTCTCACACAGATCCACTTCACTACACACGATAGTTGCATGTTTACACTTTTGGTAGATTTTTGCTCTTGAATCTTTGTGGTTTATTTGTATGATGTAAATGAAGCATTAACATGTTTAGCTACTTACTTTTATGTCATTTTATTCTTTAATTATCCATTAACTTCCTCTAAGTCTAACGCTTCGTACAATTAGCTCTTCGTATGCTTTTAGGACTAGTTTCGACCTAGTTTGTGAATTAACTTTGTATGTGTATGTTTATAATGATGTTTGATGGTTGTTAAAGGTTTGTATAAAATTTGTAAATGAATGTTATGTCTGACTCACTTCACCACGACACTTTGTATGAACCTCATTCACTTAAATCCTCCACATCTTCTTCTTCTTCTTCCTTTCTTTTTAGCACTTGTTAGTGCTTAGTGTGTGTCTTTTAAGCACTTTACTTGATTCTACCCGGTTCTCACTTGGTTTTCTAACCAAGATGATTGATTTATAGATTTCCCTTAGGTTTTCTCGATTAGGTTAGTTATCGAGTTTAGACATGAGTTAGCCATCCATGCATGATAACTGGGTAGATTCTTCCCTTGTTTATATCCATAACTTAGGATCAACTTTGTATTAACATTAGGATTAGAAATAGGTTAGTGTCCCCCAGCCATACATTTATCCTTTTGCATCCTTAAAATTAAAACCTTCTTTTGTCATGTGCATTAAAACACTCAAATAATCGAAACTTTTCCCAGTAAAAGATACAAACCAATTAGTTTTAGGATGTTTAGTCGTCACATTTCTTTGTTGATGCTTCGATCGTCCTGCTGGCGATGTTTTGTCATCTCGTCTTGATGTTTGATGTCGTCTTCGATGTTTTGTCATCTCATCCTCGATGTTTACGTCATCCGTATCCGATGTTTACGTCATCCCATTGTAGTTGATGTTACCGTCATCATGGAGGTGTTTAAGTCATCGTTTGTTGTTTAGGTATGCTAATCTAAAAACACCAACCAACAAAACAATTGAGTCGAACAATGGCGCTCGACTTTCCCATTACTTGCGAGGAATCGTGGCATCACGGTCAGGCTAGATCGAGCAACCTTTGTAAATATTTCCTTCTTTTCCCGTGTTTTCTTTCCTTTATTATTTCTTTATTCTTCTTTTCTTTTTGCATGCATACTCTGATATAGATGAGACCTCTACACCCATTAGATTGAAGGTAAGCGGATCTGGTAAGTACTACGGTGGCGTGGTGCTAATCCCTTCCCTCGCGTAATAGACTTCCTTACTCGATCTCTCGTTCGAAGGCCGTGATTTCTCTGTTCGGTTTTCGATGTTTACCTTTCCCTCTTGGTGGGATAAAATGTTCGATGGCGGCAGTTGATATATAGTTATATCCTTTGATTTTTTGGCGGGTGTTTGGGTTGGCGACTTCACTGGGACAGTTGACCTATTTGGTCCGTTCGGAAGTCGATCCTAGCTTTTGTTTTCTTTTCTCTTGGGTGTTTATTTGTTTTGTTTATTGCTTTGTAGCTTTTTTATTATTGTATATATATATACTTGTACATGTTTGCATGCATGCATCTAGCTATATTATTAAATGCATTGTTGTCTTTGTTGTTTCTTTGGTGGGTGGGGTTACAAGAGGTAAGGCCCTTGAGCGTGACATATAGGATGATGTTCATGTCAATCCCAGCGTCCGTGATGCGTGTGAGGCATGAGTACCAAACTCGAGATGAGGTTCGATTGGCGGTACTTTCTCCTACACACTTTGTGTAGGCGAAGTGCTAGATAAAGAATCGTCGAATCATTTATCATCGGATACCAGTTGTGTCTAAATTACTGTGAGGTTGGGTTGGGGCAGTCACGGATCTTGACTTATGTTACTTGGGTTCTTTGGTTATTGGTTATGTCACCTATGGTTTTCTTCACCAGTGAAACAATGTTGAAATGGAGCTTGGATCCTATTAAATTCATGAAACATTTTACAAACGTTCATTTTTAACATACATGTTTTATCATTTCGGTATTACTAGTCTCAAGTCAGTTATTGGGTCACGTTGAAAGATGGATCTTGAAAGAGACTAATTCAGGGGCGTCGTCGAGGTACAGTTCCCGCTCGAGCTCTTGAGAGTTTGATTTTGTTTGCCAAGAGGTCCCCTCACGAGGTTGTTGTTGGTTTACCAAAGACTATGGAAGGATTACATCATATTTGAAATACCCTCTCGGTGAATACCGGGGAAGATCTTAAAAGCTTTGTTCCGGTTCTCGACCGTGAGTTAAGATGCTTTGTATTTCCGGATTATCATTTGTTGCCTACCTTAGAAGAATATTACGATCTTTTAGACATTCGATGCTTCATAGTGCCTTTCACATTGCTATGGGAAAACCTACTTTGATGACAGTTCTTCTTTGCTTTGTTCTTAGAAAAGTCGGTGACTTTAGCTAATGCCATAAAAGAGGCGGTGAAAGGTTTTCATTTAAGTTTGTTGGAAAGCCAATGCTAAAAAAGGCTGTGAAGTTCGATTGGAGAGGTTTCAATGCCTTCTTGTATTATATTTATGGCATGGTCTTGTTTCAAATGATCCCAAATTCATTGGCGAGAATGCTATCACTTTGTTCATTCGAGAAGAATCTGTTCCAACCTCTTGGGAGATTTGTATCATTCCATTCATTCGAAAGAGTTACAAAGGAAAGGATGGTTTGATCCATTGTTGCGCTCCACTCTTGTGATGGTTCCAAAGTTTCCTCCCTCGTGTCGGTGTTTTGTGGATACTCGGTACTATGAGGGTGGGTGCCATCGCGATGGCTCACACATCTCGGGATGTCGGTTGGTATAGACATTGTGACAAGACGGATAGAGAAAGTATAATCGGCCGTTGTGGAGGTTCCTAATGTACCTCTCATGGGTATCTGGTGACGTCGACTAATCCATCCTTGCTTTGAGACAATTGGGGTATGCTTTGATAGGCCTCCTGTGAAAAGTGTGTGCGAGAGACTTTATGTTTTGACATACCGGATGTTACGGATATTTGGAAGGAGTCGTTCAAGCTTGGAAAGAATTCACCTTGAAGGAGGACAGTTCTTGACAAGAGATCTCTGCTTATGCATCATTTGTAGGGGATTGAAGGAAGAAACAAAGATCGGCGGTGGCCTTACATTACTAGGTTGCACCTTTCCATCCTCCCGAGTTACTAATGTTCAGGATGTTTGTGCCCAAAGGAGTTATGAGCAAGTCGCTCAAAGCATATACGCCCAAGAGAAGAATTAGTTGGCTCATCGCTCAAAGTTCAAGGAGGCGTCACGTGACTGCAGGAAGAGATCTAGGTTTGAAGGGAGATGATGACATTGGAAGATCACATGAGAGCTATAGCGAGATTGAGAAGGAAAGTAAAGATTCCAGGTTGAATTGGAGAAGAGCATAAGCAAAGATCAAAAGCCTAGTAAAGAAGATTAAGAGAAACCACTCGAGCAACATTCGAAGATCATTCGAGAGAGAAGGATGTTCAACTATCTTTGGCAATAGAAGAGATTGGGAGCTCAGATCGATTTAGAATTTAGGGTGCGAGAACTTTCTATGTCGATTTTAGGTTTATTATTTTGTCTTATGTTTCAAAGAGAATCACCATCGAGCTTGTTGATGGGTTTAAACTTCTTTATATTTTTATTGTCGGAATCTTTAGCATCTTTGTTTGTATTATTGTTGAAGTACTTTGTGGTACTATTTGTATCTTTGTTTACATTGTTTTAATGAGATTTGGTTGATCGGTATTTATCACTTCATCTTGTGCTATTGCCCAAAAACTTGGCTATGAGTATTAGAATCCTGGGAATATATAAACATGCCATTGCATGCATTGCATGCATTACGTACATTGCATATATATTCATGCATATACATACCTCATGCATAGCAGGTTTACGGTTGGTGTTATCGGAGATTCAAGATGATGATTCAGATGCCACTGCAGTAATTTCCGAGGCGGATGGAGCAAGTACAAGCGAGCTTCTGAGTTAAGGATCAAGTGGCTGCGGATGACTCGATTCTTGGAAGCAATCAATTCAAACGCGTGCGAGATTAGTTGATTGGCGCTGCAGGTCGACAATCAAGTTCGTAACTGGTTGATCTTTGAGAATCGGGGTTGTTTGTTGATTAGAAGTTTCTGGATAATGTCAGGGCCAGGCTTTTGTGAATTCTCACGAACCTCGAAGACAAACTTTTTGATCTTCGTTATGCTAACCAAGAAGCGGTTTCCCAGCGTCGAGGTTCCGGCTGGGGAATCGCGGGGTAATCGATTATTGTGAGGTCATCGGGATCATGACTATGAAGCGGGATGAAGATGGTTTTCTATGCATCCGATCCAGTTTCCACAGTGAAGATAAAAGGTACCTTGAGTTGGAGGAACATTTGAAGGATGTTGAAGGAGAAGGTATTTTGGCATGGATGCCAATGATCTTAAGGAATGTCGGGGGTGAGGTTACCCCAAGTTCAAGCCTACAGTGTTTGAGAAATACAATGGTTCGTCTTATCTAGTGATTCGTACCACTACTTACTTGAGGAAGATGTCGGTTCATACCCATAAATAAAGGTTGTTGATTCACTATTTCGGGATAGCTTTGATTGGTGCATCCTTGGAATGGTATATGAAGCTAGAAAGGACGTTCAACATTGGAATGACTTGGTTCGTGCTTTTGTTAAGCATTATCATTACAATAAGGATCGGCCTAATCGTACTCGGTTGCAAAGTTTATCACAAGGTCCGAATGAATCTTTCAAGGAATATAAAATGGTGTGAGTTGGTACAGAGTTGAACCTCCTTTTTGGAGAGAAGAACTAATTGACATGTTTATGAATACTCTACAGGGCCTTTCTGATCGTATGATTGGGGCTACATCCAGCGGTTCTTGAATTGGTAATGGCGGGAGAGAGAGATAGGGCGAAATGAAAATAGGAAGGATTCAAGTTAAGGTTGGGGAACTTCTTCAAGTGGAAGTAAGAAGTGGTTTGTTGCTACCCCAAGAAGAGAGGGAGAAACTAGTTCGTTCATGCCTACGAGAGAAAAAATTGAAGACAATATCCTGACATATCAATGTTGTATACATTCTACCAAATGCTCCTCAGACGGCAACCACAGCAAGCCGGACAACGAGAATGTTCGGGAAAAACAACAATTATCGTAAAGCGCCCAAGGAAGTTTGATTCGTAACCATAGCTATGCCAACCTACTGACATATGCTTGATTTGAAGTTGGTTGAGTCGAGACAAATGCTTATTACTCGATCGTCGTCCGCTAATTATGATGCCAATGCAAGATGTGAATTTCATTACGGTGGCGTGGTCATTCGATTGAGAAATTGTTATCGCTAAAGTGTAAGATCGAGTTTGCTCAATTCCAGGCTATTCGATTCGAATCTGCAATGGACCAAATGTTATTAGGCATCATGCCATTACATGATAGGCGCATTTGTTAATGCTATCATTGAGGATGGAGAATGGTTGGACTTGGTTATGGAGCGTCAATCGTGTGACCACTTCTCTTCCTTGTGTTAAAGGTATTTGTGAGTAACAATGGTATTTTCCGGGTTGTGGTCCGGTTGTTGTAAATGTTGGAATGACCAAAGGTTGTGATGACTTGAAGGCGTATTGAGTGATGAATGATGGTTCTCTTGAGTTTGGTAGAGCCCGAAGTGTAAAGGTGACTTTCAGCGAGATGTTTGGTGATTTCCATTCCGTTTACTCAGTATTCATTCTTGGCCAAACCCGGTACCCATTGATGATTACTACTTTGGTCTACATCTTGGTATGATGGTGACAAGGCAATCCCTGGCATTATGGCGATGTGTATTATTATCATGGGGAGAAATAAGACTTCTGGTATGTCTAAGGCGACTTTGTGAAGATAATGATGTGGGTGTCAGTAATTTTTACGGTGAAGTGTCATACCCCAAAATTTTCCCTCTTACTTCTCAAACATTTCACATATCCATACCAGTTTCACAAGGGTTGATTAGACAAACCCTCCTAAGCAATCAGCCACTAGAAGTTTGGTCTCCCGGATCAGTTGGGTTTCCAACACTTCCAATGGTCATCATACCTCATCGTATGCTTCAAAGAATCTCCGTGTCAAGTTTCAAGCCTTAGTCAAGTTTCCTCGTAATTGCTCAAATGGTTGAAAATCGGTTGTATTGAACAAAGTCAATTTGTGGTCATCATACAATCAAACTTCATAATTTTGGTCAACATCCATATTTTGAGTAACATTAATCATTTGATCAAGGGTTGATCATGATTCATCAAGACAACTAAGATTTGATCAAAAGTCAAGTTTCTAAATTGGGCTTTCTTAGACAAAGTCAACAGAACTTTGACCAGGCATAACTTTCATACTTTATCGAAATTTTTCACCACCTCTCATTTTGAAGAAATTCAATTCTCTACAACTTCATGTCTCACAAGCTTGGTGGGAAAATGCTTCATTTGGAAGATATGGATCAAAATTCTGGTCCTTTTCAAAGTCAACAAAATCAACTTTTTGTAAAAGTATTGAGCATGGAAACTTCATTGAGATGAAAACAAATAGGTTGTTTAGAGGACATTTGAGCTTTCCAAAGTCCAAGAACACCCAAAATGTTAAAAATTGAAAGATACACACAAAATTTGAGCACTTTTGAGGAGGTGCACAAAGAGAAATACTTGACAAAATCCAAAATTTTGCAAATGGGCCTAACTTTCTTGGTTCAAACTTGTTCCTTGGTGATTGGAACCTCCAAGCCCAAGGCCACAATTTATCTTTTATTTTTCTATTTATTTTGGTTTTAATCATTTAAAAGCAATTTAATTAAAATAAAGATAGAAAATCAAATGTTAAATTGGTTTTCTCTCATTCTTGAGGTCAACCAAAGCCATGGAGCATCATTTAAATTGCATTGATTGACAAAATTGATAAGATTGATCAAAAGGAATATTTGGTTTTATACCAAATCAAATATTTTCTCATTGATTGGCATATAATTTCTTCATGATTCTTGACCTAAATCCATCCTATAAGTACACAATGCATTCCAAAACAAAGGACGAAATTCTTGCGTCAAGAACCTAACAAAGCTCAAAAATCGTGACATTCACAATTGGCGACCTTGGTTTTGCAGATTCGAGGTGATTCAAGCCTTGCAATGATTCACGGAAGTTCCGCGATCCGTTCCGGAACCCTTCAGATCACAAAACATCAAGATACGAAATTGCACTCACGGTTTGCACATCTTTTTCTCAAAATTCAATTTCTATGATTCGTGCATTATAAATACATTTTGATTGCATATTCTTGTTCGTTTTGATGTTTGGAATGTTTACTGTGTAAATTAATTTGAGTTTAACCCCAAAATCGTAACATGCCATTGTTAGGTTTTACGAGCAATTGGGATGGATGATTTGAGCAAAATTGGATGAAACTAAAGGGTACCATCGTCGGGAGCGAGCAGATCGAATCTATGTACTCTGATGAATTTATATTGCGTGTATTTGATTTTGAAAATTTGCGGTGTATAGTGATGGACGAAAAGCGTCACTATGAAACTTTTCTTCTGACAAAAATAGTAGGTAAAGAAAAGCACAGTTCAGCTGAGGAAAAGAAGAAGGGCCGTTTGACTTTAAATATTTTAGTTTTGAATTTAACATAAGGTATTGTTTCATTATTGAATTTTCTAAACAAAATATTTTAGCATGCATTAAAAATCACCAAAATATTTTCTTTTTGCATTTAGGTCAGAAAAATGTTTATTTAATTTTGGCATAAAATTAATATTTTGCATGCATATTTTAATTAATTGTTAATTAACCATAAAATTGACTTTTAATTATTTTTCCTAAAAACCAATCCGGAAAAGTCCCAAAAATTATTCTATCATCTAATTAGGATTACTAACCTAAAAATATTTCCTATCAAAATCTTTTTACTAACATATTTTCTCTTATCGAGAATATCTTTTCTTTTCATTATTATGTATCACTTCGGTTGTAATAGTTAGGATTTATTTACTCGCATTCTTTTCCAATATTATGTAATTGCTCATGGGATGTAATAGTTTAATTAGGATTTACTTTCCATCCTATATTATATAGCGCCAAAGCCATGTAATGGTGGGACATTACTTTTCGCACTTTACTTACACTTTACTTTCCATGATTTACTTTCCACCCTATATAAAGCTGCTAGTAACTAGGCGTGTATGGAAAGATAAAATGAACATAGATCACTTCTAATTCCAAGATAACTTATCTGAATTTAACACACTCTCTTCACATGCACCCCAGAGTATTCTCTCTCGTTGCATTTCGAACAAATGGTCAAGTCCCTCGAGCGTAGAGTACTACAGCATTGCCTCTGAACATATCATCATAGTCCCTTGAATAAAGATCATGGTCCCTCGGCGTGGCCTACGAAAACGATCTAAGCCCTCGATTGTTGCCCTCACAGTGGTGATGGTCCCTTGATACTAGGATACTCCCTACAGTTGCCTTACATGACCATCCGATGTCCCTTGAATGTCCTTTACATCCAGCGAATAGGGTTACCTACCAACTAATGGTATGGATAGTGCTATTCTAAAGGAGCGTAAATAACGAAAGCGACCATTGAGTAGGTAATAAGACTTTAGTTGCTTGCTCTATCAAATACTTTTCACACCTCACACTTTTTCAAAGTTAAAACACCAAAACAAAACATTTCGAACACTTATTATAAATTCGGCGTGAATCATTACGAAGTCAAAGTGAAATGCCTTTTCAAAACATTTTTTCAAACACACACACAAAATGCAATTTTTAAAGATGAGCTAAAGCAACTAAGAGCCCGTAGATAACTACGGATGGAAAAGTGCTAATACCTTCCACTTTTCATAACCTTTTCCCTTACCTGAGAATCTAGAAGTCTTTTCTGTTCTTTTCACCTTCCCTTAATTGGATAAAAAGAAAAGTCGGTGGACTCTTGCTATCCAACATTTGCGATAAAAAGCAAAACAAATTCAAAAGTCGGTTCTCCCCGTATTACGAAGCTGAAACTCTGTGGGAGACACCCCAAAGAGAATACCTTAGGCATTTTTAGATCATTTTCACTACTTTGTTTGACTTGTATGCTTTACTTTTAAGGGTTGCTTGTGTATCATACTTATGGGATCTACGGATCCGAGGTTTCCTTAGGTAAGTAGCAATACGTCGCGACCGTTAGACATATGAAGCAGTCAACATGATGGCTACGTTAGTGTGACACTTTGGATGTCTTGATGCTCCTCATACCGAGTTGAGGAAAGTATTTGAGTAGCGTGGTGTCATCGACGCAACTTTCAACTCTAGAACCTAATTGACCCATCTTGGCCATTAGAAGGTAGTGAGATGGCGGCTTTGGTCTGGAACTAAGGTTGGTTGATACTCGATGCTACGGGTTTAGATCCGACTTCGGGATGTTTCGGTCGACCTTGGTAGTAGTCGTATTGAAATAAGCCTAGAAAGATCAATGATATGAGATTCCTAGAACCAGGTTACTATTATGGGACGAGGATGAACCCACTCAAATTTTGGTAGGGTAGACACCTATACCTCATACAAGCCTTGAACCTAGGGCTATTGTTAGAATTGTTTGTGCTTATTAAACAGCATCATGACATCATAACATTGCATATCATTTCTAACTATTTCAAGGACCTAAGGTTTATCTTTGCTACATTTTGTATGAATTATGGCTTCGAGAAAGACTATCCGAATCAACTTCATGGGTATACCTTCTCAACTCAAAAATTGGTTTGAAATTCGATCATGCTCAGATTCATCAAAGACATGGTTATTTACTTGACTTGGTTATCTCGGTTTTGAAGAAGATATGATGCACGTCTTATTCCGTTCTTGATCAAAACACCATTGCTTTACATTCCCAGATTATCAGTTGGTTCCTACCTTGGAAGAGTTCTCTAAGCTACTTGGGATACCTATTCTTGATCAGATGCCATTCACCGGTTCAGAAAAAGCTCCGAGGTATGAAGAAATCTTATAAGCATTACATCTAAAACGATTAGACATTGAAGACAATTGGGAAACAAGAAGCGGAGTTAAGGGTTTACTTGCTAAGTTCCTAATAAAGAAAGCTCGAGAGTTCCTCAAAGCTATGAGTTTCCATGCATTCGAAGACTTTTTAGCTTTGCTAATCTATGGGTTGGTTCTATTTCGTAATCCAGATCAGTTCATAGACGTGAACGCCATCAAGATATTCCTCACTCGTAATCCTGTACCTACTTTACTTGGAGATATTCTACATTATCTCCACACTCGTACCGTCAAGAGACAAGGAACTCTCATGTGTTGCATCTGGTACTTTCGGTTGGTTTATTTGCACCTTCCTCGATCGGGAATGAAGAACGAGCAAAGATTGAAGTGGTCTCAAAGGCTAATGTCACTCTCTCATTCAGACATCCGTTGGTGTCTTTTCTCTCAAAAGGACTTCACTTTCATTGAGTGTTGTGGAGAATTCCCTAATGTACCACTCCTTGGCATAAGGGGAGGTAACACTTACAATCCTTCTCTAGCTCTACGTCATTTTGGTTATGCTTTCGAGAATATGGTCCACATGATATGCTTCTCGAAGACATTGTGTTCGACTACAACCAAGATCTCGAGAATTACCATCGAAGGTTAAATGCAGCGCTTAGGGCATGGTAAAGAAGGCGATACCAAGACTTTGGGACACCAAAACTCCATTCCTTGGGAACCTTACCTCAAATGGGTGCGATCGAGCTCAAAACCTCATGATGCCATTTACAATGTTACTAGTAATTATGGAACACATTGCTATAGGTGACGTACCTATCTTATTCTCCGTCCAAGCGTGCTTAGCGATTTTGAAGACTTGAAGAGATCACGGATTCGGCTTAAAGAAGAAGGGATACATTGAAAGCTCGGTGTTATGCAGGCGAGAAGAAAGGTACTAGAGTTCACCAGCTACTTCACGGTGAAACATCAACGCCTACTTCAACACCAGAGGAAGCGTCCATGGTAGACTTAGAGCTTTAGGACTTTTGTTCTTTTATTTTCCAAACTATCTTTTGTACTTAAAAAGAAAAATAAAAGGAAAGAAACTAATAAAGTTTGCTCGTGTTTGTTTACCAAATTTAAATTCCTAAGGTCCTTGAAAACATTGCATTGCATTTGCATAAACATCGCATATCATAGCATAACATTTCATAACAGGTACATGGAATATCGGTTTTCTCATTCTCTCGCTATTTATGTTAGCAGAAATGGCCCTTGAATAGACTGTCAAAGATCTCCAGGCTCAGAATGCTCAATTCCAGGAAATGTTCACCAGCTTGGTTCAAGGCCGGAAGACTGAAGAAGCTCGTCGATAGAAGAAGAAGGTCATTGGTGTCCTCGACATGGGCGAGCGTCACAAAAGGTGGACCTAGGGTGGTCGGCCGGTTGGAACTCTCGAGACAAGTGTTGGGCGTGAAAGTATTAAGAACAACGAAGAAGGCCAGGCGTGAGTGAAGCAGAGAAGAAGACTATGAAGGCGAGCGATATTCTCTTGAGGATGACAAATACAAGCGACTTGAAGATGATCGAGATGTTGTGGAAAATCTAAAATGTCGAAATGAACTTTGATGATCGAGCCTAGTTCTGGTGTGGTAATTCCCATGAGTTCAAGGTTCCCACTTTTGCCAAGTATGATGGCATTTCTTGTCAACTACATTTAAAATCCTATGTTCATAAGATTCATCCCCCGCGATGAAAGAAGTTGTGGATCCATTACTTCGAAGAGTTTTATCCGGCTGGTTGAGTGGTATTATCACTGAAATGCCCACATCAATACGGAATGACAGTAGATGCTTTCTACAAAATTGCGGTACAATTAACGCCTTCATACAATTTACCAAAGCATACATGGAGTCGTGATGAGAAGTTCGAAGAATATGCTGAAATGGAGAGATACTAGGAGGCGAGTTCAACCACCCTTGTCCAATAGGGAGTTGGTTGATATGTTTATGGGAACAACGGCAGGCCCATTCTTCAATTAACTGATTGGAAATTCTTGATGATTCACGGCGATATTAGCGAGAGAGAGCGTATTGGTACGGAATCAAGCGGAAAGATTCGGTGAGTCGTCTTGATCTTTGCGAGAATCGTTTGGTGGTAAGAAAAAGCCAATGCTGTGTATAGTCGGAAAAGTCGTGTCAAATGATCGTTACTCAATGCTGTAGAGGTGTCATACCCCAAAATTACCCTCCTACTCCTCGAGACATTTCATGCCTCCATACTCGAGGATTCCTCGGGGTTGGTCAGACCAAACAGCCTCTGGGCAATTAACCCGAACTAGGATTGGCTATTCTCAGATCAATATGGGTTCTCAACACCTCCAATGATCATCATGCCTCCTCGTATGCTTCAAAGAATCTCCGTATCAAGTTTGAAACCCTGAGTCAATTTTCCTCGAGACGATTTGCTCGGATGGTTGAAAATCGGTTGTATTGGACAAAAAGTCAATTGTGGTCAACATACAGTCAAACTTCATGATTTTTGGTCAACATCCTCATTTTGAAGTCACATTCATCATTTGATCACGGGTTGATCATGATTCAGGAAAACTCAAGATTTGCTCAAAGTCGAACTTTCAAATTAAGGTTTTGAGAAAATCAAGCGAACTTTGAATGAGCATAACTTTCTCATACTTTATCAAAATGTTTTCCACCACCTCTCATTTTTAAGGAAATTCAATTCTCTACAACTTCATGTCTCACAAGCATGGTCAAAAAATGCTTCATTTTGAAGATATGGATCAAAACATTATAGGTCCTTTTCAAAGTCAACAAAAAGTCAACTTTTTGTAATGAAGTGAAATTGAGCATGCAAACTCCAATTGAGATGAAACCAAAGAGGTTGTTTAGAGGACATCTAGAGCTTTATAAAAAGTCCAACAAAACTCAACAATGTTGAAAATTGAGCAAGATACACCTTGTACAAGTTGGTATTTTTGAACAATTGCACAAGAAGATACTTGTCAAAATCAATTTTTCCAAGCGGGCCTATAATTTTATGATCCAAGCTTGATCATAATATTATCTATGACCTCTTGATGCCTTGCCCGACCTCTTTCTATTTTTTGGTTATTTTTGAATTTAAAAGCATTTAATTCAAATTTAAATTAAATAAAATATGAAAACAAGGTATAATTTGAATTGGTTGGTTTTCTATCAAGCTTGGGGACCAAGAAAGCCCATACAACTTGAATTAGTCTTTAGCTCATGCATGGAAGGAAAAATAAAATTTTGAAAAGATTTGATTTGATTTGAAAGAGATTATTTTGCATTCAATGGCATATCTTTTTTCTTTTTGCTCCATATCACACTCTATAAATACCCGACACATTGACAAAGGCGGGACGTGAAACCAGCCCTTGAGCAACCCTTATTTTCTCAAATTTTTCCAAAGTTGTCAATTCGATTTTGATTTTCCAGCCAGTTTCAAGGAGTTTCCAAGAATTCCATCTCCTTCCTTGATATCGGTGACCATTCCACGACCTTTACTAAAACAAACTACTTTAGATCGTTACTATATAGCTCACTCCGATTTGGTATTTTGTTTAATTTGTTTCTTTAATCCATGCATTATTAATCGTTTTTGGTTGTTTGTATGAATTCAGGGACACTCGTTAGACCATGAATGATGCATCTCATGCAAGCTTAGGCGTGAAAACATGAATCACCATTGTTGGGGCATTTTGAACTGGCTTGAATCTACCGTTCTTGAGGATTTGAGGCAAGCGAACACACCACCCGTGTTAGCAGCCCTCGATTTAGGGGTGGGGTCCTCTTTGTTCTTTATTTGGCTTAATTTTCAGGTTTGGAGTTTTGTCAATCGGAGAGGCGGCCAGGAGCTAGAGCTCGGCGTCGTTGACTGAGTTGACTCAGGCAAGGGTTGGCGTGGGCGCTTTGAAGCTTCCGATTCGTCCGGTAATCACACAGGTCAGCGGCGTTTGGCCGTGTTTGAATTCCATATCTATGACACGTTTTCACTTATAATCACTTGTTTCCAGTTTTCAAACGCGAAACGCGCTTGGCTCGATAGCAAGAGGGTTCGTGTTTTCCTCCGGAAGGGCGTGGGTTGAATCACAGCGAGACCACTTCTTTTTTATCACTTTGAAAACTAACTTTTTTTTCTATTTTCTTATTTTTTTTTTCTAATATATTCATGTTATTTAATTAATCTTTAAATAATTTTATCATGCATTTAAAAAACACCAAAAATATTTTCCTTTTGCATTTTAATCGGAAAATGTTTATTTAATTTTGACATTAAAATAATATTTTTGCATGCATATTTAATTAATTGCTAATTAATCACTAAATTGACTTTTAATTGTTTTTAATTATCGAAATCGATTCAGAAAATTACCAAAACATTATCTTATCATATTATTGTCATTACTAACTTGAAACTTTTTTCCTCATTCAAAAATCATGTTTTACTAACATTTTTCCTCTTATGCAATTTTCTGTGTTCCCAATTATGTATCATTTTACTGGTTATAACGTTTGGATGATTTTTCTTGCTTTTCTTTTATTATATATGTGCCTATGGGATGTAATAGTTTAATTAGGACTTTACTTTCCACTCTGTTAATAGCGCTGGCTATGTAATAGCGTGGGACTTTATTTTCAGCTTTACATGATTTACTTTACTTTATAAGCGCTAGTAATTAGGCGTGTATGGCAAGATAAAATTGGACATAGATCCTCATTATTTCAAGATAAAACATATCTGAATTTGACACGCATCTCTTTTCACACACGCCCCTTAAGGTAATTCTCTCGTTGCCTTTAGAATACAAATGGTGAGTCCTCGAGCGTAGAGGTATCCTAGTGCCTGCAAACATATCCTCAAAAGTCCGCCCGATGCAAAGATCATAGACCGCGATGTGGCCTACAAAAACAGTCTCATCCCTCGATTGTTTTTACGAAAAGTGATGATCGTCCGCCAGATGTGCTAGGATACTTCCCTACAAGTTGCCTTCTATGACCATCCGATGTCCTTGAATGTCGTTTATCCAACGAATAGGGTTACACCAACTAATGGTATGGATAGCTATTCTAAAGGGCGTAAAATAACAAGCGACCATTACGAGTAGGTAATAAGACTTTTAGTTGCTTGCTCTATCAAAATATTTTTCACCTCACACTTTTAGTCAAAACTCTTTTCAAAAGCGAAAAATTTAGAACACTTTGTTTACATTCCTCATGAATCATTACAAAGTCAAAGCGAAATGCCTTTTCAAAACATTTTTGTCAAACACACAAAAACACTTTTTAAAATGATCTAAGAAGCGACTGAGAGCCGTAGATAACTACGGATGGAAAGGGTGCTAATACCTTCCCTTTTCACCTTCTCCCTTACTTAGAATCTAACGAAGGTCTTTTCTGTTCTTTTCACCTTCACTTAATGGATAGAAAATTCGGTGGCGACTACGGCTATTCGCATTTGCGATACAAAATGTCAAGTCGATTCACGTATTCTGATGGCGACTCTGTAGGAGACACCCTAAAGAGAATGCCTTGGGATTTCTAGATCCGTTTCTGCTTCTGTTTGACTTCTTGCTTTATCTTTAAGGGTTTCTTGGGTATTACTTATGGGGATCCTATACGGATCCGAGGTTTCCTTAGGTAAGTAGTAATAGATCGTCGCGACCGTTAGGCGTATCTTGAAAGCAGTCAACATGATGTGGCTCGTTAGTGTGACACTTTGGATGTCTAATACTCTTCATTTCCAGTTGAGGATAGTATTTGGCTTCTCATTGGTGTCATCGAGCACTAACTCACTTTAGAACCTTAATTGATGATG
Organism: Vicia sativa; assembly: GCA_021764765.1. NCBI lineage: Eukaryota > Viridiplantae > Streptophyta > Magnoliopsida > Fabales > Fabaceae > Vicia > Vicia sativa. Next base: position 109,258,876 of record CM038794.1, read on the forward strand.
GCCATTAGAGGTGATGAGATGGTCGGCTTTGGTGCACACCGAGGTTGGGCGATACTCGATCTTCTACGCTCATTAAGATCGGACTTTTGGGATATTTTGGTCGAGCCACTTGGTAGTCGTGTTTGTAAGTGTTTTTATGTTGGCATTAATTTTTGGTAAAACTAGGATATGACAATGTCTTGGTGATGTCATGACATTCGGAGTTGAAGATAAATTCGCATGAGGATGTTTTAAGTCTGTTTCAATTTGGAAGCTAAATCATCTTGGAATTAGAAGATTGGTGATGTCATAACCAATGTTATGACATCGTATGATACATTCTTCATTCTGCGAATTTGTTTTCTGAGAGTTTCGGGGAAGTTGGTTGTTGTTTATTATGTTTTATGTTGTTAGATTACATGCTCACGTGGCTAATTGGTTAATCTTAGTTAAACCTAATTTGTTGTTAAAAGACAAAGTCTTTAGGATTAATTAAGTGAACCTAGCTATTATTATGGAAGCCAGGCGGGATTCTGAGGTTATACATAATAGGAATAGAACCACTTACTACTGTTGTTGCACCTCTTGGTGTATTGAAGATTAAGCGGGTTAAATTTGTGTAATTACTAGTTACTCTTGTAGCCCAAGCAATTGTCTATTGATAAATGCCTTGGACTAGGATTTGGTTTATGAGGTTGTTTATCACTTTCAAGCTTTGAAGCACGAGTGTTATGTCTCTTGATTTAACTGCAAGTCAAGTTTGTTTATTGAAGAGTGTCTTCACAATTCAATTAATCAATAGGTTGATATCCTTTGTTGTGATTGGCGGGGTGATGGGAACTCGGTCTAAGTAGGACTTAGATTGAAGTTGCATTAAGTAGTCTTAAGTGAAGGAGATAAAGCTGGTTGGTTTATTCACGGTTAATTCTACTAATAGTGAATTTCCTCCACGGCTTGGTAGCCCACAGATGTAGGTGTAGTTACACAGCAGGCGGGTAAACAATTTATTGTGTTCTTTTCTTAGCTATTTAAATTTCTTTGTGAATTGTTAGCAGTGTCAAATCTTGTGTCTGGCATTCTCCGTGACATCACGTGTCTGCTGCCGAAATTTCAATTTGCATTAGGCAGGCACACTTTTATTGTTCTGGTGAATCTAGGGATAATAGTTTACGGCTTTATGGATAAGGAAGGAGGATTTGAAATAGACCACCTATCTTTGGATGGATCAAATTATGATTCTTGGAAACCTCGTATGGTT